>CM068742.1:120410984-120950401 GCA_035084275.1 Hydrolagus colliei | reverse complement strand
TCATTCCTAGCTTGAAGTAAAGTAGTGACAAGAACTATGGGTTCTGTCCAAAAGACAAAAGAGGGGTAATTGTGTGATGCTATTGATTAACAGTTTGCTTAATAAGAATGTTGAAACTAGATGGCAACTGGAGCAGAGTGTATACAGAACGTGGCATGAAGAATGCTGCAAGCTCATGATCTAATGTTCGAGGCGGAGAGGGTGCTGGCGGAGGAATTGGTCCTGAAGGTGGCGGATGGTTACTTAAAAAAAAGTCCAGTTAAGAAATCCTCTTTGGAATATGGGAAAAAAATGACCCCAATATTTATGCCCTGATTAATAAACTTTGAGCAGCAACAACAACAACTTCAATTTATGCCAGACGGCATCACAGAACGCTTTATAATAGCGGATCCCGGGACCGAGCCAGGGGCAGGGGTAGAAAGGTGACCAAAGGCACGGTCCGAAGAGAAAGGTCTTCAGCTGGGACCTGAAACTGAGAAAGGAGGGGGAAAGACGAAGGTAGTGAGGAAGGGAATTCCAGAGTCTCGGGGCATAGTGGCTGAAGGCACAGCCACCGAGGGTGGAGCGGAGGATTCGGGGGATATGGAGGAGGCCAGACCCGGTGGAGCGAAGGCAACGGGAGCTGGTTTGAGGAGAGAGGAGGTCAGAGAGATAGGGGGGTGCAAAGGAGGTGGATGGGATTTGAAAACAAGGGTGAGGATTTTGAAGTCGATCCTCTCGGGGATAGGGAGCCAGTGAAGTCTGGCAAGGACTGGCAAATGATAGTTAAAATAACAATCACAAGCAAAGAGAATAGCTTTGAAATTTTATATTACAGGCCATTTAGAAGCAACCTTAAATAATCCATTGAATTGAGTCTGAGAATAGTGAAACCAAATGTAAAATAACAAGAGCTAGCAATCAACTAACACCAGCCACCTGTGAATGTCCCATGCCATTTGTAATGTTTTATCCCCTTCTGAAGAACGATGCATATTGCTACACATACTATAACGACAACAAACAAAATTATATTTATATAGCACTTTTCACGTAGGGAGTATGTCCCAAGCCGCTGGATAGTCAGTGTTTCAGACCTGAGATGAGGTCGGGATCGGGCAGGGTGGAGGGAAAAGGGGAGTGACCGATGGCACAGTCGAAGAGGAGGGTCTTGAGGTGGGACTTGGAGGAGGCTAGCGAGGGGCCGAGGCGGAGGGTCTGCAGGATGGAATTCCTATGGTGGTGGACAAAGGGGCTGAAGGCTCGCCCACCGTTGGTAGGGTGATTGCGTTGGGGGACATGGAGCAAGATTGAGCCCACTGAGCGGACAGGTTGGTAGGGGGTAGGAGGTCCCAGAGGTAGGTTGGGGCAAGGCCATGGGGGGCTTTAAAAGTGATATTACTATACATAGATTATTGGTATACACATTGTCTACTCTGATCCTTTTAACCCCAAATTACCAAGATATGTTAACAACTGTTGCCGCACAGAGGTTTCTCTCTTATGTAGTTTCTTTCTTATGTAGATGAAGCCCTGGAGAACTGTAACTTATTCAGGAACAAGTCAACCTGAATTCAGGAAATGGGATGTCTTCATTATTTAACTTACTGAAGTTTTCTGTGGAACTTATTTACCTAGTGATTACGTAAAATGCAGTTGATGTTAGTGACGTGGATATTCTAAGAGTTTCCACATTGACAATTCAGATCTGAAATAATGTCATGAATGGACGAAACAGATTAGAAACGGAAGAAAGACTGTCACATAATAGGAACATGGGGTTACACCTGGGTGGATCTTAAGTTTTTTTAAGATATCAACATTTAAGGTCTCAGCTTAGCTCAGTACTTTTGCTTCTGGATCTGAAATATTGAATTCGAACCCGATGGTCAATGCTTGAGTTCATATTCTAGGTTGATGTTGCAGCAGAGTCCTAACACATTGTAGGAGATGTGTCCTTTGGTTGAGGTATTAAACTGAAATCCTTTTGCTTGTTCTTCAGGTCCATGCTGAGGATTCAAAAAAAGTAACTTCCTCAACAGCAAATTGCATTAATATAGTGTCTATCACATTGGGAGGATGTCCCAAAGGCAATGGTCTCATCAACAATCCAGATATAGAGTTATCGTTCACCTCAAGGTTGTTGGTGGAACTTGCTGCATCCAAAAATGCCAACCTAATTTCCCTATAATATACAGTCACAGGGGTAGCAGTAATTCTGTGAATTACTTTTCAGTCTTATAGATGCTATAAGGAAGTAAGTTCTTTCTTTCTAAAGATCCCTATTAATTTTACTGTAGATTTAGGATGTGGAAATGGACAAAAACTCCAAGTTTACAGAAGGTAACAAAATGGGAGGAGGAAAAAAATAACACAATAACATAACTAAATGTTTCACTTTATTTAGGTAACTAGGCCAATGGGTGGCAGACACAGTTTATTTGTTTTTAATATAGGAAACTTAGCTAAAGGGTCAAATTCCATAGTTCAGGTCATTTGAAAAGTGCCTGAAAGAAACCTAAATAAGTCAAGAAGCAGTAGTTAGTTGACTAGCTTGGATAATATAATTGGCTACAAATTTCTTGACAAAAGAAAGACTGAGGAAGAGGTGGAATTGCACAGTAAAACTTGTCTAAATCTGATCTGTATAAATCATACAATCGCCTAAGTCGTACATCTGTCTGAGCTCTGTTCAGGTGTTTATATTCTACTCAAGTTGAACATAACTCATACTTTGCATAAGTAATACCAAAATATATGGTTCCAGGTGACACCATTTATGTAAGGTTTACTGTACAATCTTGAGATCCTGAGAAAGAATGAGTTAGAACAGGATGAGTCTTGATTTCAACAGTGAGGTGGGCAAGGAGGAAGAACATTTGATAGCAATTTTGGAACTGTGAAAGAATAAGATATAGATAAGAGCAAAACTCTGAAATGTCACCAAAATTGCAGTATTCACATGGGTAATGCACTATTCACTATTCATGAACCATGAATTTCATTCACTGATCAGACTAAGAAAGTGTCTCCTGTAAAAGTCACTTTCGACCAAATTACTCACAGCATCGGGTGAATAAAATATCTATTCCACACACAGCGCAATGATTCTCAATGTACAATAATTAGTGTGGTGTTCTGCTCTTTCATAATCCCCTGAAGGCTGCCAGCGTTTTGAATAATATTAAACAACGATCATATGATTTTGGAGTACTAATTCATTTGCTAAACTGCTAAACATGTTCACAGACCATTATTCCCAAATGTCAAGGGTTTTTTTCACAATGTAATAAGGAACCGGTAATAAAAATTGGGATTCCCTCTCATCACTCTGCTAACGTCCTTCTGATCCAAAGCCAACCTGCAGACTCATTCAGGCTCTTCTTCTCCAACCACAAACCAGCTCCTCCTCCAGTGTCTCACCCATCCTCCCTTCCGACTCCAAATATGACGAGTTATCATAATAACAACAATCCTCGCATTTGATATAGTGTCTTATCACATCTTCAAGACATCTCAAAACGCTGCACAGAATATACTGTAAATGAAACTGACTGTATATTTTGTGGCAGTCAATTGCGCACAGCAGTGTGCCTGCCGCAAATAGTTGTTGACTGAAGTGACCATATTTTTTTGAGGGAATTATTACCCCCAAGGAAAAGTTATTTGTCAATTGACTAACAACCGAGTTCCTACTTACTGGTAAACAGAGGCATATTGGAGAAAGGAAACGCGCCCAACATTTTGTGCTGCCAGGAATCAAACCCAGGTCTCTCGCTTTCACTGAGAGAAAGAACTCCATATGGACTTAGTTGTGTCCAAAATCTGCACTAGGTACTGTCATTGCCTCCCCATCTCCCCTTCCAGCTAACCCTCCCTCCACATGTTCCATTGCTTCCTAAGCTTTGCTCTGCCCTCTCTTCCTGTGTGAACCCCTCTGGTCTCCATACTACCCCCAGCACAGAGACAGGGATAGTCCAAAGTTACAATTGATAATCTGTCCATAGGTGACCAGGACGCTCTGCCTCCCCATCCTTCTTGACCTCCTCTCTGCCACCTTCCACACCATTGACAACTCTAGGTGCAATTTGCCGTTGGTATCTCTTCATACAGTAATGTAGAAGTTTGCGTACTGGAATCTGCCTGCCAGCAAACAAGGCAGTATGAAATGCTGACAGTATTACACGGAGGTGATGTGGTCAACGATCAATGAAGCAGTCTGCACATATCCCTTTCCTGCTGCTACAACACATTTGTGTATTTTTTACTTACGTGTTAAATTTTTCATTGCGAGGATGAAGTTGGGAAACTGAACCACCGTTTCACCTTACCCCAATGTCACTATTGAGTGTGGCCAGGGCACGTCCACCCCCACCCCCCACCCCCCCCCACAACAACAACAACCACAACAAAAATGACATTGCTCAGGCGCCTTTCACGTTGGGAGGATGCAGATTAAACCTTCAAAACTCTACACCCACAGGAATGTCTGCCTCTGGATCAACACAATCTTCTGCTATTGTACGATATTGAAAATGTTTTGCAATTTGGTGAATGGTACAGGCGGAGGAGCCGCCGGTAGCTGACCCACAGCTCTGTGATGGGGGCTGACCACAGCTCTGTGATGGGGGCTGACCAGAGTCTGTGATGGGGGCTGACCAGTGCTCTGTGATGGGGGCTGACCAGTGCTCTGTGATGGGGGCTGACCAGTGCTCTGTGATGGGGGGCTGACCAGTGCTCTGTGATGGGGGCTGACCACAGCTCTGTGATGGGGGAAGCGACCAGTGCTCTGTGATGGGGGCTGACCACAGCTCTGTGATGGGGGGCTGACCACAGCTCTGTGATGGGGGCTGACCAGAGTCTGTGATGGGGGCTGACCAGTGCTCTGTGATGGGGGCTGACCAGAATCTGTGATGGGGCTGACCAGTGCTCTGTGATGGGGGCTGACCAGTGCTCTGTGATGGGGGCTGACCACAGCTCTGTGATGGGAGCTGACCACAGCTCTGTGATGGGAGCTGACCAGTGCTGTGTGATGGGGGCTGACCAGTACTCTGTGATGGGGGCTGACCACAGCTCTGTGATGGGAGCTGACCAGTGCTGTGTGATGGGGGCTGACCAGTGCTCTGTGATGGGGGCTGACCAGTGCTCTGTGATGGGGGCTGACCAGTGCTCTGTGATGGGGGCTGACCAGTGCTCTGTGATGGGGGCTGACCACAGCTCTGTGATGGGAGCTGACCAGTGCTGTGTGATGGGAGGCGGTACAGTTTAAGATGGTTGAGTTCCAGCAGTGCCCTGTTGGGATCCCCTCCTGAGGCTTGGCTCTTGTGCAATCTGTGCCTCAAATGTCTCAGATGAAGTGACTAGGCTGTGTCCTGTCCTGATGGGGGGTAATGCTTTAGGAGGCGAATAAGTGGGATCTCCTAGGGAGGAAAGCACTTCCAAGGATCCAGCATCTGCAGTATTTCACGTTTTGCTTATACCGTAAAGTGCCTCGCTTGTGTTTTTATGGCTAATAATCCTTGCTTTTGAAATGACATCTTTCCTGCTGGGAGGATATTCGCTGCGAGCCTCACAGAATTTATTGTTAATGTGTTTTTTATGAGTAGATTATAAAATACTTGAACCAGAGTGATGGTTGGGGGCTGGTGGGGGGGGAGGAGGGGTGAGGGGATGGAGTTACAGGTATAATAGAGGACAAGCTGCTGGACTAGAAGTGATTCCCAGGTGTGTGGAGTGGAAAGCGAAGGCCAGAGTAGTGAGAGAAAGCGTGAACTCATGTGGATGGAATGAGAGTGTCGAGGCGACTTGAGCAACCAGTTAATGAGATTAATGGGAGAGCAGCCGAGAGAGATGGAAAGTGAATGAATCTGCCAGACACAAGAGAAACACTAATTGCTAAGAGATGGACAAAGACATGGCGGTGTAATTTAAAACCTTTTATTGCAGGTTACTGAGAGTGAAGCTCTGAAACACAAACACACACTGAGTGAGTGAGTGAAGTGAGTGAGGGCAGGCAACATTAACACTGACTGTGTGTTAATGTTGTGTGGGCTCGTGTTAACATTGGGGAACTGTTATTTCAGATGCTTTGTGGCAAGTTTATGTAAGGGCTGGTGGGGTGTGGAGGGAGGGAGGGAGGGAGGGGAGGGGGGTGGAGGTGTGAGGGGAAGGTTGCTGACAGAGGGGAGAGCGCTTACATAACCGCCAGCACTGGCGACAAGGGTTAATCGTGTGGGTCTGCTCTCAACTTCATCAATAATTAATCGGGGGTTTAAACGCAGCACCGAGAGACGAGAGAGAGAGAGAGCACGGGGGAGAGAGAGAGAGAGAGAGAGAGGAGAGAGCACGGGGGAGAGAGAGAGAGAGAGAGAGAGGAGAGAGCACGGGGGAGAGAGAGAGAGAGAGAGGGAGAGCACGGGAGAGAGAGAGAGAGGAGAGAGCACGGGGGAGAGAGAGAGGAGAGAGCACGGGGGAGAGAGAGAGAGAGAGGAAGAGCACGGGAGAGAGAGAGAGAGAGGAGCACGGGAGAGAGAGAGAGAGAGAGAGAGCACGGGGAGAGAGAGAGAGAGAGAGAGAGGAGAGAGCACGGGGGAGAGAGAGAGAGAGAGAGAGAGCACGGGGAGAGAGAGAGAGAGAGAGAGAGGAGAGAGCACGGGGGAGAGAGAGAGAGAGAGAGGAGAGAGCACGGGGGGGAGAGAGAGAGAGAGAGAGAGAGCACGGGGGAGAGAGAGAGAGAGAGAGAGGAGAGAGAGAGCACGGGGAGAGGAGAGAGAGAGAGAGAGAGAGGAGAGAGCACGGGGGAGAGAGATGCACGCACAGGTAGTGAGTGAGTGAGTGAGTGAGTGCGTGTGTCGATATATATATGTGTGTATGCGAGCAACTTGAAGAGCCATCATCGCTGAATCATGTCACAGGCTGACATGTCAGGACTTGAGGGGGAGGAAGAGAGAGGAGGAGGAGGAGGAGGATGGAGAGGTTGACCCTGAGAGGCTTTGTGTGTGTCTGTCACCCAGTTGCCTGCTCTTGCTGTCGGCCCTGAGCGCCCTGGCTGTGGGCTTGGAAGTCCTGTCTGCTGGGAGCGGCGCTGAAGGAGCGTTTCCAGGTGGGCAGCACGGCGGGGGGCTTTCTGCTCGGGGGCGTTCACCTGTGCGGGGTGCCTGGCGGTGGGGAGCCTCGGCTCTGTCCAGCAGGAGAGCTCGGGGGGAGAGCGCCCTGCTGCTGGGAGTGGCTGCTGTTCATGCTGGGGCACCCTGACCGCCCTGGCCGGGGCTCTGATCGGACGGGGGACACCATCGCCATGGTGGAGAGGAAGTATTCCAGACATTGCCTCCTGCACCAGCAGCCCCAGCAGCAGCCCCAGCAGAGACACCAGCGGCAGCCCCAGCACAGGCTGCGGGAGGTCAGCGAGCAGCCAGACTGTCAGAAGCTGAGGGGACTATGAGCGGATCCTGCTGGTGTCCGCCGTGCTCAACGCGCTGGAGTGTGTGCTGGGATTCATCACCTTGGCGCTCATCAAGCAATACAAGCCTCCCCCGCCAGCAGCCCCCCCGACACCCCCCCCGCAGGCAAAGCACCGGCTCCATCCCTCTCCACCCGGGGAGCAGCTGTTCCCGATGCAGCCCTTCCCCTTCCCGCCTCTCCCGTCCTCCCGCCGACCCCGACCCCGACCCCGCCGCCAACTCTTCCTCCTCCTACATCAACTTCGGAGCCGACGAGGCTTGCGGGGAGCGGGGCTGCCCGCGGACACCCCCTCCCGGGGAGCTGCCGGGCTACTCCCTGCCCGGCCCCTACACCCCCCCGCCTGTGCCTGTACCCTCCCCGGGGACACCCGCCGGCCCCGCTGCCCCCGCCGCCGCCTTACGAGCACCTGTACCCCGGGGCCAGCGGCTCACAGTGACCTGCACCCCCGACCCCGGCCGGGCTGTGAGGACAGGACCCCCCGCCGGCCAGTCCAGCGGCCGCTGCCGCAACGAGGCTTTGTTTGGGATCTGGGTGTCAACAGCGAGAGCAAAGCTGCCAGCAACACAACTCTGGAGACCCCGCCAGCCCTGATCCCCCTCCCCTCCGTCCCTCCCCCTCCCTCCCTCCCCTCCTCTCCTCCCTCCCCTCCTCTCTCCCCTCCCCTCCTCCCTCCTCTCCTCCCTCCCCTCCCCCTCCTCTCCTCCCTCCCCTCCTCTCCTCCTCTCCCCTCCTCTCTCCTCTCCTCCCTCCCCTCCCTCCTCTCCTCTCCTCTCCTCCCTCCCCATCCTCTCCTCCCCCCTCCTCTCTCTCTCCCCTCCCCTCCTCCCTCCCTCCCCTCCTCTCCTCCCTCCTCTCCCCTCCTCCTCCCCCCCCTCCTCTCCTCTCCTCCCTCCCCTCCTCTCCTCCCTCCTCCTCCCTCCCCTCCCCTCCTCTCCTCTCCTCCCCCCCTCCTCTCTCTCTCCCCTCCCCTCCTCTCCTCCCTCCTCCTCCCTCCCCTCCCCTCCCTCTCCTCCCCCTCCTCTCTCTCTCCCCTCCCCTCCTCTCCTCCCTCCCTCCTCTCCTCTCCTCCCTCTCTCTCCCTCTCCTCCCTCCCCTCCTCTCTCCTCCTCTCCTCCACTCCCTCCTCACCTCCCCTCCCCTCCTCCCCTCCCCTCCTCTCCTGTCTTCTCTTCTCTTCTCCAGCAAAATGGACCAATGTTGTCACCTGGATGTGGGACCAGCAAAGGCAAAGCTCTGTCTGTCTGTCTGTCTGTCTCACTCACTGATTCCCAGGAGCCCGGACTCACTGACTGACTGACTGCCTGCCTTGGCTTCTTCCTATTTTATAGTCAATATTATTAATGGCGCTTGACAAAAAAAACAACAACAACAACACGCAGGATAATGTGTGGGGAAAACAACTGTGCAGAAGGTACTGATCTTCTGAACCAACACACACACACACACAGTTTGTGTTGCTGTGAGGAAGGACTGACTGGCTATCGTTTGAAAGCGATTGTGGGTTTCTCTATGTTCATTTTGCTGCTGATATTAATGTGTTTGTTCCACGATCCAGGAATCTGACACTCGCTGTGATAATACTTTACTGCAAGCCTTGTTTGGTGTCTTTAGAATAAACACACACACACACACATACACACACACACAGTACTTGGTGATGATGCACAGTGCTGTAGTAGAGCAACTCTCAGGGGAGATTGGAAAGGGAAGGGGTGGCTGGGTGGGGTGGCGGGGGAGACTTGCCCTCCCACCTGTGTGTGTGTGTGTGGGGGGGGGGGGGGGGGGGAGGTGGGGGCTCCTGTACTCTGCAATGGGTTTTGCCTGTACACTGCACATCTGTGATCAGGATATTGACATTGTGCCATATATACTTTTACATGACAACCTTGTCTGTCTTTAACACGCGGTTAAGCCATGTCTTGATATGAAAACACCATGCGTTGTTCCACAGAGGGGTAAATTAAGCTCCGGCAAAGCAAATCTTAGGGAAATTTCCTGACTCCGCTGGCCTCGGTTTACCTGGCAGTCAGTGGGAGCGGTGGCTGTTGGTCGATTGGCGGGTCAATCTGGAGCTAATTATTAATAATCTGTCCAGAAAAACGAATAGTCACTTCACAACATTGTGGGACGCTGCTGGGCGCAATTGGCTGCTGCGGGTTTGCTCACCAAAACACACAGTCACCCACTTTACATTGTGTTCTGTGAAGTACTTTGAGAGATCTCAACGATGTGATAAGGCACTGTATCCAATGTAAGGATTATTATTAGTTTTAATCATGCTACTTTGGATTCCCTCTTCATTTAAACACCCTGCTGTAGAAAGATCTGAATGTGAGGATACCTAGGACAGCATTGCAAGTGCATTGAGATTATTGATCTGTGCATTTTGTTTTTGTTTTTCCACACACACCGGAAAGAAATACATTACTTTATACATTCTAACAAATAAAAATTCTACAATTTGAAAAGGCCCCGAAACATATTGGAATGAATAGATGACAACAGGAAAATGGGAGATTGGGAAGAGAAGCTGGTACATATTATAAAGTGTCATGCACACTGAATGGGCTCTGTGGAATGTCATTTTTATCTCAGTAAGAATTTATTCCTGTTCTTTAACGCTAATAATATTCCCCTTCCCTTCCTTTTGCCCTTTCCTCTTATGTGTCTTTACCAGACCTAAACAGCAGTCAGACAGTAATTTCTTAATCCTGTGCCACTCTGTGATCACTCATGGTCTTGTGGGATTTTGCATGGCGTTATCTCGGCTGCTGGGTATATAGGCGGCTGTGGCTGGGAATTCAAATCCTATCAGTCCTTGATGTGGTACTTAGTGGGTTTTTAAATTAGCTCACTGTATCACTGGGCCATGTATAACATTATTTAACCAGAACAGGGTCTAATATAAGTAAAAAGCATTTTAACATTGACCATAGTCATGTGCTGGAGATAGATAGTTGCTATGATTCAAAGGAACATGAGCAAAAATAAGAATTAAACATTTATAATTGACTACAGATGGTTAAATATTACTTTGAAAACATAATATTTGTTTACCTACTGAATTGAATGCCCTAATACAATGGATGTCTTACAAACGCACATCTTGTCATCAAATTATTTCCTGACTGTGAAGGGGGTAGTAATATATGAAACACCAGAGATCAAGACTTCATGTCTTGAGTATCTGAATGTATTGGGCAAGGAGCTGATACATGGACATTCTGGGACACTTCAGAATTGTGTAATTTCTGAATGAAGGCTTTGAATTCATGGAAAGAATGATGGATGGAGAGATTCCCTCTGAAATCACACACTATACATACGTTTTTTGTTCCAAGTCAAAAGTGCCAAAGTGCTTTTGCCATCTTTTATTAACTCTATTGCCAGCAGAAAAATAACTCTTGCTAATGGTGTAGAGGGGACACTTACAAGCGGCATTGGATGAACTCAGTGCAACAATTCAGCGGTGGTGTAATTTTAATCAATTTTAATGGGACATAAATTACTTTTGAAAGTATGTCCATCACCACAAGAATGATATATGTGGTAAAAAAAACCATTTATATAATCCAATGATGAGCGACACCTCAGACATCTAAAATAAGACAACTTAACAGATGGTTCCTGATGTGGACGGATGGGAGAATCATAGAAACATTACAGTATTGAGGAGGCTTGTCATTTGGCTCATCATGTCTGCATTGGGTCTAACTCGTCCACTAAAGCTATCCATTGTGATTCCCATTCATTCTCCCGCTCTTGCTCTATACTCTTTAATGGGGATAAATATGACAATTGTAATTTACTAGTCCTAGAGAAGATATTGTCTTCTAAGAAGTAAAGAGTCAGGGCACGAACAGTAATGAATATGTATGAAGTCCGGCAACATACAATGGGAAGAGCCCAGGCCTGTGGTGGCCAGTGATTTTGGTTGGTGGTCAACAAAATCCATTTTCCTGGCTGAAAATATCTTGATTTATGCCATAAATTGAAAAATATACCATCAAGAAAAACCTGGAAACACACAACTGATCACACAGGCACTTACCAAGCCTTGTGCAAATGTTCGTGATGGGGGTGAGGGGGGTGCTTCTTGACAGCCCTGTGGACCGGAACTGACTCACGCGATGTAGTTTGGCCAACACTGACTAGAGGGGTAGAAGTTCCACCTGTGTCTAGATTGACTCTCTTTACGCAGCATTTCAGAACATCCAGAATTCGTCAAATTCTTAAATACAGTCTTAAGGTTGAAACTATTTTCCTGCAAGTTCTTTTAAGAACTAGATAAAACCTAGCTTTAAAGTTACAGTTATATTCAAGAATTTGCCAAATTGTGGATGCTCTAAAACACTATGTTAACAGAGTAAAGCTAGACCAAGGTGGTATTTCTATCCTCTATAAGTTTTCATCACATTTGTTGCAGCGCTGTGATTTCATGTCTGTGCTTCAATACAGAGTATGACCATCAGTTTAATCATGAATTAGTTTAGCATATGAGCGCAGTTTAATCTGGTTGAATCCAGGCCAGTGGTGGCCAGACCCGTAGCGCAGTGGTTAGAGCACTCGCCTCGCAAGCGAGAGAGCCGGGTTCCATTCTCGCCAGGCTGAATCATTGGGCATGTTTCTGCACTCCACCCGCCTCTGTTTAACCAGCAGTAAGTAGGAACCCGGTTTTTCATCGATTGATGGATTACTTTTCCGGAGGTAATAATCCCTTAACATTAAAAAAAAATAATTTGGTCTCTCAATCCATGACTGTTTGTGGAATACTGCTGTGCACAATTCCCTGCCACAATTCGCCCCAAAGTGTACAGTCAATTCCTTTACAGTATATTCTATCAGGCGCTATGAGATGTCTTGAAGATGTGATAAGGTGCTTTATCAAATGTAAGAATTATAATTATTATTGTCATGTATGTAGGAGTTGTGAAGCTGACTGTCTTGCAGTGTGTTTTTGAAGCCTCAATTGTTGATCACATTCCTTGCTGTGCAGCCAAAAAACTGAACAGAAGTGAGTCACCTCAGATAGGTTTCAAGGGAATACTGAAGTGCCTTAGATGCATGTAATTGTTTCCAGTGGAAAACAAGAGTTTAGAATATATATCTCAAAAAGAGCATGCAGTGTCCATCAGACTGGGTGTTTACAGCATATGAAACAATTGTTAAATGTTTTGTATGAGCTGTCTCTTTGTCTTGCACAGTTAGTAATTAGGGAAATGGAGAACAATTTGCACCCAGGACAGCATGGAGAAGAAGATAATTACATTCTATTTTATACCACATTAGTTTCATTCAATTCTGTCTAACTCACATGCAGGGCAGGTATGCCGTCTACCTCACATTGGCTAAAATCAGAATTCTAAAGACACCCACTGCTTTCTGTATGTCCAGACTTTGGTAAACCCTGTCAAGGCTGATAAAACAAACGCACATCCATTGTTAGTCATTCCCAGTCAGTCTTTCCTCTGTGACACCTGCTGCTGATAAAAACACAAACTGCAAAGGCCCAAACCACAGGAAAACTGAGCTTTGAATTTCAACTGTATGTAATGTGAACAACAGGCGATCAACATTTGCTCTCACAATTTATCGTGCATCTCAAGCAAGGGTTGATCGGACTTCTTTCTGCCTCCTACCTGTCAGCCACAGCTTTGTAACAGTGCATGGCAACTAATAAATATCTCATTCATGTAAAAAGACCACAGGCACAGGCACCAAGCACATACTGCATATGTTTCAATGTTAATTTATAGGAACAATTCTGAGCCAGTGCTACAAGTGATGCCTTATTGAATTGATAGTTCTAAGTATTTAATCAAGTATGTATAGCCATAGTTTGATATGCAAATTAAATAGTGGTTAAAGTTTGCAGTGTTTCATAATGTATTCCTATTGTTGATCAACATCAAACACCACTGGGGTAAATTTCCACCTGGTGGATTAACATAGAATTTCAGAACTTCAAGATTTGGGCAAATTATTGAATTTAACTTTGAAGCACCTGGTTTTCTGCAATTAGTAAAGAAAAGTACAGAAAGTACAGAAATATGTCCTTCAAAATTAGAGGTTGTATTGAAGAATACGATAAATTCTGGACGCTCGAAAATTAACTGAGTACAACTAGACCCTGGTTTCTCCGATCTGAAATATCTCCTACCTTTATGAAAACTGTGATAGATGTCTAGGATAGAATCGTAGGAATGTACAAGCACATCAGAAGTCCTTGCAGATCAATCTGTGTATGTGCTTGCTCTTGGAAACAACGATCCACAAAACCTCCCACTTCATTTCCTTGCTAACTATCTGTCCTTTACCTGTTTCCACCTCGCCCTGCCCCCACCACCACCTGCAAATTATTCCTCTTTAAATCTCTTTCTGGTTCTATCTTGAGAGTTATCATGGATCCTGCTCCATCCGTTGTTCCTGGCAAGGCATTCCACATCATAACAACTCAGTATTGTATAAACAAATCCTCATAATCTTCCCCTTTGTTACCTTGCTGAAGATCCCAAATTGATGCTGTCTAATTCACTAACTCATCCATCAGTAGTAATAATTTCTCCCATCCTATAACAGGCACATTTTAAAGAACTCTTATCACATCTCCCCTCAATTTTCTCAGTTCCATTGAAGTCATGTCTTTTTCATAGGTCAAAATACTTATTCCTGGTATTAACTTTGTGAATTAACTCTGCACCTCTTCCTAAACACCCTTCCTAAAGGAGTGACTGACACTGGAGTAAAACTGAACACCAATGTTTGGTTTTCATATTCTCTATTCCTAGTTATAAAATCCAGCACCCTACATCACAGCTTTACCCACCTGTCTTCCCCCCATTGAAGATTAATTGAGGCAGGTTGTTCATTAAAAACATTACAGGAAGCTGGTTTAATTCAGCTAATTTCCCAATATTTGGCATTGAAACACCACTTTTTGGCTCAAATTTATAATTTAAAATTGTGCTGAGGCGGGTGGGGGAGGGGGGGTTGGTGGGGAGAGGATTCAATTGATTTTCAGGATAGATCCCCAGGAAGTTTTTCTTTATATAGAGCGTAATCAATGACTGAAACAGGAAAAGTGGTAGAGGTCAGGACACTGGATTCATTTAAACAGCAGTTTCAGCCTATAATGGGAGGATGTGATCAGCTGGGCCAAAGGGCCTTCTTCATCCAAACCAATCTTATGATCTTGTGAGAAATCGGTTGATTGAGGGTCATTATGCCCCAGTACACATTAAAGCAATGAAGTTTTTAAAGTTTTTTTGTGTTAATTAACAGAAGGAACATGTTACAAAGTGTCGCGAACTACACCAGTGTGGTTCGATTAAGTGACGGCAGCTTAGCTACTTCTTAAGCGGATATAGAAGGGATATGGAGTTTGCAAGAGTTTTATTTTCCGATATATTGTAGTTAATGTTTAATTTGAAGTGCATGCCTGAAAGTATCTTTGATTGTAAAGTTATTATGATATGCAGCACTCCACAGTTATTTGTGAATTGTTAATCATTTGAAAATGGCAGTGAGCAACATGTATCATCAATCTCCAGGAAGCGTTGAAGATGTGCAATAAAACCACAATAACACGAAAGAGTCAAAGTTTCTGTATATGCGCGGAGATGTCGATCACAATGCCCATTGTCTATTATTAACTACATGTTAAGAAAGCTGAATCCTTGAAAGTATATACAGTATATCGTATTTACATGTGCACATAAATATATAATACAATATGGTGATTTAAAGACATATTCAGTTTGGGTCCTGAAAGTGTGGCAAAGCCATGAGTGAATAAAGCCCAAATCCAAAAGGGAGATTTTGCAATAAAATATAATCTGTCATTCATTCTTGATTGTCTATTATTTAATATGTTATAGAAGTTACAATACAATACAAATTTATCTTTACATAGCGCGTTTCATGTTGGGAGGACATCCCAAGGTGCTTTTTATATTATTATATGTAACCAAATATGTATTATATGGGGACTGTCTCTTTAAATCATTTCAGTCCAGGGAAAACAATGTTCACAATAAAAAGCACATGGATTGGCACTTTTGTATTTTTCAGCAATCCCAAAGGTTGAATGAATACTTGTTCCATTCAGGTGGAGATTACTCTTTGATTTATTCTTTTGGGTGTATTATAGTTAATGTTTAATGTATTTTCTGCTTACCATATTATTGACTTTTCCCATTTAAGGTTTGCCATTGGAGTTGGTGATCGCATTTGAGAGTGTGACTTTGCATCGAGTTTGTTTATTGCCAGATTATAATGCACTGATGGTATAAGGATTAGTAAGAGAAGCATTTTTATTTGCTGCTTTACTAAGCTACTGCTATAGATGTGAGAACATATAAAGTGCCACTCTCACATCAGAAATATTGATTTAATAAGCATGAAACTGATTTCGATTTACTCATTTATTCTCTTGTTAGCCGCAAAATTCCATGAACAGTAATGTACAGTATGAAGAGTAAATCCCTAATAAATAATAAATGATTTGATTACTCACATTAAATGTTTCCTTTTAAATGCCAAAAGCATTTAAAAGGAAATGAGCATGAAATATTTGATTTAAATTGTTATAAATAGGGTGCAATTCTACCCTGGATTGTATTTTGATATTTAAATCCTCCTTGGTTAAATCAGACATCACCCATCATCATCTCCACATTGCCTTTCCTCCTCCACCTGAATGGATTGGGTGTCAGACTGGATCAGTTAGTAGCACTCATGCCTTTGAGTCAGAAGATTGTCCAAGTAATCAACTGGATGAGTTAGTTAGTGTTTTACACCAAGTTTTCAGGGTCAGGCAAGAACACATGGTCAAGATATGAAACTTGTATTATTATAATTGATCGTAAAATGCTGCAGAATTGTCACGGGTCATAATAAGAAAAAATAATATAAACCTTTGCTGTATACTCTCAGTGGAAGTGCCGTTTTGGGCTACATTAGCCTGAGTGGGTGCTTCCCCTTCCAGCTGTAAGTATTATAAAAATGCTTCTCTTACTAATCCTTATATATGCTACTTGAGTTTCAGTACTGTGTGAGTTAATTCCACGACACTATCTTCTCTCACCTCCGCGACATTGCCCGACTCGCTATTACCTTACCCCTCAGGCCACTGAAACTCTCATTCATGCCTTCATCGTGTCCAGGCTTGAATATGCCAACGTCCTGCTTGTCAGCTTAACTCCTCCCTCCATAGGCTGCAGATCATCAGAACTCTGCGGGCCATGTCCTCTCCCGCACCAAGCTCTGTGACCCTATCTCCCCCATTCTCATCCATCTCCATTAGCTTCCCATTATTCAGAGGATTAAATTCAAGATCCTAGTCCTCACCCTCCGTGGCCTTACCCCACCCTATAATAATAATAATACTTGCATTTGATATAGTGCTTTTCATATCTTATCGACATCTCAAAGCGCTCACAGAATATACTGTAAAGTGAACTGACTGTATATTTGTGGGTGAAATGCGGCAGCCAATTGCACACAGCAGTGTCCCACAAACAGTCGTGGATTGAAATTACCAATTTTTTATTATTGTGTTTTTTTTTGGACGGATTATTATTGGTACACCCTACCTCTGCAACCTCCTAACCCCCTACCAACCTGTCCACTCCTTCTGCTTAGCGGGCTTCGGCCTGCTCCATGTTTCCCCAACTCACCCAGGCCACAATCAACGGGCAGCCTCCAATCTTTGGAGTTCCATCCCACAATCCCTCTACCTCTCCCCCTCCCTAGCCCCCTTCAAGTCCTGCCTCAAGATCCTCCTCTTCGACCATGCCATTGGTCACCCCACCCCTTCTCCCTACCTTCCACCCTCCCCGATCTCGACCCCAGCTTCTGTCTGAAGCACAGACTGTCCAGCGTCTTGGGACATCCTTCCGACGTGAAAGGTGCTACACAATGTAATTTTGTTGTTGTTGTTGATGATGTGAAAATGAGCTATAACAAATTCAAGCACTATTAATAATATAAGTACTTGCAGGTTTAAATCACATTCAAGAAACCATTATATTTTCACACAGAAGGGTGAACTCGCCAGGCTGAGTAATCAACTCCACTGCGAAACCGATATCCGAAGATTGCCAGAGAGAAAGATATGTCAGTGCAGGAGTAAGCCAGCAAAATAAATATCTTTGACGTAAACTGGAAACACATTACAGGCAAATCACATAAATGAGTGACAGTTAACTAGAACCCCCTCTATTACTTTCTAAAGTAGTTTACTGAGCTGTATACATGTGTAGCTGTATGCTACACCTTCTATACTAGTCTACTAAAGACTAGTCAGGAAACAGGCATATTGTCAAGTCAGGTTTTGTTTAGAAAAAAAATATTGTAAAGTTCAGAAGATCCACCCATGGAAGAATTGGGTGTGGGATCATAGCTGGAGGGCCAATTTGGGTGTACTTTAGGCAGATCTCATCCCATACCACTGTGAAAAAGTGAAAGGAGATATGCCCTACAGCAATCTGGAAAATAACACTCCTAGCATACAGGAGTTTGCTGAGTTATTCTACTCTGCCAAGTGATCTAGACCCAACTCCAGCCAAGTTATCATTCCTACTATGTGAGCCCAGAGTGAGCTCTTTAACTGTGCTGCAATATATACTGCCCTTGTGTTTTTATGTGAGACTTTGCTGGGGCAAAGACTATGCTTTTTCCTGCAAAATCTGTCATTAACCTTAACTAACTACCTATGAGACACTCTGAGATACTTTGACATGATAGTGGGCTGTAAAAACCAACGTTCATTTATGGTACCATTTTGCCTACATATTATGTGTCTATACATCACTGGCACCATTGTATTATATACTGTATACAATACATACAATGCAATTTATATCTATACAGCACATTGCACATTGAGAGGGTATCTCAAACTGTGAGACAGTGAGACATTGCTGGCTGGGCCAGCTAAGGGTGGAAGCTGAGGGAGATGGGGAGCAGAAAGGTGAACAAATGTGCATTCAAAGTGGGATGTTTTGAGATAAGGTGACAGAGGGTGGGAATCAGAGGGACTCCGCCACAGAGTTCCAGAAAGCAGGGGCAGAATGGCTAAAAGCCTGTGCACTGATGGTGTCTGGATAGGACAGGGGACATGAAGTAGGCTAGCGTTCGCTGAGCGGAGGGAACAAATGAGCTGGTAGGGTTGAAGGAGGTCATGGAGGAAGGGTAGTGTCAAATCATGAAGGAATTTGAATGCAACAGCAAAGATTTTAAATTTGATCCTCTCGGGGAATGGGGAGCCAGTAGAGCCAAGCAAAGATTAGGGCGTGCAGAGCCTGGTGCAGGAGAGGATAAGGGCTGCTGAGTTCTGAATAGTCTGTAGCCTGTGTAGGGAATAGTTAGAGAGTCCATCAAGCATATTTTATACATAGTCAAACCTGGGTATGATAATGGTATGGGTAAGGTTCTGAGTGGCCTTAGGAAGAAATAGTGGTGGATATCATTTATGAGTGGGAACAACAAACAACAACAACTACAACAAAATTACATTTATAGAGTGTCTTTCACATCAGGAGGATGTCCCAAGGCGCTGAACGGCTAAAACATGTGTATAGTGAATACCAAGGATACAGAGTATGCGACAAAATGGAAATGCTGGAGTAGATAGGAGTGGCATCACTATAATATATATATTATATTCAGTATAAGCAGGTGAAATGTTGTAAAGTATTGTATAAAGGACGTTCTGAATGCATATTAGACTCTTATACAGACATACTGCTTAGGTTACATTTTGTGCAAAATGCATTATAATTTGCCAAGAGATCTTGGGTTCTGGGGATGAAGGATATTCTTTTGGGAACAACTTGAAGATATCCAGCCTTATGAAAGCATAATAATGGATGTTGGCTACTAAATTTGTCCACAAAACACAAGGTCACTGCACTTTCTATTGTATCCTGTGAAGAACTTTGGGGCGTCCACCTAAACAATGGATCTCTGAGCACAGAATATGTTTGTTTTGGTCATTATTCAATTGTCTGCAGTCCTGGAGCAACCAATGAATTGTGTTAATATTTTGTTTTGCAATCATGATCCTTATGATTAACTAATGCTGCTTGAGCTCCAAGGAACTGTCTAACTTTAATGAATAATTGAAGCTCAAAGAAATGTGGTCATCTCTCCCTCATTCTGGACTCCTCTAGACACCTTTTCTGCCAGCAGCAAATGAATGCCACATTCACTTTCATCCATTAGCATCACATAGCGTGCAATGCCAAACATTCATTGGTGCCAAGTGTTAGAGTGATCCTTCACTTCTGTGACCTTGGTACCAATATAGCCCAGGATGTTGTGATAAAAGTCTCTGTCAGCTTTAAGAGTTCTCTGTGAAATAATAATGATTCTTGCATTTCAACATCTCAACGTTCTTCACACAATATACTGTAAAGTGAATTGACGTATATTTTGTGGGCGAATCGCAGCAGCCACTTGCACACAGCAGTGTCTCACAAACAGTCGTGTATTGAGCGACCAATTTTTTAAAGGGATTTTTACCCCACAGAAAAGTGATCCATCATCGACTAACAATCAGGTTCCCACACACTGATAAGTAAACAGAGGTGTTTAAAGCAAGGAATCTCAATGCCCTTCCCAGGATCAAACCTATGTCCTCTTGTCTGCAAGGCAAGTACTCTAAACTGGGAGAGAAAACTCCCTTCTCTTTTCCAATAGTGTCACGGCAGTCTTTAAAGGTTCACTTGAGCAGGCTTGGACAGCAACAAGGAGCTTGTTTTAATGTCTCAGCCAAATTATGGCAACTCTGACAATGCAGTGTTCTCTCATTTAAAATGTATTTGTTACAGCCTAAAATCAGTTCTGCACGGGTTTTGCTCACAGCAAAATGTGCCCTTAATTTGGCACTAAATTGGCAATCTCATTCAGAGGAGCCACAGGATGTGGGAAATGAAAAATGCCATGCTGATACTTTGAGGCGTGCTGTTAGGAGTGAGAGATAAGGCACACTGGGACTGAAATGTCAACAGTGAATCATGTGGCGGGTCTGACATTCCTCGGCGCTGGGTGAGAATTACATTTCGTTGGATCACAGGATCACAACATTTTTTCAGATAAAGAAAGACTTTCAACCCATTTGATCTCATCCTTCTGGATGAGATCCTCACCCATTCTTCTTCCCATCACAATAACAACAATACGAACAAAGTTCCATTTGCGTAGTTCCTTTCACATAGGAAGGACATCCCAAGGAGCTGGATAGACAGCATTTTAGACCCAGGGTAGGGATTGGGGAGGATGGAGGGCAGGTGCTTTTCATCAAAAGCACAGTGAAAGAAGAGGGCCCTGAGCTGGGTTTTGAGGGAGGCAATGTGTGAGATGGAGTGACTGCGGGATGGAGTTCCAGAGGATGGGGGCAGACTGGCTTAAGGCCTGTAGGCCAATGGTGGGGCGGGCGAAGTGGGGGTTGTGAAGCAGGTCAGAGCCCACTGGGTGGAGGGAGAAGACAGGTTGGTAGGGGGTTATGAGGCAGGTGGGAGTGAGGCCATGGAGGGCTTTGGAGGTGAGCACCAGGATCATGAACTGTATCCTTTGTGTGATAGGAAGCCAACGGAGTCAGGTGAGGAGAGGTGTGATATGATCACCAAGGATAGTGAGGGAGAGGAGTCTGCGTTCTGGATGATTTGCAGCCTGATGAGTGAGGAGTTGGGGAGGCCGACAAGCAGGAGATTGCAGTCAAGCCTGGACCTAATGAATACACATATGATAGTGTTGGCAGCCTACTGCGTGAGACAGTGAGCTGAGCACTGCAATAAACTGCTTTTCAAATCTCCAACGTCCTGACCACACACCCAACACCAAACTCTAAACTTGAATCCTCTTGTTCTACCATCTCAGTGCATCTGAAAATCTAGTTCTGTATTTACTTTCTCGATGTCGCTAGCATTTTTGTGTACATCAATAAATTACCCTTTTGAGACATCTCTTTTGTCTCAAAAGCCCTAGCTTGTCTAATCTCATTCTTACGCGGTCTAATTTTGAATATTTCTCTGTACTCCTCTCTTGAAATAGATTATGGTCTACAGTTCACATGACACACTTCCCAGCAGTGCCCATTGGTGTTATTCATATCCTTTATTTGGGAATCCCAATAATACTGAAGGCCTCAGTATTAGCCTCGTGACGTAAAGCATCTGATTCTGCATTTGATATTGAAATCCTACTGAACATTATCCCTTTGACGGACATTAAGTAAGCTTTTACAATCTGCTGTGAAGTTATATAATAAATATATATTGATCAAGTCAATTCACTTTGCAGTGTATTCTGTGAAGTGCTTTGAGACGTCGATAGGACGTGAAAAGCACTATATCAAATGCAGGGATTATTATTATTAAATATGTGGTTCACAATCCTAGTGTTATTTTGCTTTTTGGTCAGCTGTCTGCAGAAACCCATCACTATTCTGAGAATGCCATGCAGCCCACCAACACATGGAAATCCGAGAGATAGCCAATAGAATCATAGAATTTTACGGCACAAAAGGAGGCCATTCGGCCCATCTAGTCTGTGCTGGCTCTTTGAACAGAGCAACTCAATCCCACTGCCCAGCTCTCTTCCCATACCCTAACAGACCTATTTTCCCTAAATAAAGATATAATTGGATTGGAATGCAATCCAATCCTCACTTCATGGAGGGATGCATCCTGCTTATCTAATTCCAGAAAGTACTAAGTGCAGGTTGACTAGAGGCAAGACTGTGGGACCCCAGAGTGTGCGTTGGGATATTGCTGGAGTTGAACCAGCTAAATCCACATAGTTTGGCATTGATATTGCTGTCTGGCAAGATTTCCTGCTGCATGTCCTGCTTGGACCATTCTTCCATTTGGGCATTGGCTGCAGGGTTAACAGGACCTGAGTGGGATGACTCCTTGCCCCCAGTGACTGGTCAACATGGCAACATTGTGCAGATTAGAGGAGGATAAATAATAATGCTAGTCGTATATATGACATTGTGCCTTTCACGTTGGGACTATGTCTCAAAGCGCTTCACAGGATATACAGGATACACTATAAACTGAAATGGCTGTATTTTTGTGTGCAAATGCAGCAGCCAATTTTCATCCAGCAATGACCTATAAACTGCTGTGAAACAAATGACCAACTTTATTTGGGGGATTGTTGGCCAGGACACCGGGAGACACTTCCTTTTCTTTTTGTTTTGAATAGCGCTGTGGAATCCTTAATGTGATCCCGACAGGCACATGGACTAAGGTTAACATCTCATCCGAAGGATGGCACCTTTGACAAGCCAGCACTTCCCCAGCATTGCCTAGACTGTGAGTTCCAAGCCCCGATGTGGGGCTTGAAACCATAATCCTCTGAGTCAAATGGCCTGCCAATAGGTAAACACTCTGTTCTCCAAAACCACTCTTCATAGAGGTTATAATGGACTCCAACTCAGTGAGTTAAACCCCCTCTAAAAATAGTTCATGTGGCTCTAAGCGATGATTAGCATTGATTTTTACTTGAAACTAGAGAGAGTAAAGTAATCCCATGGCTTTGGCTGTTCCAGAGTGGATTCATACAGGTCATCATCTGCTGCCAACATTACAAAGAAAGGCTGTAATTGTGGGGTAGAACTGGAGATGTTGTCTTCAATTCTGTTTCAAGACATTCATGAGGCATGACAGGTCCTAAATAAATGCATATTTTTATTGCTGTTGGGGCAATACAAATAACATCTTAAAATCCATTCCTTATGTCTCAATACAGCCCTTACTCCAGCAATGTTTACAACTGGATAACAAGACAAATAACATCTGCAGGGATGACATATAATGTCACCATAATGTACATTGGGAAAGGATTTTATCACAACAACAAAATTACGCTTGTATTTTAACAATAACAACAACATTACACTTGAAAAGCTCCTTTCACGTCAGGAGGATGTCCCATTATAAGATGTTATGTGTAAATACTGTATGTAGTAACCAGTGGAAAAAGCAAATATGTAAACCAGTGGAAAAAGTTCAAAACAACAAAGTACAGTATTATAATTAGGGAAACAAAACACAAAATATTGCAGATGCTGGAAATCTGAAACAAAAACAGAGAACTGGGAAAACTCAGCAGGTCAGGCAGCATCTATGGAGAAAGGAAAAGTGAGTCAATGTTTCGGGTCCACGACCCTTTGTCAGAACTGACCCTGTACATTGACTCACTTTCCTTTCTCCATAGATGCTGCCTGACCTGCTGAGTGTTTCCAACTCTGTTTTTATTATAAATAGGGAGGTTTGTGCACCTATTCAGTGCCTTTCAGCACCTTGGGATGTCCTCCCAATGTGAAAGGCGCTATACAAATATAATTTTGTTGTTTGTATTGTTCTCTCACTTATTAGTCAGTAGTCCTGTACATTGATCGTCGAGATCCTCGAGTCGAGATCCTGTGATCTCTCGGTTCACGTCCTTCCTCGCAGGCTTGGCAAATGCCTTTCTTGGACTCCTACTTTTCCCTCAGTTAGGGACTGATCGTTTTACATGTGCACAGCTGATCACGGAACACTTCTAGACAAAGAGATTTCCTCCGGCGACTAATAATGATTTCCAATGTGTATTGGAACAGTTTACCCTCTGACCCCGTTTGCTCCTTGGACTATTTGTGCCTCTAAAACAACACATAAGGGCATGTCCAGAAAGACTCTGAGTGGAGTTTGTGAGCCATCAAAGTCCATAGTCACTCTTCTAAGAAGGGCAACATTTCTTCTGAGTTTACAAATACATTTCCACCACACATTTCAGCTTATCATTAAATGTATCTTCCAAACCATCAGTAGTTAATAGAACAATAGAAAGTTACGGCACAGAAGAAGGTCATTTGGTCCATCGTATCTGTGCCGGCTCCCTCCAGAGCAATCCTTTCAGTCCCATTTATCTGCCCTTTCCCCATACCTCTGCAGCTGACTCTTTTTAATGTCTTATTCTCCCTTGAAAGCCAATGTGGAATTTTCATCAATCACTACCGCTGGCAGGGCATTCCATACCGTAACTAATCTGTGCATGAAAAATTCTCCAAACCTCCCCATTAGCTAGTTTTCCAGTATCTTGGGACAGTCCTTCCAACGTGAAAGGCACTGCATGAATATATTTGCATTGTTGTTATTGTTGATTACAACAACAACTTGCATTGATATAGCACCCTCCATACCAGACGGCGTCTCAGAGCACTTCACAAAATGGACTCTGGAGCCGAACCAGATGGAGGGGAAAAAAGGTGATCACCAGCATGGTCGAAAACAAAAATTAAGGTGCGACCTGAAAATAGGAAAGGAGTGGGCAAGACGAAGGGAGTGAGGGAGGGAGTTCCAGAGCCTCGGGCATAGTGGCTGAAGGCACGGCCAACAGTGGAAAGGAGGATTCGGGGGACAAGGAGGCCAGACCCAGTAAAGCAAAGGCAACGGGTACTATTGTGAGAGAGGAGGTCAGAGAGGTAGGAGGGTGCAGAGGAGTGGAAGGATTTAAACACAAGAATGTTAATCTTAAAATCGATCTTCTCCGAGACAGGGAACCAGTTAAGTCTAGCAAAGACTGGGGTAATTGGGGAGTGAAGTTTACTAACTAGTTTCTTAAATTAATATATCTAATTACTGACTCACTGGCTGTAGAAATAATTTCTCCCTACTGATTCAAAATCCCTCATGATTTTAAACACATCAGGTTACCCTCAATCCCCATAGAGGGACTCATCCTGCTTACCTAATTCCAGAAAGTATTCTTCTATGGTTTAGACTCCTGGTTGGGGTACTGCTGGGACGTCCTCCCGACGTGAAAGGCGCTATACAAATGTAATTTTGTTGTTGTTGCTGGGGTCTAACCAGCTATAGCTACATAGCTCGCTATCGTTGCTTGTCCAGCTAGGACCACTGTACACGTTAGGGCTTTGGCTTGCAGGGTTAACAGGAGCTGAGTGTGAAGATTCCCTGCCCCCAGTGACTGATTTAGAGATGGGTTCTAAGAGATCCGGAGTTCAGAATACATTCTACTTATCTCTGGAGATTGTTCTTTCGTGAGAGAAGCAGAAGACAAGTGACAACTCTGCTTAAAGAGTTGTAATAAGTTTTGAGACGATACATTTTCACATAGTAGATCATTCAAAAACTCAAATACCGTCCCATATTTGATTTACAGTTAGATGGTCTAAATGCGTGCTGTATAGTCCTAACCTGATTAGATTAATGCCACCTGTTACATGATGGACCTAGAGCAGCCCCTGGAGGTTGAGATCAGTAAGCAGACGAGAATACCCATTCTAAACATGGAGGCCTCAGACCTTTGATTGATCAGAGATTTATTTTTAACCAAAACAAACTTGTTAAAGGGCCTTCTTAAAGTGCCACGTACCTTGAATCTGTGTCTGATGTATTTCTGAGCTCCATATGATGCCAAAATGACACAAACATGCACATGTTTGATTCTTAGCCATGCGCAATTGGCTGCCGTGTTTCGCCCACAGATGTAAGTCAATTCACTTTACAGTATATTCTTTACAGTATATTCTGTGAAGCGTTTTGAGATGTCGCTAAGATGTGAAAAGCGCTATATCAAATGCAAGGATTACTGTTAGTAGTTTTTCAATGGTAAATGTATTTTTTTTAGCAAAAGCATCAGAAAAAGTTCTAGAACTGGAATCAGTGTAAATATAATTAACAAACATTTACATTCCTTGGTGTTTATGCAGATATGGATTCAAATTTCTCCTCTCTTCCCGCTTAACACGCATCTCTTTGACTGTGCCTTTAGCCTCCCCGCTCTCCCCACCCTCCACCTCAGGTTCCCACTCTGTGTTTGTAAAGCGCTTTGACACATTCTCCCTAATTGAAAGGTGCCGTATACGAAGAAATTGTTTACTGATTTTTGTAAAAGATGATTTATCGTGGAATGGAACAGTTTGCAAACAAAGCCCTACAGATAAGTTAGTCTTGTGAGGTTTCCAAATAACTGTTTCCTGTCAGAAATGTGGGTTACTATACTGTCAGAAATTTAATAGATTTGCATAAAATCAGTTGGATAAATAACTTTGGGAAGGTAATACTGAATGCACCTGAAAATGCATACATTACTATTTATTCGATGTATTTACAATTATATTGTATTTACAATTTGGTGAAAAAGTAGGTTACAGCAGTTTTGGAAGAACAAAGTGGTTGTCAGAATGTGCCAATTAGTGAGCACATAAATAGGAGGCATGGGTTTAAAATTAAAAAGCTGAAACAGAGCTAGAGATTAGAATATTATCTCCCCTCCAGAGTAATGCATATGTCAAACAGCAAAAGCAGTTCCTGCCAAGTTGATTAATTCTTTCCAAGCTGGAACTGAATCTTCCTGAGAATCATGTTAGAGGATGTGATAGGTGGAGACTGAAATAAATGAGCACTCCAGGGACGTAATCATTTCTGTAACGCTGGCCATGGCTGGAGGAGAGAACAGGGTTGAATGGTTCTGCAGTTTGTACTTGTTGATTATCTTTGGGGTTCAGGATCCCTGAAATGCGTCAGTAAAATGAGTGGGTGTGCTGAAATTTATAACAATAGGTTTCAATGTAACTGTGGAAGGGTTGAATGACCTTTTTTGTTCCATTTTTTGTATTGTTTGTCCTTGATCCATTTTGGATCCTCAGTTCTACAAACTAACACCATATTTACTTGAATCTAGGGCATCTCTGAATCTAAGGAAAGGGCTGATTTTACAGCGATTATCAGAATTCTAAGGCACACAGTTTTTAATACAGTATACAGAAAACAAGTTCTGTTGTAATATATACACTAATATATTCTGTGTATATTAGTCAAGTAAAAAAATTAAAACAAATAACTGTCTGTATCTCAGGATTTGGAGTTTAGAGTTCACCCTGACAATTGAACGTAGCACTATGCAGTATTGTTTAAAGTACCATCCTTCAGATGAGATATTAAACAGACCGAATATATCTGTTCAAATGGACATTAAAAATCCCATGACACTTCGAAAACCGAAGGGAGCTTCTCTTGGTGTCCTGGCCAACAATCCCCCAAATAAAACTGGTCATTCACTTCATGGGACATGCTGCTTGTAGGACACTGCATGTCAATTGATTGCTATGTATGCCCACAAAGCAGTTTATAGTATATGTTATCATGTGAAGCGTTTGCTGATCTCCAACCACTGTGCCTTGTTGAGATGTCAGGAAAGGATGAATGATCTCTTTAAGATGTTAATTATGATGTTGTCCCAAGTGCTACCAAACAAAATTGGACACTCAGTCTATGGCTATTTCTGGGACATTGCGGTGTACAAATTGGCTGTTCATTCACCTACAAGGAGTCCTGTAGCTCAGTGGTTAGAGCAGTCACCTTACAAGTGAGAGACCTGGGTTCGATTCCTGGCAGAGCGAAACCGTGGGCAAGTTTCCTTACTCCACATGTCTAATAATAATCCCTCAAGAAAATTGTTCATGTCAATCCACGACCGTTTGTGGGACGCTGCTTGTGCAATTGGCTGCCGCATTTCGCCCAGATATATGCAGTCAATTCACTTTACAGTATAATCTGTGAAGCGCTTTGAGACGTCTAGAAGATATGAAAAGCGCTATATCAAATGCAACGAACATTATTACAAAACAGTCATTGTACTTTACAATATATCCTGAGAAGCGCTTTTGGAAGTATTACTGACGTGAATGATACTATAACAAATATAAGTATAATTATATTAGCATCAAAATTCATTTGTATGTCTATCATGCCTCATGAATTGTCTTATTGAAACGAACTATTACTGAAGGTTTGATCAAAGAGATGCATTTAAAAGGAATTTGGAAGTTGGAAGATATGGCTCAAGGTGAAGAATGAAGTACAAGGTCATAGGGAGAGGGAAGAGAGTGAAAAACAAGCAGTAGAAAAGGGACTGAAATACAGGGTGGAGCGGTAAATTGCAGATATAGCGTTGGAAAGATTATGAAGGGATATCTGAATGAAATCTTGGAGAGGAAAAGTAAGTGGAGGCTCTAGGAGCTGAACAGACTTGAAGATGACGCATCTGGCAAAGCTAAGCAGTTGTGAATTTATCAAAGGCACTGCTGATGGTGGACTATCTCTTACTATGAAATTATTAATAATCTCAATAATTTCATAAATACGCAAGATCCCTTGATGAACGTTTAAGCTGCCAAAAAATATGTAACATCTTCATTCTATTTAAAAATTCTACCTGGTTTCAAAGACACTGTGGAACACTGCAACGTGGAATTCAAATTTGTTCATTCATTTATTCATTTATACATGAGCTCATATATAACTAATTACTTTTATAGAATTAATCTTTTTAATTTATTGAAAATGCTTTTAACAAAGTTCAAGTCTGTACAATCTTAGTTCACACAAACTAGTTTACAACACAATTGGTTAGATTGGATAAACAATACAGATGTGTAAAGCAACAATGACCAGTTTTCTCAAACACTTTCGAATTTCACCCCAAATAAAAGTATTTTCCCAGAAATAATGAATTCCTTAAAAAACAATAAATAAAAAGATCATGTCATTTCCAAATTATTAAATCTTCAAATAATCCTCCCCACCATATAATTGAAAATAAGCAATCAAAAAATTTAAATACACTTGGATCTTTGAAAGCTTTACCCAATACAGGTTTCAACCCATTAAATAATTATACCAGAATTTCAGATTCAGAAAGTCCAATCATAGTTATTTTTGCTTCCTTTGCCTAACATTGGGTCTTCAGCAACCGTTTCTGATCCATGGCTGTGAAGAAGACACAGATGCCTGCGGCTACAAATGTATGCATGCCCTCGTAGAGGAGTTTAGGAGAAAAAACACTCCAGACAAATAGATGGTAACGTAGGGAGGTAATCAGAATAATGTACACTGCAGATGGTATTGCTCGCAACAGAACATAACAGTAACAGGTGTGTCCCATTGCAGCAGAATTCCTGGAATAAAAGACAATTTCTGAATGAAACATAAAAATCATTTGTTCACTCAAACACCTACTAGATTATTTCATAACAAGATTAACTAAAGTCTTAATGTTTGTAAAAACAAAAATAATACAATCACAATCTAACTGAATTTATTGGCAACATGATCCAAAGAATAAGCAACAGAGTTTATTTGCTCCACTCAAACAGCATTTTAAACTTGTTCTGTGAAAAACAGAAGTTTGTCCCCAACAACATTCTCCTGGGTCTTTGAATATTGGAATCTGACCCACATTTTGTTAAGACTGGGAGTGAAAGAGAAATGTTATTTTTAGCAAAGCTAAGGCAAAATTCTAAAGCTTTTTAAATCATAGAGACATTCCAGTTTATCCTTGCTGTGTTAAGGAGATGCAAAAATAACTGTATTTAGAATAAAAATAGTTTTGAAGGGCACTGAAGTGCAGAAGCATATGCCAGAGGTCTAATTTCCCATTTTAATAAACTATAAGATAAAATAAATTCAATGAACTGCAAGAAAGATTTCTAGGCTTGTTCCTCAATCTCTATCTTTTATTTCTCAAAGGCAGTTCAGTTCACTTCTTTTTGTAAATTACTACTGTACTGTCTAGGAACCCATCTACACAAAAGGGCATTATTCATTCACAGAATTATGGTTAAAGAATGAAACCGTTGAAATGCACTGGGAGCTCTTTGGCATTATATAAAGGAAGATCTGAATCAAGGAGGGACAGTGAACAAATTGCAAGATAGAATAGGAGCCATGGCCAGTCCTCGTCAATACGGTCATAACCTTGGTTTTCATTAAGTTACAAATACAAATAAGGACTGTTGAGGACAGATTTTGTGTTTGTCCACTCAATAAACAATGATTTTAGAACCCCCATAAAGTAAGTGCAGAGGTCTGCCACTTATTGTTTCCCAGAGTGTGTGTGACTGGGAGAATATTATATCAAATAGACCATTATAGAACTGATAGTTTGGGCCCCCAAAACTAGAATTTTTGTAATCCGAAGATAGCACAATATTCTAAATGTCTCAACCGCTGTTGATAACAAACAAATAAATCTAAGGTAAAAACAGGAGTCACTGAGAACAGCATCAATGTTTTGTTGACTCACTTTTCTTTCCCTATAGAGGCTGCCTGACTTGCTGAGTCTTCCCAGCGACTTCTGTTTTGTTTCAGCAGCTGCAGTATTTTGCGTTTTGTAATAAATCTAAGGGCTGTATTGAGGATGAGATTTACACATCAGAGTGAAGAGCAAGATCACACAAGTGCCCCAAAGAATTATTCCTCGGAACACGGTCCCAGATGATTCCCTCCACAGGCTGACGTTAATTAATAAATTTATCTGGCAGTTGAAGGAATAAAGTAATGATTTCTCAACTGGGGATGATCCTAACGAAAGAAATGATAGGCATAGAATTTATTACCTGCTTGTTTCTGAGCTCATGTAGAAAGTAAGGTGCACAGCCCAGAGCAAGGGACCTGCATATGTAGCGAATGCTGTGAGGAATATTGCTGGTACCTCAACATAATTCTCAAGGCCGACAAAACCAACTGAAATATCTACAGTTGCAATGCTGTTTGAATTTCCCTACAAAGGAAAAACAAAACTTTTCTGTAAAATTAACAAAGTTGCAAATCAGAATTATACCAATTTAATTTCATACACAGCACTGATGCGCACTGAAAATCCTTGAATTTGATATAGCGCCTTATCATGTCTTTGAAATGTCTAAAGGCTCACTTTTAAGTGTAGTGACTCTATTTTGTGGCGAAACGTGGGAGCCACTTGTGCACGGCAGTGTTCCACAAACAGTTGTAAATTGAGAAATGAAATGAACCCAGTTTCAAAATTATTATTAATAATCTTCAACTTCCAGAGATTCTTTTTTCTCCGAACTGCTAACAATTAGCTGTTCTGCTTAAAAAAACCATAGCTAATATGATAGTCAATAGGGCAAATTTGTAAGGATTCTGCAGGAAAATGTCCTCAGTGTGAGTCCCTTTGAATGTTAAGTCAAATACTAATCGGTGTATTTAATATTGTGCCTTATTATGTCATCAAGATCTCAAAGTGCTTCACAGGATATAATATAAAATAGTGTGACTGTGTGTATTTTGTGGGCAAATGTAACTCCATGAAATGAGAGTCTGGATTGCGAAATTAATTGACATTGCATTCATTTGAAATTATTGACTCAATAGTTATGGCAATTGTGTAGCCGTTATGCATATAAATTCTAAACCGTTTGGGTCACGCCGGGGGCTACAAGCCCTGCAATACACTGGCCACAACTCAGGTATCTATATTCACTGGGCTAATATTATTGAACAAAATATGGTTTAAATACGACACAAATATTTGTTGAGAATTGAACTCACTCCACTTTAAATATCTTAAAGTTTGCTGGTAACATTGCAGAATTGCATAAAAGGTACCTGAAAGTAAAAGAAAGCTTGGCCAAACCAGTAATGCATGATGGTAATTTGAGCCGCGTCATATCCCAATGCCTTCCAGATAAAACGGGTCATAACCATCTGAATTAGGAGGATGAACAACAACACTGGCAAGTTGTGAGGACGGAAAAGCAAAGCAGCCAATAGCACTAGCCCGCTGTATATTTCCCAGAGGCCCCTGCTCTTGGTCACTGTGTCAGAAAAATCAACTTGCGACTTCAACAGATCTTTAACTCCCGTAAAAAGGATGCCGAGGACAAATATATAGACAAACCGAGCTTCAATCATTCCCCTGATAAGGAAACATGCAAAAATTAATACAATTGCATTTATCATTCTAGCATTATAGAATAGTGGCATATTATTCAAGAAATAACTTTCATTTTCATTGAATCTGATGTTACAACATCTCAAAGCACTGTTCAGTAATTAATATCAAGCACAGCTGTTTCTGTAGAGAAACGCAGCTGCCAATTTGCACACCCCAAGGTCCCAGACATAATAATGAGATGAATAATCAATTTTAATCTGGATGATTGCTGGCGAGAACACCAAGAGAAATTCCCTCTGTTTTTGAATAGTGTCATGGGATCTTCAGCACATACTTGAAGAACAGGCAGATGGGACCTTGGTTTAATAATAATTATAATAATAATAATAATCCTCGCATTTGATATAGTGCTTTTCACATCTTATCGATATCTCAAAGCGCTTCACAGAATATATACTGTAAAGTGAATTGATTATATATTTATGGGTGAAACGTGGCATCCACAGTATCCCACAGACAGTTTGGGGTTGAACTTACCAATTTTAATTATGGTCGTTTTTTGGGGATGGATTACTTTTTGGCATGTGAAGTAAGGAAACATGCCCAAGGTTTCGCCCTGATCTGCCTGGATTCGAACATAGGTCTCACGCTTGTAAGGAGAGTGCTCCAACCACTGAGCTACAGGAGCTCCACTGATCAGAAACACACACACAGAAACACACACACAGACACACACAGTCAGAGACACACAGACAGTCAGAGAGAGACACACACAAAAAAAGGGAGGGAAGTTCCTATGGCCTGAAATGGCTGAAATCAATGTTGAGTCCAGACGGCTGTAGTGTCCCCAGTAGATAGATGAGGTGCTGTTCCTCAAGCTTTTGCTGTGGGTCACTGGAACAGCGTTCTGAATCAGTGCTCAATCTAGGTATCCAGTACAACACCCAACTATTCTTCCTCCCCCACATCCAGTCTCTGACCAGGACCACCTTCCTCTACTTCTGCACTCCTCCAACTGTACCTTACTTACGAAAAAAATGTACCGAAAACTACTTGCACGCGCTTGACACTTCCAGCATGGATTACTCTGATGCACTTCTCGTCGGTCTCCCCAGCTTCCTCATTCAAAACCTCCAGCTGATTCAGAACTCTGCTGCCCGCATATTGACCCCGATCAAACTCTATACCCACATCTCACCAGTCCTGGCCAGGATCCACTGGCGATCCATCACCAAACGGATCGACTTCAAGATCCTCACATTCGAGTTCAAATCCATTCACTCCCTGGCACCTCCCCACCTCTCCGACCTCCTCGGTCCCCATTCCACCACCTAGCGCCTCTGCTCGACTGACCAATTTCTTCAACTACCAATCTACTTCATGAATTCCTGAATAAGAAAAGTGAGCTTGCCAATCCCATTAGTTACCCAGCTACTTCTCCAACTTCCAAAAGTTCCTTTGGCTCTTCTATCTCATAACCCTGATTTTATTAAAAATTAAAACCCTCTGATCCATTCTTAATTAACACTTTTTATAGTTTCACCACCTGTAACAACAACAAAATTATATTTTGGAGCGATAGTTTGTGTGAAGTGCCTATCACCTTTTTACTGAAGTAAAATGACTTTGGTCACAGATGGCAGTTTGGCAGTGAAATGATCTTGAAATAAACCTAAATAATGGAGATTCACTGGGGAAATAATAGATGGATACCAGGGAGGGTTTAGAAACTTTCTCAACAACAAAAGGACAATTATCCATCAACCATTAATCATTAAAGGATATTGTGCATCAATTCCCAAGGTTAGGCCCACAGATAAGTGTCAGAATGCACATCTTAGTACTAATAGCCGAGTTACAAATCCACAGGCAAAATTGTCGAGACAAACAAGCCCCAAGTCAAAGAAAGCAATATAAATGCAGGAATGAATGTCAACCTGTCATATAGCACTATCCTTGCAAGAAGGATGATTGTTAACATCAATAGTGAGGAGTTTAAAAAAAAATCGGTTTCAGTCAGTGCTTTGCCCCAGACTATACTCTGAGCTCGGTCAAAGAGTCCGATGCTGAAGCAGACTGATGACAAGCATTTGAAGGTGCAATACTGACTGTGGGATCTAGCTGATAGCGTGTCTTAAACAGTTTCCTTATTACACAATTAGTTTCTTACAAACGAAGACACCACCTAGAAAGTGCAATTTAAACACACAGATTTGTGGGAATTCCACTTCAATGTGATTTACTTCTTATAAGATTTCTAGGAATTCATTTAAGATATACCCCAACTTCAACTCAATTGTTTGCTTATCAGTCAGGGTGGATCTGCCATGAAACCTGATCTAGGATTAGTAGGAGCTGACCTGGTCTCAAATCCTACCCTCGTCCTTTTATCTCCATCATACATTTTGACCAGAGTTTAAGACAACTGTTCCAATCAGCCTTCCTAACTCATCAATCTTATGCATGAATTATCAACATAGGATGAAGAAGCATGCTTTTTTTTTCCAGCTGTGTAAATGGTAATAATAATCCTTGCATCTGATATAGCTCCTTATCATGTCTTTGAGAAGTCTCAAAGCACTTTGCAGAATATACTGTAAAGTGAATTGACTATATATTTTGTGAGTGAAACGCAGCAGTTGATTATTTACCAAATAAGTCCCACAAACAGCAGTGGATTAACTGACTAAAATCAAAATTGGAGGAAGATGTATTGAACTATTTTTTCAAAAAGAAATGTCCACCTGCATAAATGTTCATGGAATTATATATGCGTTCAAGTCAATGCTTTTTTTGGAAAAGAGAATTTGGACTTAAAAAATAGAAATCAGTTTATAATAATAATCCTTGCATTTGATATAGTGCCTTCTAGATGTTTCAAAGCACTTCACAAAATATACTGTGAATATACTGTAAAATTAATTGACTGTATATTTTACAGGCAAAATGTGGCAGCCAATTAATTGTATCCAGCAAAGTCCCATAAACAGTAGTGGATTAATTGAGCAACATTTTTTTAAGGGATAATTACTCCAGATGTTATGATCCAGCAATCGAACAACAACCAAGTTCTTACTGGCTGCTAAGTAAACAGCAACCTTTGGAGTAAGAAAACTTGCCCAATGTTTCTCCGTGCCCAAGAATTGAACCCGGGTCCACTTACTTGTGAGGGGAATGTTCTAATCACTGAGCTACAGGAATAGAGTTTGATTCTAATTGGATGTATTTTAGGATTTATTTCATTCTATTTGGGGCTGTTCAACAGAGCAGAACATTTAGTTTTATGCCTCAAAGTCCAATATGCATGGTTTTGATTCTATATGCAAATTGTCAATGAGGATACAAAGAATATAAAGAACAGAAACAGGCCACTTGGCAAATCGGTCTATGCAGGTGTTTATACTCTGCACAAGTCTTCACCTATTCAATACTCTCTCCCATACCCTCACTCCTCTCTTCCTCATGTGGAGGTCTAGCTTCCTATGAATGCATCTACACTAACTGATTCAGCTACCGCTTCAGGCAACGAGTTCCACAAACTCACTGTGTGAAGTAGATCTCCTAAATTCTCTTTTAGATTCCCTGGTTCATATCTTAGCGCTTATTATTATTATTAGTGCTTTGTTTCCCTGATTACACACTCCCCAACTAGTGAAAACAGCTTATTTATGTTAATCTTATCAAACCCTTTTATCATTTTAAACACTTTTACTGGGTTCCCTCTTAAACATCTCTTCACAAGCAAAAAATGCCTAACCTATCTAGTCTAATCTGACAGCAAGAACCTGCAAACCTTGGTACAATCCTCAAAAACCTAAGCTTACTCTTTCTTTCACTGTTATATCCTTCTTAATAACGTGGAGACCAGAATTGGACTCAAATATGTCGAAACCATGTTTTGTATAAATTCAATATCACCTCATTTTCAAATTCTGTCTGAACATAAAGTCCAAGAATCCATTGGCCTTTCTTTTGTAGCATTATCCAACTGACTACTTGTGTGGCTACATAAAAGAGATTTGTGGATCTGAATCCCCAGATCTCATTGCTCTTCTACTCATTTTAGGTTCCTATCATCTAGATTATAGATGGCTTCTTTATTTTTCCTGCTATCAACTGCAAATCTATTCCAGACCACAAGCATTTTTCCATGAACCATTTCTAAAGAAACATTTTAGTTAAATTCCAAAGAGCGATGGTAAGAGAATGGTTTAAACATATTCAATCCGAGTCTATCAGGTCGTTTCTGCACTTGTTAATCCGTTTTAAAATGCAGAAGTTTAAATCAGCAGCTCATTCACTACTGCCCTAACAGCAATGTACGTAGGCACTAACACTTACTTTGATATGTCTTGTTCTGGTTTCCATGGAAAAATCACATTTCCGATTGCTGCTCGGTAGCAATAAACTCCCAGCAGCCCCAGTGCTAATGCAGCCTTTGAGACAAAGGAACATGTTTTCTGCACCAAAACAAAGATCAGAAAGAGAGATGCTGCAGCCAGAACGGAGAGTTGATTTCTGTGATTTAAACTGCAAACACATAAACATACAAATAAGTGAAACATACATAGTTTGTCACCAAACATAAACTTACCCTCTATCCATACCTTTGGATTGTTTTGTGTTATTAAAATACAATATATGTAATTATATATGTATATATGTTTGCAATTGTTGCTGTATACAACAGCAGTGGTTGACACCTTCACTGAGCTACTAGCAGAAAAGTTTTTAAACTATGCTGCCTTCTCTTTTAGAAACTTACTTTATTTAAGTGACGTCATGCAAGAAAGACTAAGATTACTGCTAGACCTTATGAAACTTTGTATTCACTACAAAAGTCAGTATATTCCAAGAAAACATATTTTAATTAGCGAGTTTCTAATAACGACTAGTTCTTTAAAATAAAGATTTACTTCTCTTTAAACTCCATCTGAAAATATGATACTGTAGATGTATTGCTTAATCACAGTATGATGTTATAGTGTCCACATTTGGTATACAGTCCACATAATACAGTCCACAAGATAAAAGGCAAAATACTGCAAATCTGAAATCAAAACTGTTTTGACAAAGGTCATCGGCCTGAAACATTAACTTACTTTCCTCTCTCCATAGGTGCTGCCCCACCTGCTAAGTGTACCCAGCGACTTCTGTTTTCAGGCCACACAATACGATGTAGCCATCAGGCAATATATTAAGATGCATTAGCAAACAACTATAATAATAGTCCTTGTATTTGATATAGTGCCCCATCACATCTTGGACCTCTCAAAGCTTTTCACAGAATATACCATGAAATGAATTGACTGTGTTGTGTATATTTTGTAGGCGAAGCGCTGCAGTCAATTGTGCACAGTGTTCCACAAATAATGGTGGATTGAGTGACTAATTTATTATTATTTTTAAGGACTATATGATAGAAAGCACGGAGTAAAAAAAGTTGTGAAAAAAAGCAATAGATTCAAAAGAAGGACCAAAAAAGCAAATAGTTGATCCAGAGCAGAACATTTCTTTAAAGAAAAAGATACTTGTAAGGCGAGTGCTCTAACCACTGAGCTACAGGACTCCACAAATGGAATGGATATTATCAAGATAGTATTTCAAATAGGCTTTGTGGCCCAGTAGTGATATTTAGCGCACTCAACCTAGAGATCTTTGACTTCAAATATAAAAAATAGACAAGAGAAACAGAGTATGTATTGTTATCGTAATGAAAATTGCTTTTCCTGCAAGGATCCTAAATGAAGCAATTATGAGCAATTTCAGTCTATATTTCTAAAGTATAAAAATTGGCTTTGACACACACACGCGCACAGATTGAAAGCACAAAGTCAGATTTGAAGAGCTGAGGTTCAAATTGCCAGTTTCAAGAGGCTCTCTACCTGAAAGACTTAATAAGTTAAATATAACTGTTTTTTCTTTGCTGTTACACAACAGGACATAATTATCAAACTTTTAGCAAAATGGATAGGAGAGTCTTGATCCCAAGAGGAGTGGATAGACTGAATAGACTGCAAATACACTTAATGCTGTCTAAATAAACTCCTTCAAAAATAGAACTGTAAAAGCACCTGGTTGAAAACATAAATGAAGAACAGACAGAACAAATTAAATACTTCTTGGAACACATTTGCTCCTGTTTTACTGAAATCACACATGTGGAAATCTCATCCACTTCAATTTTGCTTGGTTATCTTATTATCCTCCTTGGAAGCATGATGTAACTATTCCAAGACATTCATAAAGTGCTCTGTATAAATGTAATCTGTTTTTAATGTTGTCTCTTTGGATGAACTGGCTCCTAGCTGACGTGCCTGGCAATGGTATATTGGAATCAAACCAATCTATCAGTGGTTTGGGCAGTTTTGTTACTGAGCCAGGCAGGTCTGCAGTATTTCAAGGCAATGATAATGACAGAACATGGATTATCAGTAACTCTAAAGGCCTAGGTCTAGAGTTTTCATTTATTCAAGAGTTTGAGGATTATCCAACACTATCTAAAAAAAACTACAATATGAATTCTGTCTTGGAACCAGATCTTAACACGGGGAATCAGTACCACTGAGCATTGGAACAATTTTAATAACCTCCAGTTTTCTGTGCTATACCTTTTCTCCATTTGTGCAATGGATCCATATTTGTACTGTACATTCAATTTATAAAATAACGGACATTGTCAATGCATTGCAAACACAAACAAAAACCAATTGCAAAACCAGTATTTGTTAGAATTTTAAGTTAATTTTAAGATAATTATAGAATTAGGTATTATAGAATCATACTGCACAGAAGGAGTCTACTTAGCCCATCGTGTCTCCTCCGGCTCCGAAAAGAGCAATTCAACTCAATCCCACGGGCCCGCTTTCTCTCCATAGCCCTGCAATCTTGTCCTCCCCTAACACCCATCTACTTCTCTCTTAAAAGTTGTTATTGAATCGGCTTCCACTACTCTTTCAGGTAATGCATTCCAGATCCAAATAACTCACTGGGTGAATTTTTGCTAACCTCCCCTCTGTTTCTTTTAACAACTATCTTAAATCAGTGACCTCGGGTTACTGACCTACATGCCAGTGGAAACTGTTTTTCCCGGTTCAACCTATCAAATCGCCTCATGATCCTGAAAATCTCTATTAAATCCCCTCTTAAATCTTCTCTGCTGTAGGGAGAATAATCCTAGTTTTGCTAACCTTTCCTCATAATTAAGATCCTTCATTCCTGGTACCATCCTGGTAAATCTCCTTTGTACTCTCTCCAATCTTAACATCTTTCCTGTGGTGCCCAGAACTGAACAGTTACTCCAACTGAGGCCTAACCAGCATTTTATAAATATTCTTCATAACCTCCTGACTTTTGTATTTTTTGCCCCTATTTATAAATCCTAGTATCCCATATGCTTTTTTAACTGCTTTATCTACCTGTCTTGCCACCTTCAGAGATTTGCTTATATGGACCCACAGATCTCTCTGTTCATTTACCCCCTTTAAAATTGTAGCATCTAGCTTATACTACCTCTCCTCATTCTTCCTACCAAAATGCAAACTTCGCACTTCTCCACAATAAACCTCATCTGCCATGTTTCTGCCCATTTTACCAACCTGTCTAAGTCCTCTTGGGAGTCAGGTGTTATCCTGCTCACCATTTACTCTTTAACCTAGCTTAGTATCATCTGCAAATTTTGAAATTGTGCTCCCTATATCCAGGTCTGGATCATTTATATAGATCAGAAAGACCAGTGGTCCCAATACTGATCCCTGGAGGACACCACTACACACCTCCCTCCAGTCAGAAAAGCAACCATTCACTACCACTCTCAGCTTTCTGTCTCCTAACCAGTTGCAGATCCATGTTGCCATAGTCCCTTTAATACCGTGGGCTTTTATTTTGTTTATGTCTCTTATGTGGCATTTTGTCAAATGCTTTTTGAAAATCCAGATAAACTACATCCACTGCACTACCTGCATCCACCCTCTCAGTCACTTCATCAAAATATTCTATTAGGTTTGTCAGACATGTTCTGCCTTTAGCAAATCCATGTTGACTGTCCTTTAATAAACCATATTTTTTGAAGTGAAAATTTATATTATCCCGGATTGTAGTCTCCAGAAGTTTCCTGACTACTGATGTTAGGCTGTAGGTTCCAGGTTTATCCTTCTGCCCCTTTTTGTACAGGAGAGTAACATTTGCAACCCTCCAGACCTCTGGCACCACTATGTGGAACTAACAACCAGGAACATGGTAGAACAAGAAACTTCAAAGGTTTCAAGAAAAAAACACAAGAGAAGTTCCTATAAATTAATAAAAGATTCAGTGTTATTAGATGCTGAAGCAGATGGTGGCCAAGCAGTGTCATCATTCACACAAGTCTAGGCAATTGCGGTGTTCAATTGGTAGTGTGTTTTCATGTTTTCCTTGACTGAATATTTCTCAGTTTATGGCGTAATTCAAGAAATATTCAATCAAGAAAATTTGCTTTATTAGCTGACCATAAAAGTGAACCACCACTGGTCTATCCCATCGTCTATTTAATTACTACTTCCAGCAGTGAAACAAAATATGCACATTTCAAAGACAGGCTGTGAATGAATGAAACGAGGAAAGCTTCCCACTGCTATTGTTTAACATAGGCAGGCACGCAATCCAGTTACAGTTCTCTCGTTATTTGTACCTACCTTGTCAACCAGTGGCTAACATCGGGTTTGTGCGCCCATTTGATTCCAGTCTGGTTTAAGGAGCGGAGCAATCGACAACACACCAGAATGACCCAGGGACTGATCAACGCCAACCACTTTTCATAGTTTCCATACAGTCTTAATGTTTTAGATTTCAGATCTTTTTCGTCATGATCTAATAGATCGTGTACAGTGGTCTGGTGTTCCTGGTAACCAGCATCCTTCGGATTGGTCTTCTCAATGATCTCCAGATCATCTTTAGAGCCACTACGCAGAAAATATTTTCTGCAGATATCTTGAAATAACACCAACAGAAGTGTATTGACTAGAAAATACCATGTTTGATGTTCCTCTTCTATAAAACTGCTGGCACCAAGACTCAGAGTGTGTCCAAGGGTCCCAATTAACAAGACTAGATCCAGCTCTGACCAACTGGAACTTAGTGAAGCACTGCTCTGCTGAGGAAAGAACAAATAACAATGCCTCAATTATTTCCAAACTTACAGGAAGCCCAAAGAAAATGACACTGGAATCAGCACTTTTTACTAAGATTTAGGATATTTAGGTATACGAATGTAATTTTGTTGTTGTTATTATAGGAGAGTATTGAATTGTAACTGATTGAACTCATTGCGTGATACAAAATTGCAGATATCACATGTAAACTAGTGCAATTAAATCCACAAGCACTGAGGCCACAGTTAGATGGATTTTTCGTTTTTTACCAAGATAACTGTGAAATCCAGTAAAGTAATGAGCATATAAAGCATAACAAATTCACAATGCTGTCACCAGAAGCACTTCATGGTGTCTACATTGCTATGTCTTAACAGGAATCCTCAATAATGAAATAACTCTACAAATTAGGACTCCTTTCTCTATTCTAATGCAAAGGTATGTCCATGCTACTTCAACATAATTTACTCAAGAGTGTGGAATTCCTGCAGACAATGGGAATTCTAATGGAATTTGTTGTTAAAGAAATTCAGATAAGAAATGCTGCAAATTAGACCCAATGGCACACAAAATTATTAGTGACTAGCTTTCCCTTTACCCAAACCAAGCATTACTGTGCATTACTAAGCGAATGCGGCAACCAAGTTCCACAAAGCAATGTCCAATAAACATTCATGAGTAAGTGACTAATTTTTATTTTTGTGGATTATTGGGCAGAAGGTAGAAACTCCCTTCTCTTTTCGAATAGTGCCATGGGATCTTTAATATCCTCCTGGACAGCCAACTGGGACCTTGGTTTAACACCTCATATGAAGGATGGCACCTATAACAATGCAACACATCCCCAGCACTGCATTGAAATGCCCAATTGACATGGAGGCAAGTGCTACCAACTGAGCCAGACTGACACACAATTTAGGTTAGTTAACAAGTGGTAGTCAACAATGATTTCTTTATTTTGGTCAAAATAAGATCTTCATAGTAATTTTCTCTTCTAAATATTTTACAATAAATCAGGATACTTAAGATAAAAATTATTCTAGAGTTTATGTTTTCAGCCTGTCAAGATTTAGAGTGGTTTTAATCCAATGAATACTAATGTGTAGGACTGAATGCAAATCACTGGCTATCTACTTTCACACTTTACAATGTTTATGCTACCTGTGCAGAAAGAAGAATAACCAATGTCTCAGTTATTAACCAATTATACAATCACCAACTCAAGCAGTAACTACAATGATCGCTTTTAATTAAGGCGGAATATTAAAAGGCTAACCGATCCCAGAATTGGAGCAGGAAACTCAAATTGGCTTTTTAACTCTGTTCAAAATATGAGGCTATGTATTGAATTAATATCTTGTGAAGAAGTGGTCTACAAGTGGACAGGCAATAATTACACAACATTTGAACATTGCTTCTGGAAGAAATATGATGGGGGATGGTTTTTCATAGATTCATAGAATTTTACGGCACAAAAGGAGGCCATTCGGCCCATTCTAGTCTGTGCCGGCTCTTTGAAAAGAGCGATTCAATCCCACTGCCCTGCCCGCTCCCCATAGCTTAATAGACCTGTTCTCCCTAAATAAAGATCTAATTCCTTTTTAAAAGTTGTTATCGAATCAGCCTCCACCACCTTTTCAGGCAATGCATTCCAGATTCGAACCGCGAGGTGGAGAGAGTGCAGGTGCTATGCTGCACTCTCTCCACCTCGCCTGATTAAATATTAGATTAAATAGATGATATAAAATCTAATATTTTATCTAATAGTGATATTAGATATATAGTGATATTTTTTTCACACGGACCACCCGCTCCCGAGGCTAGAGATCTTCGGGCTGGAATGATCGTGGGGCCAGAGCTTTCACGCTGTGCACCGCTCAGCCCACCAGCTGGAGCCGGCTTCCATCGCTGCCGGTTCTTCCTCTATGGGCAGCCGGCCAACGAATACCATCTTTTGGGACGACGGGGAGTATCACGGAGGGAATGGCGGCCACTCGCTGTCGGCGCTTCCTCCGGCTGTGCGAAGTGCGGCCCCTCGACAGGACCTTGGAAGGCCGCGACCTCGGCACTTTCCTCAGGCAGCGGGTGGCACACGTCTTCCGCGAGGGGGAGAGCGCCCAGGTGCTGCAAGTGACGGATCATCTCGTCGCGGGAGATCCAGACGGCGATCGGGCTGCTGCTGCTGCTGCTGCTGTGCGAGCTGGCCAGACACACCATGTCCGAGGTGCCAGGGCCATCACCGAGTCCCCGGGTTCATCGACTGAGGAGCCGGTCGGTTTTGGGGCCTGACACCACACTGGGACCTTTTTTCCGCGCCCTTTTTTTCCCGCCATCTCAGGGATCGTCCGGGCGGGCGGCGAGGACAGGGAGTGGTTGCTGGACGATTGTTGGACGATTGTTGGTTATTGTTTGTTGCTGTTTTTGTTGTTAATATTATTGCTTTTGTTGTTTATTATTGTTTATTATTGTTGTTTGATTCCCCCCACCCCTGCCCCCATCTTCTTCTTCCCTCACTCCCTTTCCCCACTTTCTCTCCTCCCTTTTCCCCTTCCCTCCCTCTTCCCTCTTCCTGATCTTGCCCCCTCCCATCTTTCCCTCCCTCTCTTCCTTGCCCCCCTTTCTCCCCCCTCTTCCTCCCTAACCCTAACCCATCCCACCTTTCCCTCCCTCTCCCCCCCTTACCCTCTTTTCCCCCTTTCTCCCCTGGCCCCATTTTCGCGATTGTTTGTGGGGACACTGCTGTGCGCAATTTGGCTGCCGCGTTTCGCCCACAAGTATACAGTCGACTTTCCTGCTTTTCTTCCCCCTGCCTCGACCCCTCCCCTTTTGCTTCTTTACCCCCTTTTACCCCTAGTCCCACTTCCGTGACTGATTGTGGGACACTGCTGTGCGCAATTTGGCTGCCGCGTTTCGCCCACTAATACAGTTACTTTTCCTACTATTCTTCATCCTGCCCTGATCCTTCCCACCCTGCTCTTGTCCTACCTGACTGTACAGCGCCTTGGGATGTCCTCTCGACGTGAAAGGCGCTATATAAATGTAAGTTTTGTTGTTGTTGTTGTTTGTTGAACAACTCGCTGAGTGAAAAAAATTCTCCTCAGCTCTCCTCTACTTCGCCTTGAAACTATTTTAAATCTGTGACCACGAGTCACAGATTCACCCACGAGTGGAAATAGTTTTTCTCTATTTGCCCTGTCGAAACCCCTCATGATCTTATAAACCTCTATTAGGTCTCCCCTCAATCTTCTCTGCTCCAGAGAGAATAACCCTAGCCTATCTAGCCTCTCCTCATAGCTGAAGTCCCTCAATCCTGGCACCATCCTAGTAAATATTTGTTGTACCCTTTCCAATGCTTTCACATCCTTTCTGTAGTGTGGTGACCAGAATTGAACACAGTATTCCAGATGAGGCCTCACCAAAGTCTTATAGAGGTTAGTCAGCACTTCCTGACTTTTGTACTCTATACCCCTATTTATAAAGCCTAGTATCCCATATGCCTTCTTAACAGCCTTGTCTACCTGTCCTGCCACCTTCAATGAGTCACTAACACAAATCCCCAGGTCTCTCTGTTCCTTCACACCATTTAAAATTGTACTATCTAGCCTATATTGCCTCCCTTCATTTCTTCTCCCAAAATGCATCACCTCACACTTCTCTGCATTAAACTTCATCTGCCATGTGTCTGCCCACTTTACCAATTTGTCTATATCCTCTTGCAGATGGCTACTATCCTCCTCACTATTTACTATTCTCCCTAACTTAGTGTCATCTGCAAACTTGGAAACTGTACTCCGTACACCCAAGTCCAGATCATTGATGTAGATTACAAACAGCAATGGTCCCAAAACTGATCCCTGTGGCACACCACTGCTCACTTCCCGCCAATCTGAAAAACAGCCGCTCACTACAACTCTCTGCTTTCTGTCTCGCAGCCAGTTGTGGATCCACGCTGCCACTGTCCCTTTTACGCCATGGACCTTTAATTTCATAATAAGTCTCTCATGTGGCACTTTGTCAAATGCCTTTTGAAAGTCCATGTAAACTACATCAACTGCGCTACCATTATCCACCCATTCCGTTACCTCATCAAAAAATTCTATCAGATTTGTAAGGCAAGATTTGCCTTTAACAAATCCATGTTGACTGTCCTTTATTTGGGTAGTGGAAAAAAGAGAATAAAATACAGGATGTTGACTCAAATCGTAAGATTATCCTATCTGCTTCCTATACTTTGGTTATAGATTAAAATAAAACTTTGATTGAAAACAAATGTGTCATAAAGTAAATGAAACTAATAGTTTTGCAAAACCCTGGCCCTTCAATATTTTTCCCTACAAACATATATTAAATTTTACAAACCGAAGAGTGCTTTAACAGGCAGATGGTAAATTGGTTGAATACCTCCAATGCTTCTCACCTTTTGCTGAGGCTTCTCATTTGTAAATCTGTTCCAAAGACTTGACAGGAGTACGCACTGTAGTGCAGATATCAATACAATCACTGCTGATGCCGTCAGCCAGGAGACGTTACAGAAATAGCAAGACGTATCTACTGATGTGCATACAATGACGTGAATCGCTGAGGACATGAGGCAGAGAAGGTAAAACAGCAGGGAAAAGAATGGAGATGACAACGGCACTTCAAATTCACCCGTGCTTGATAATGCCTTTGGAATACTTATTAGCAGAAGGAAAATAACCTAAAAGGAAACAAACATTTGTTAGGCTTGATAGTTCATCAAATATTTAGACAAGAATGCAATTTGCATCAAAATAATACATTAGTCACTCTAAATTAGACAGCAGCATGCCTACTCTGGATACAAATTACAGTAAAAGCCTGTTTATCCGGCACCCTCGGGACTTGGCCAATGCTGGTTAAAGCGCCTGCTGGATATTCGGCCGAAAATGCAAACATAAATAAATAATAAAATGTTGTTTTTACTATGCATTTTTCCGGATAAATTCCGGATGATTGAATGTGGACCTTGTTTTTGCAATGCCGGTTGTACCAAAGTTATGGTTGATCGAGTGCCAGATAAACGGGCTTTTACTGTATATAATAATTGTTGTATTTGAGTAACAACCAAATGTCTCAAAGCCTACAGAATTTTCCGTGAATTGTAGTGCCTGCATATTTCATAGAACCATAGAATCTTACGGCACAAAAGGAGGCCATTCGGTCCATCTAGTCTGTGCCGGTACTTTGAAAAGAGTGACTCAATCCCATTGCCCAGCTCTTTCCCCATAACCTAACAGACCTGTTCTTCCTAAATAATGATCTAATTCTCTTTTAAAAGAGAATTTGGTCTTCAGCCATTATGCCCCGAGGCTCTGGAACTCCCTTCCTCACTACCTTCGCCTCGCCCCTCTCTTAGCTTCATGTCCCAGCTGAAGACCTTTCTCTTCAACCGTGCCTTTGGTCACCTTTCTGCCCCTGGCTTGGTCCTGGGACCCGATATTGTGAAGCACTCTGAGACGCCATCCGGAGTAGAGGGCGTTATATAAATCAAAGTTGTTGTTGTTGTAAAAGCTGTTATCGAATCAACCTCCACCACCTTTTCAGGCAATGCATTCGAGATTTGATTAACCTCCTCAGTAAAAAAAATTCTCCTCAGCTCCCCTCTGCTTTGTTTTGAAACTATTTTAAATCTGTGACCACAAGTCACGAGTCATTTTGAAGGTGAAGGCAGCAAAAAATTTACAAAAAGTAATAATAAGAAGAATTAGGGGGGATCTTATTGAAACATAAGATTCTTAAAGGGCTAGATAAAGTAGATACTGAGGGACTGTTTCCCCTGGTAGGAGAATCTATAACCAGGGGTCACAGTCTTAAAATTAAGGGTCAGCCTTTTAGAACAGAGTTGAGGAAACATTTCTTCACTCAGGGGGTAGTGAATTTATGGAATTCTATACCTTAAAAGGCTGTAGATGCTCAGTCCTTGAACATTTTCAAGGCTGAGACTGATAGATTTTTTTTTAAAAAAGAGGGATTAGGGGATATGGGGAAAGGGCAGGTAATTAGAGTTGGGTCAGAAGATCAGCCATGATCTTATTGAATGGCGGAGCAGGCTCGAAGGGCCGAGTGGCCTACTCCTACTCCTAATTCTTATGTAATCCTTACATTTGATACAACACCTTATTAGATTGTTGAGATGTCTCAAAGTACTTCACAGAATATACTGTAAAATGACTGTATATTTTATGGGCGAAACACAGCAGCCAATTGTGCCCAGCCATGTCCCACAAACAGTCGTAGATTAAAAGACAAAATTATTATAATTTTGAAGAGATTATTAACCCCGGAAAGGGATCTGCCAATTGACTAACCAACCAGGTTCCTACTTACTGCTAGGTAAACATAGGTGTGGAGTAAGGAAACCTGCCCAGTAGGGAACGGCGATTAATCGGTTTTTCGATTAAACCCGATATGATTTTCAGATCGGTATGCCGATATGGTGATTCTAAAAAAACTGTTATATCGAGAGATTCGATTTAAAAAATATACATCGATATATTTTTAATATCGTTCCTGGCAATATATCAATATTGTTGGTATTATCAGTGTAATGCGATCTTTTCCAGCTTACCTTGTCACCGGCATTGCAACCTCCTAGATCTAGAGCATGGAATGCGCGTACATTCGGTGCGCGCGCACAATTAATGGGCGCGCACATCCGATGCGCACGCACACTTTACTGTGTATACTCGACGTGAGTCGTGGCGTCTTAACAAAGTCGCATCGCTGAAAATTGTAGTTTGAAAATTTACCTTTCTCATCATGGGGAAAAGAAGCCCCGTATGGGACTACTTTGAAAACAATGCAGTCAGTAATGGTGTGTATAGATGTACAGTTTGCAAGGTCTTGGTTAAGACATCTGATTCGAGCACGAGCAACCTGCGACATCACATTAAGCAGCACCACCCCGCCCAGCACACTGCCCTCAGAGCAAAATCATTGTCGACAACAGCAGGAAGTCGAACCAGCGCTTCGGAGAAAGCGACAGGTAGTGGGGCCAGTGCAGCTCAAACAATTCCTGCTTTATTTAAGAGGAGAACATTGTACCAGAGAGGGGACAAAACGTGGCAAAGTATCACGAACGCTGTCACTTTTTGCATAGCAAAGGAGAGCTTGCCAATGGCGAAGGACATTAATTCAGACTACATAAAAATAAGTGGCATTTTGTGGCTGTAAGTGTTATTTTTGTGTGTGAGAGAGTTAGAAGCCAGATTATCACTGCTTCTATGTGTGTGTCTAGTCAGACACACACAGGTGATTATCTGGCTTCTAACTCTAACAGTCAGACTGTCTGTCTCTCTCTTTTCTATTGTAATAGATCTCATTTACACGTGGACATTACATGCTAGTTTCAAGCAAGAAATGGAGGAGAATAAATCTCTAGATTTTGTTTTTGGTGTGTGTGTGTTCTATTTTGTGTTTAGAGATGGAGGGAGAGAAGGAGAGGGGGAAAGTTGGGAGAGAAGGAGAGAGGAAGAGAGAAGAGGGAGGGAGAGAATGAGAGGGGGAAAGGAGGGAGAGAAGGAGCGAGGGGAAAGGAGGGAGAGAAGGAGAGAGGGGAGGGAAGGAGAGGGGAAAAGTTGGGAGAGAAGGAGAGAGGAAGAGAGGAGAGGGAGGGAGAGAATGAGAGGGGGAAAGGAGGGAGAGAAGGAGCGAGGGGAAAGGAGGGAGAGAAGGAGAGAGGGGAGGGAGGGAGAGAAGGAGAGGGGGAAAGTTGGGAGAGATGGAGAGAGGAAGAGAGAAGAGGGAGGGAGAGAAGGAGAGGGTGAAAGGAGGGAGAGAAGGAGCGAGGGGAAAGGAGGGAAAGAAGGAGAGAGGAAGAGAGGAGAGGGAGGGAGGGAGAGAAGGAAAGGGGGAAAGGAGGGAGAGAAGGAGCGAGGGGAAAGGAGGGAGGGAAGGAGAGAGGGGAGGGAGGGAGAGGGGGAAAGTTGGGAGAGAAGGAGAGAGCAAGAGAGGAGAGGGAGGGAGAGAAGGAGAGGGGGAAGAGAGGGAGAGAAGGAGCGAGGGGAAAGGAGGGAGAGAAGGAGAGAGGGGAGGGAGGGAGGGAGAGAAGGAGAGAGGGGAGGGAGAGAAGGAGAGAGGGGAGGGAGGGAGGGAGAGAAGGAGAGGGGGAAAGGAGGGAGAGGAGAGAGGGAGAGTGGAGGGGGAGGGAGAGAAGGAGAGGGGAAAGGAGGGAGAGAGGAGAGGAGGGAGAGAAGGAGAGGGGGAGGTAGGGAGCAAACAACATCGTATAATTCAACAGACCTTGACACCAACATTACAAACTTTCTGGACCTATAGCACGCATTTCGAAATGTGCGTGCACCGCGACTGCGCGCGCATCGTCAGTGCGGACGCACCGTCAATGCGCGCGCACCGCGACTGAGCGCGCACCATAAATGCGCGCGCGCCATCAATGCACGCGCACTTCGAATGCACGCGCATGCGCAGTATAAAAACTCGATAGATCGGTTTAAGCAGGTATGAGCAAACCGATATATCCATATCTGGAAAAATCCCATATCGCCGTTCCCTACTGCCCAGGCTTCTGTCTTGCCCGGGATTGCACAGATCCTCTTGCTTGTGAAGCGAGTGCTTTAACCAATACACTACAGGACTCCACACAATATCCCACAAACAGTAATTAAATGAATGACAATTTTTTTATCTGGGAGATTATTAAGACAGGAAACTGGAGAAAGGGTCAGTGGCATAATGTCACAGGATCTTTAACATCCAACTGAACAGGCAGTTAAGACACCAGTTTAATATCCCATTCTAACATAGGTCTTTCCCAGAACTGCTATTGGAGTTTCAGCCTAGCCTGTGAGCTCCTGACATGGGGCTACAGGTGACGAAAGTCGGAAAAGTGTTTCATTTTCCATCCTTTACATCCTTAACCTTGATCATGGCAACAAAAAAATTCACACAACAAATTGGGCAACATACATGCAAATAGTTCTTCTCACGATTTATACCAATGCTTCTATGAACTGTATCGAGAACGATCACTTCAGATTATCTAAACGTTTTTATTATTTCTACACTGTCGCAACTCTCTCCTCTCTCAATGGATCATCTTTCTACATTATAAAACTGTAAATGTCACAATGTGCAATATTGGGGTTGGGAGAGAAGAGTTATTACATGCAGTAGCTCCTACCTCCAGCACAATGATTGTTCCCACAATCATTGAGTACATGTCATACTGTGCCAGGATATTGGAAAGTGAGGAACTCATGACCTTCAAGGCATCCAAATACTGCTTCATTACCTTCCTTCCCAGGTTTGCAAGGATTTCTGAAGTATTACCTTCTAAGTGAAGTTTAATCCAGGAACCATGCGATTTTTGTGCTGTTCTAAATAGTTTGTATCCAGCATCTGGGGATAGGCAAAAATAGTGATTCAGGGACAAGCTGGGGGAACTGCAAATAATACATAAAAGGCGATTTTCTACTTCCAATGTGTGAAACATATGTTTGTGTAAGATAAAACCTGCTGAGCTATTTTATATACTTAAAATAGGATAATCGTTCTGTAGTTGTAAGAACAAGTTAGTTGAAATGCAAAGCTTCTAAATATGAAGCTCATTTTCAAATCAAAGTTTCTGACAGTGATAAATAGCTCTGTCATTGCTATTATTGTTTCTATAATTGGAGTTTTATAAAGCCAAATTGCCCAAAAAGAGAACAATTGAGCAATTATAAGTAGAGATACAAACAAGCCTGGGGCAGGGAAGGCCAATGCAGTGGGAAGACTCAAGTTTGTAAGGAACAGTGTATGTCCATGAGAACAAGCATGTGAGAAAATGTGAGCAAGAAAATGGGAAAATCTATGAGGGTAACACAGGGTAAGGGGCAGAAGGTGAGGGGACAGAGCAAGAGAGATAAGACGGAAAGGAGAGTGGAGGACCAAAAGAAACTACGAATAGGTGGAAAAAAAAGGCAAAATAGGATACAGTTTTCAAAAGCATCTTTGCTGTCAGGAGTTATTTGGAGCTGGCAACTACAGCAAAATCAAAAAAGAATACCTTTAACAAATATTTCAGACTGGTAAAATAGGTCAGTCTATTTTACAATGGAGTTTGAATAAGACAATCCCTGTTGATCTTCAGAATTTGTAATAATGTCTTTCCTTGATTAATGGCTAATACTTAAAGATAAGTTTTACTATACAGTCTGCCATCCATGTGATGTGGCTTAACCTTACCTTTTTCATATGCAGGAACACACTCTTGGAGCAGCACACTAAGTTGGTGTCCATTAACGTGCAAGTATCGTAGCTGTTCTCTTAGAGATGTTTCCTCGAAGACAGGAAGAATAATGCAACCCAAATTATTCCGTGAAATCGGCAAACTAATTCCTAAAGCCAGGGTTGGAGCCAGGTCTGTCTGCTCCACATGTTGAGGAGCAGCAAAGGAATCTAGAAGTTAGATCATTTTCAAAATATGTTTGAATGTTTTTCCAAGATTCTAATGGCTAACACAAATACAACCAATTTTCTGTAAATAGCCTATGTCCTTGTTCAGTAGAGCTTTACTTTGGCAAATTTCCTTACTCCACATGCCTAATAATAATCCCTCCCACAAAAAAACACAATAATAAAATTGGGCATTTTCAATTCACGACTGTTTGCAGGACACCGCTGTGCACAATTGGCTGCCGCGTTTCACCCACAAATATACAGTCAACTCACTTTACAGTATATTCTGTGCAGAGCTTTGAGACTATGAAAAGCATTATATCAAATGCAAGGATTATTATTATTATTCTGCCATCCATCAATTATTGATACTTTTATTCTGTAACTGTTTGTTTTCAGAAATAAAAGTACAGCAACAACAAAATTACATTTATAGAACATCTTTCAAGTCGGGAGGATATAAAGTAGGATATAATAAAGGGAATACAGTTCCTTGTGAACAAGTATGAATGCTATGGTTTTGAAATAATAGTGAGTGAGTGTACATATTTTTCACTGAAATTGATTTTTGTTCATTTCCATCTTTATCTGTTGAACTGAATGAATCTCAAATGTAATAAGAAGATATAGGTCGGATAGGACATTTCTAAAGAAATGCTGTATATTAGCAATACAAAGAAAACTTCTTTTGAATGGGAACCTGCATTCTACATCATTTACTGGTCATCAAGTTGCCACTGAAAAGCAAAGCCAACAAATAAAGTGTAGTCAGGGACGACCAAATGGCCTGAAAGTTGACCATTGTTAGTGGGTCCACATGCTATTCACACAATCATTAAATCTGTGCTGGAACAAAGCACTGTAGTGCAGCACTCCATGACACTGCATCATATGAAAGGTTTAGATAAATGTAATTTGTTTTTCAGCAATGCAAAGATTACTATGGATTGAATAATCCAAGGTTCGAATCAGAGACTGAAATTTTTGTGATTAAAAATCTATTAGTTGCCATTGCTACAAAATAATTGTATACATCACTAAAACTCTGGGCTTTTAATATCCAGTTGTATCTTCTTCCAGTCCAATCCTCACCTTTGTTTCTGAAAGCAGAGCTGACGAGAACTAATGGAGTGTTCATTTCATGATTTGAAGATCCTCCATGATTCCCTGTGTCAGACATGCCATGATCCCCACAGATTATCAATAAACTAGGCAGAGATGTCTCATCCTCCTGAAAGTAACCATATGAAAACACAAAACAACAACACTTGTTTAAATTTTTATAGGAAATGTCAGCTTGCAATTTCACGGTTTCAGTTTCACTAAATGGAAAGAAAGAATATCCTGTAATGCACTTTATGGAAACAATAAAACAAAACAAAGTACTGTACCCAGAAATTGGGTTCCTAGAGCTGGGTGAGCAATCAGTTCAACATGGTATGCTAAAAATATTCAGAGGGTGTATGGGAGTGGAAGAGAAATCTAATGAGTGTTCAGAATTGCGAACAATAAAGAGACTATTTCTACCATTCAGCGAGTCATTAAAAACCAAGTCTAATTTCAGGGGGAAAAGATAAATTGATTTTCAGTTTAGCTCAATTTTGCCGAACTACGTTCACACTATTTCAGCTCTGTCATCTCACCAAAGAGCACTTTGCTGGCACTGAAATGATAATAATACTTATATTTGAAATAGCATCTTAAAAAGTCGGGAGGACGTCCCAAAGTACTTTCACAGAATCTACTTTAATATACTTTCTGTGGCAACAGAATGCAGTTATTGTTTTATAGTTGTAAAGCAACTTGTATTCTCTTTTCATTTGGATTTTAAATGTACTCAATGCTTTACAGTTGGAAGATCAAGGCCCTCCTGATTGGCTTGCGCCAGCGCCTCCACATCTCAGGCACTGGCAGCATCAACTTTCATGGATGCATACTCCACCTCATCAAGCCAGTCAGAAATCTAGGCGTCTCGTTTTACCCTGAACTGTCCTTTCTCCCCTATATCCGTTCCATGACTCGCTCTACCTTCCCCCACCTCTGCAATAGCACCCAACTTTGCCACTATGGCATCCCTCAGGCCGCTGAAACCCTCACACATGCATTCATTACCATTCAGGCTCAACTATGCCCGCTTATTGTCCTCAACTCCTCCTTTCACAGGCTGCAGATCATCCAGAACTCTATCTATGTCCTCTCCCATACCAGACTCTGCTACTCTATCACCGCCATCCTCTCTTGACTCCACTGGCTTCCCAGCACACAGAGGATATAGTTTAAGATCCTGGTCCTCATTTTCAAAGCCCTGCATGGCCTTGCTCCTCCCTACCCCGGAGACCTCCTAACCCCCTACTAACCTGTCTGCTCCCTCAGCTCGGCTGGCTCCACATACCCAGCCTCGCCCACCGCACCATTGTCAGGTGAACCTTCAACCATTCTTCGGAACTCTATCCTGCAGTCCCATCGCCTCGTGCCCCTTCCCTTGCATCCTTCAAGACCTAAACGCTATGAGATGCCGTCTGGCGTGGAGGGCGCTATATAAATTGTAGTTGTTGTTGTTGACCCTCCTCTTCCTCATCTATATGCTCTCTCTTGGGAACGTCATTCGCAGACATGGGGTACACTTCCACATGTATGCGGATGACACCCAACTCTATTTCTCCACCTTACTTTGTGACCCCCAGTCACCTGATGTTCTGTCAGCCTGCTTGTTGGACATCCAAGAGCTGGATGAGTGCAAACTTCCTGCAGCTGAATATTGACAAGACGGAGACCATACTCTTTGGCTCTCGTCAACATCTCCAATCGCATGCCTCTCACCTCCTCCAACTTCCCTGCCTGCCCCTAAAACTCTCCGAACCCATGCGCAACCTCGGCATCAGGTTCGACCCCCAACTGTCTTTCTTCCCCCACATCCGATCCCTCACCAGCACCACTTTCTTCCACCATCGACAGATCTCCCGTCTCTGGCAATATCTCGCCCCAGAAGCCGCTGAAACCCTGGTCCATGCCTTTGTCATCGCTCGGCTGGATTACTCCAATGCCCTCCTCGCCGGTCTCCACCACAGTCCATAAAATCCAACTCATTCAAAACTCTGTGAGAATCCACATTCTCACCCGCACCAAACTTCGCTCTCCCATTACCCCAGTCCTTGCCAGACTTCACTGGCTCCGTCCCAGAGAGGATAGATTTCAAGATCCTCACCCTTGTTTTCAAATCCCTCCACTCCTCTGCACCCCACTAACTCTCCGACCTCCTCTCCCCTCAAACCACCACCTGTTGCCTTCGCTCCACCGGGTCTGGCCTCCTCCATGTCCCCTGAATCCTCCGCTCCACCCTCGGCGGCCGTGCCTTCAGCCACTATGCCCCGAGGCTCTGGAACTCCCTTCCTCACTCCCTTAGCGTTGCCCCCTCTCTTCCCAGTTTTAGGTCCCAGCTAAAGACCCTTTGACTTCAACTGCGCCTTTGGTCACGTTTCTACGTTTCTACCCGTGCCTCAGTACCAGGATCCGTTATTGTGAAGCACTCTGAGATGCCGTCTGGTGTGGAGTGCACTATATAAATCAAGTTGTTGTTGTCTCAAGACTCTCCTCTTCGACCGTGCCTTCGACCAACCTCTTTCCCTCCCCACTCCAGCGCCTTGGGACATCCTCCCAATGAGAACTGCTCTATACAAATGTAATTTTGTTGTTGTATTTCATTGAATCATTGTAATTGTAATAATGACTAAAACAAATGGGAATATTTAAGAAGTAAGTAGATGAACACTTAACTAGTAAGGATATCAGGGATATGGAAAAAAAGCACTATAACTAGTGCTGAGCTCCAGATCAGCATGATCTAAGAAAATTGAGGATCAGGTTGCCAAATGGTCTGTTGCTGTTGCTATGATCCAAAACAGAATACAAATATGGACTCTTATGTTACAACAGAGCAATCAAAATGAAATAACTTTTACCAACAAAGTTTATTAGTCATGGCCAAATTTCAGGATAAATATTGAATTAGCTAAAATGCAAATGATTAAGAATTAATATCTATTTACTGTAAACTGAGCATGAACAGTTCAAAGTGAATATTTATTTTCAAACCTGAAGCAGATTTGTTTAAAGCTCAACTAAACTAACATAGTCTTCTATTGATCCTTTCACAACAAAATATTTCAATTGCTGAAAATTTCTACAAATTAAACATGTGTAATTCAAGTCTGTGCTTAAACATATATAGGATCATTACATACCTTGGATAATAAGGCTGTATTAATCTTTTTAATAACATCATCCATTTCCCTCAGCTTTGGTCCAATCAGATGACTATCTGGTCCGGCTAGATGGCCAATGTGATCTAATCCGAGGTAATGCAAAATTAATAAATCCCAGTCATTTCGTTTTAGTGCTTTATCCAAGTGCCTGGTTACATTAGTATCAACCTATTTGGGAGAAAAACTATTAGTAAAATAAGCAATATAAGTAAACGTGCAAGACCACTTAATATGAAACTAGTTTGTAAGTGATGGCAAATCAGAGCAATGCAAACCTTTTCTTTAAAAGCTTCTACGACTAGCAAGATAAACATATTCTTAGAACAACAAATTAAATTTGTATAGAGCCTTTCACATCGGGAATAGAAGGTTGGCATCTAGAGGGGTGGAGGGAAGGCACAATAGTGGTAGGAGAGTGGCCAAAGGCATGGTCGAAACTTAGGGTCTTTAGACGTGCCTTGAAGGAGGGAACGGAGGAAGGCGAAGAAACTGTTGGGAGTTCCAATGGATCATAGAATCATAGAATCATAGAATTTTACGGCACAAAAGGAGGCCATTCGGCCCATCTAGTCTGTGCCGGCTCTTTGAAAAGAGCGATTCAATCCCACTGCCCTGCCCGCTCCCCATAGCCTAATAGACCTGTTCTCCCTAAATAAAGATCTAATTCCCTTTTAAAAGTTGTTATCGAATCAGCCTCCACCACCTTTTCAGGCAATGCATTCCAGATTCGAACAACTCGCTGAGTGAAAAAAATTCTCCTCAGCTCCCCTCTACTCCGCCTTGAAACTATTTTAAATCTGTGACCACGAGTCACAGATTCACCCACGAGTGGAAATAGTTTTTCTCTATTTGCCCTGTCGAAACCCCTCATGATCTTATAAACCTCTATTAGGTCTCCCCTCAATCCTCTCTGCTCCAGAGAGAATAACCCTAGCCTATCTAGCCTCTCCTCATAGCTGAAGTCCCTCATGGGGGCAGAGATGCTATAAAGCCCAATGCCGATCTCCATTTCAATGCTCAAATGGTAGCCTAGTCCTACTGTGTGTGGGTTATGAGCCAACAAAGTTAGAGTAAGGAAAGCAGGCTACATGATATACTACAGCCATTTGTGTAAAACATTATTACCTCAGTGTAGTCAGACACAAAGAAAGAGGTAGTTCCGTCATATTCTACAAAGTGATGAGGAAACATTCGAAGCCAGGTGTCATCCCCATAGAACACCATTCTCCTCCCAGAAGCTTTTGCCTGCCAGATGAGGCTATCTTCCAGTAGGGCAGGGGAATTTAAGTTCATGATAACATCGATGTATCCAGGAATTCTGCCAGTCATCAGAGCCTGCATAAATGCACGTTATTCATTCAAATATGGATGACACAACAACAAAATCTTTTAGCACTTTTGCAAATAATGTATAGGCTTGTCGCTTTCCAATTTTAAATTTAGTAAAAATGGTTTTCCAACTTCTTCCATATCAAATTAATGGTGCAGTAACTTGGGTTTCAACTTTGATTGTTTCAATTTTGTATTGTTATAGGCTGCCAAATAGGGAGTCCTAAGGGAATTACTGGACAAACAGGGTAGGAGTGGAATTTAAAAAAAAGCAATAAAAAATAATAATGTTTACATTTGACATATTGTCCCATTACTTTGTTGAAATTATACCAAGTGCTTCACAGGATTTTACTGCGAAATATCGTGATTGCATTTTCTACATAAATATGACAGCCAATTTGTGTACGCCAATATCCCATAGACAGCTGTGAAGTGAATGGTAAATTATTGGCTTGTACATTAGGTGAAAGCCCTTCTCTTTCTGAATAGTCCCATAGGATTCTTAACATTTCAATAGTCAGACGGGACCTTGATTAAATGTTTCATCCGAAGAACAACAATTCTAAGTGTCACCTCAGCTTTGCAATTGGGTTCATCCTAGACTATGAGTTTGAGCTTCTGACTCAGCTTCTAACTGAGCCAGGAGAAATTAAAGAACTCAGGGTATGCAAGATCAGAGGAGCAGGGAGAAACTAAAATAAGTTTATTAATAACATTTTTGATTTGCCCATTGCTAAAATAATAATAATAATTCTTATTTATGGATTTTTGGGGGGAGGGATTATTATTAGGTGTGTGGAGTAAGGAAACTTGCCCACGGTTTTGCCCTGATTCACCCTGACCTGCCTGGATTCGAACACAGCTCTCACGCTCTCACCACTGAGCTACAGGACTCCACCTAATAATGCTTTCTGTACCCTGAGGACATACTGTATACACCACAACCGTGTAACCATACTGTGAACTTTAATTCTGAAGATTTAAACATGCACAACACTGGCAGACAACATAGGCATTCAAACATGTGGGGACTCTTGCCTGAAGCGTTTCTACCAAGAAGACAAGTTGTGGTGCAGGTAGCTGGGAAGGGAACATGGGAGGAATGATGACTTACATTAAAACACTTCTTTCCTCTCCAGTTACTGCATCTCCCTTCAGAAAGGCATTTAATTCCTTTTTCTTTCTGCTGGGGTAGGGATATGGCCCTCAGGCAAGTGTCCCTATTTGAATCACATTGGTAGTGGTCAAGTTAAATTCTTAACTCCTGGAGGATATATGCATGCTCCAGCCATGAAGAATTAATTGTGAAAAGGCCATTTTTACTCAAAGGATTTAAATATAAATTCATCAACATTCAGAAAACGTAAGTAAATGTCTTAATTCTGCACATATAGCTAATAATAATCCTTGCATTTGATGTAACTCCTTATCATGTCTTCTATACATCTGAAAGCACATCACAGAATATAGTGTAAAGTGAATAGACTGCTTATATTGTGGGCAAAATGCAGCAGCCAATTGCATACAGCAATGTCCCATAAACAGTCGTTGATTAGTGACCAAATTATTATTATTTTTCTGATATTCCTATGTGATTCTCATAACATATATTGTAAAGACTTTAGGAGGCGTACTTTAATTCTGGGCATAGTAACCGTTGGTGGCCGGGCCTTAGCTATAAAGCTATGTGATGACCCCCTTTCAATCAGTTGCCTTGTGTAGGGCATGAATTCTCTTCCTTTATGTCCAAACACAAAATCTTCTCTCAAAGCATCCACCAACATGACAACAACTCTTCTGAACAATGGAGATGGCAATTTTGTCCAATTTGACGCATAGCCTAAATGGAAAGAATTAAAGAGAAAATGTAAAAACTATTTTCATATGTTATACTATCAGATGTAAATAATCTCAACTGCAATATGGCATCTTAAACTTTCCTTTATTTTAATGATTATTTTTGTATAATTTGACTGGCCAGACAATACAAACATATGTAATCAACTGTGGACCATCAATCACTCCATGCATTTGTGGTGTTCCCATCACTTTGGAATGTAAATCACCAGGGCTGGAGGACTCGAGTCCTGGACTCGGACTCGAGTCCTCATTTGAAGGACTCGGACTCGGCTGTGCAGGACTCGGACTCGACAGCAGGGACTCGAGGACTCGAGACCGCCGCGAGTCCAGCATGTATGAGCCGAGCTGCAGGATTTTGTGCATTTCGCGCAAATACTACACCGGCCGACTTACCGGAATTCTCACAGCGAAAATTGCTTGTGAATGAACTGTGATGCGGTATCCCACGTGGGATACTACTTCCTATCTATCACATATCAATTTTCTACCAATGAAAAAAGCCTTTAAAAACTGACAGTTTAAATCCAATGCCCTGGATTGCCACGTGTTTCAGTTCCATTGTGTGAGTAGTAACACTGATTTCTGAGTGTGAGTATTCTTTTGTACATTGTCTTGTGTACTAACTGTACAAGGGCTACCATACTAGGCTTATATCGCGTGCTACGCACTGAAACCTCCCTGATTCTTACCTGCCCGGCACGTACGAGCATCACCATGTCTGCCGTATCCCGAGTGATTGGGTACACGGATCATAAGGAATTCACAACAACAGGGGGAACAAACATCACGCAAAATGTAAGCTTTGCAAATGTGTTATAACTGAAACGTGTGGCACCACATTGAATTTCACATGCCATCTGCAGCGACATCATAAAGAAAAGTAAGTTTTGTACTCATTTACGATTAGACTATACAATAAATTAAGTGTGTGTGTGGACTTTTGTCGGAACGCGTTACTCATGAATCACGATAAATTTTGTCATGTTAATAGTCTTGAAGGTTTAATCTAATAAAGACTATTTTCTGAACTATGTTGGGTAGGCCTCAGTCTACAGAAAATTCCATCTGGTTGGAGGAGTTGTCGCTCTCCTCCAACACAAGTCTCACCTATACTATACCACTACATGCTGAAATTGGCCTTGCTAGGGGTAGATCTTAGGTCTATGTAGTAGAAATATATACGGAGACAAAAATCTAGCCCCATAGAGATACGTGTAAAAAGTAGATCGCGAGCGCCGCAAAGCGTTCTAATATCTTTGAAATGAGGACTCGAGACCGGTCTCGAGTCCGAGTCTAGGACTCGAGTCCTACAGCCCTGCAATTTTCTTCTTTGTGCGCAATGCACTGACTCGTACTCGCAGCATTCACCAATATATACAAGTACAAGCCGAGGCAAGCAATCTGCAGCTAGAGTTTTAATTGGAAAAAAAATTAAAATCTCTCTCCTCGACACAAATGGGGGTTGGGGAAGAGAGAGACAGGGAGAGACATATACATTCACGCGTACAAACGCACAAAAGCCAACCCAATCCTTCTGTCTTAAATTGGGGTTCATACATGTACATTTCCAGGAAAATCGTGCCAGGCAGGCTTTTTCAAATACATTTGCCAAACAAGGTTTAGATTTATAAATCTAGATGGATTTGGAGATCATAGAATTGTACAACACAGAAGGAGGCCATTCACACCATCGCGAGACATCTAGAAGACGTGAAAAGCACTATATCAAATGCAAGGATTCTTCTTCTTATTATTATTATTATCATGCCTGTGCCATATGAATCCTTGCCTCTCCTAATTAAAGGTTAGACTTGATTATTGCTTCTTAAAGTTTGCCCACAGTCGGATACCTTCTGGGTTGACTTTATAAATCTGCTTTAGACAGAGGAAGGGAGAAAGATGAGAGTCAGTGGGAGTCAGTGGGAGAGATAAGACAGGAAGCAGAGTGACGGACAGACAGAAAGGAAAGGAGAACGGAATTTGAAAACACACAAATGTAGGGGACTCGTAAGAGGAATTCACTGAATTCTCGTCCACCAGTTTGAATAAAAGCGTATACCACAAGCCAGCCAAGTTACTAGTTGCAAGTCAGCTTTAAACTGCAAAGTCTCTAAATTGCAGTCAGACGTTTGAGCTAGAATTTTAAGTTAGGCAAACTTATCAATTTGAAGCACTTCGAAAGACAAATTTAATAAGGCACAGGTTACTGCAGAACTACTGCTTAACTGCATGTTTGGAGAGGATTAACATCAACTTACTAGACACTTGTTTTTCATGCCCGACCGCATTACCTTCCTCAAATTAATGAACGCATATCACTGTCTTAGCATTTTGTGAATCATCATTTCAGTGAATATCAGTGCAATGGCTTTATCAGACAAGTGACTGACGACTTGAGAAGTCAATATTCTTTGTACTTCAGGGACTAAAAATAGAATTTTAATTCGTTCTTGAACCAAACCATTAAGCACGAACTTCGGGATAATGAGTCAATTTATTGCATAAAGCCATGAAGTAAGAACCCAACCCTTGTAAACAAAGCGTAGCAAGCAATATACATCAAAAAAAGGTATAAGACTGAAATTCTAGTATGTATAAGTTGGTGATGGGCGTGAATTTTACATGGAGGACTCGGACATTAAAAAGTGGCAGGGACTCGGACTTGGACACCAGGGACTCGGACTCGGACACCAGGGACTCGGACTCGGACATTAAAAAGTGGCAGGGACTTGGACTCGGACACCAGGGACTCGGAGGACTCGACTACAGCCTGTAAATCACACAGGCATGGCACAGGAAGCAATTAGTATTTATTTAAAAGCAATCCAATAACATATTAGAGTACTGTGGTCCAATTCTGGTCGCCATGCTGTAAGATGGATACAGCTGTGATGGAACGAGTACAATGTCAGTTTATGAGAATGGCAGGTAATTGCTCTAACCCGAGTCCAAGATTGGTTAGGTCTTTTTTTGCTTGAGAAGAGACATATAAGAGAGACCTCGCCTGACTCTACTGGCTTCCCATCACGCAAAGGATACAGTTCAGGATTCTGGTCCTCACCTTCAAAGACCTCCATAGCCTTGCTTCCCCCACCTCTGTGACCTCCTAAACCCTTACCAGCCTGCTCGCTCCCTCCACTCAGCGGGCTCTGGACTGCTTCCCGTCTTTCGTCTCACCATCCTACCAATGGTGTCAGCCACTCTGTTCCTACTCACTGGAACTCCATCCCTCCGCTTCGCCCTCTCTCATGCCTTCTTCAAGACCTTCCTCTTTGCCCGTACCTTCAGTCAATCTCCTTCCCACCCTGCCCTGCACTCACCCTACTCTTGACCCCTAGCTCAGGTCCAAAACAGATTCTCCAGCGCCTTGGGCACCTTTCCGATGTGAAAGGTAATATACAAATGTAATCTTGTTGTTGTTGTTGTTATTGTTGATCACATGAAGGAGAGGGGAACTTAATTATGGGAGGGAGTAACGAATGGCTGAAGACACATGTGTGGAGTACAAACACTGGCACCAACTCATTGGGTCAGCACCTGTTTTCGTGCTGTACAATCTTTGTAAATCTTTATACATCACCCAACAGTCACCTTTCATGGAGAAACTGATACAATGAAGTACCGTATATCTCCGCGTATAAGGCGCACTTTTTTGTGCATCGGAAGATCTCGAAAGTTGGGGGTGCGCCCTATACGCAGATACAAGAAATTTTGAGCCTCGGAAATACAGTAAACAGGAGGGGCGGCCGGCGCGCTGTCAGCTGGGGTTTGGTCAGTGTCCGGTGGGGGTTGGGAGGAGCGGGTGACGGGGCTTCGGCCTCGGCCGCCCGGACAGCGGCAACAGCAGCGGACTTCAGTGCTGTGCCTGCTACCTGCCTTCTGCCAAACCCAGTCTGCCTGCCTCACTCCCTGCCGCTCTCCCTCCCTCCCTCCCTCCCTGCCTGCCTGCCTGCTTCCCTCCCTCCCTGCCTGCCTGCTTCCCTCCCTCCCTGCCTGCCTGCTTCCCTCCCTCCCTCCCTCCCTGCCTGTGTGCCAGCCTGCCTCTCTCCCTCTCTCTCTCCCTGGCTGCCTGCCTGCCTCTCTCTCTGCCTGCCTGCGTGCCTGCCTCTCTCCCTCTCTCTCTCCCTCCCTGCTTGCTTCCCTCCCTCCCTCCCTCCCTCCCTCCCTGCCTCCCTCTCTCCCTCCCTGCCTGCCTGCCTCTCTCCCTCCCTACCTACCTGTCTCTCCTCCCTTCTGCCGGCACTATCATTGAAAATGCTTCCGGTTTTTTTTCACCACGAAAAGGTCAAAAGTGGGGGGTGCGCCTTATACGCGGGTGCGCCTTATACGCGGAGATATACGGTAATTTCAAATTTGTAATACAATCTCATGGCCACTGTTCTAGTTTCAAATTACATTTGAACTCTTTAATAATGCAGTTCCTTTTATGTAACCATTCTCACAATAGACCACAATATCAGCCCCAGTCAGCAAATGAAAAATTTATATCTGAATAGGTGGAAAAACGATATTTGTTGAAATGCATGAAAGTCCACTTCCTTCTAATAATAATATTAATAATCCTTACATTTGATATAGCACCTTATCACATTTTCCAGAAGTCTCGAAGCGCTTCACAGAACATACTGTAAAGTGAATTGACTGTACATTGCATGGGCGAAATGCAGCCAATTGTGCACAGTAGTAGCCCACAAATAGTCATGCATTGAAGGACCAAATTATTATTTTTTTCTAAAAGAAATTATTTAACTAATCCTTACAGTAATAGTATTCCTTGCAGGGATACAATAAAATAAATCTATGCTATAAGCCACACTCCTGTATTAAACACAATTTGTAATTGATGCAATTTTTAATGAATTCTAAAAAAATTGGGAGATGTTGTAACAATGTGATTAATATAGTAATCTCCCCAAGAAACAGTCTATTCGAGTGTTAATTAATACCTGTTTCAGGGTAAAAATGTGATGGCTGCTGTGACTGTTTAAACTATATTCAAGTGTCTGAAAATGGCATTTTGGGAAAGGAACGGGGTCACAGATGAGGAGGGTCCTCTTCGACTGTGCTTTCGATCAATCTCCTTCCCCCCCTGCCCTCCACCCTCCCCAATCCTAACCCCCATCTCAGGTCTGAAATACTGTCTGTCCAGCGCCTTTGGACATCATACCGACTTGAAAGATGTTATACAAATGTAATTTTGCTGTTGTTGTTGATTCCAAAAATCATAGTAATCCTAAACTTACAGGATTTTACTGTAAACTGTAGTGGCGACAGTGTCTTTTGGGCAAACAAATTAGTTAATTCGCAAACAGCAATGTCCACAAGCTGCCATGAAGTAAACAGCAAAAGACCAACATTCAAGAGGCCAAAAAAAGGGCATTACTCCCATTGTTCGCTGTTACTGACCCCTACTACACGGAGGATATAAATGACAATGAGCTTAGACTCCAGTAACATTTATTACAGTAAATCTGGTGAAGTACGTTGAGATATCCTCGTGAAGTGAAAGATCCTATATCAAATTCAAGGATGATTATTCTAGATTTGCCTTAATATTTTGTATGTTCTGCCAGTAAAAGCCTGTTTATCCGTGACCCGATCAACTGTAACTTCCGTATAACTGGCACCGCAAAAAAAAAATCCCCAGTCGAACAACCGGAATTTATCCTGAAAAATATCTCAGTATTTTGGAATGCTGCTACTAGGTGCCTGAAGTGGCGCTGGCTCAGAATGCTGTCGGTACACAGCAGTACACTCTCCGGAGTGTACTCTTTGAGAGAGGCAGAGAGAGAGAGAGACGGTGAGTTGATTAATTTAGATGGAAAATGAGAGTAGCCACAAAGCAACAAAACACATACACCCTGAGCAAAGCTTGCAGATCAATGCATATCACAGCCTTAGTTTTTATTTTAATAAAAAAGACCCCTGCAATGCCCGATCTGCTGATTTTAGAGTGCAGTGTTTCAAGTTAGTGAACACACACACTCACACAGGCATCACTTTCTGGAAAGAAAGTTAACTGAACAGTGACAGCTGCGGCCGCCGCTCACTCTCTGCTTTCTCAATAACACGTTTGCTTTCCTCTCTTCTGCCCCCAATGAGAACAGTGTCATTCAGAGGTGTGACGTTTGCACTAGTTTAAAGATCTCTCTGAACTGCCTGGTCGCTGTGTGTAAAAGGATTATTATTATTATTTATATATTATATTAATTATTATTTAGTCTATTATTAATATGTTATATATTTTTTAATAATAATCAAATATTGTTTTAAAAAATTGTGTGTTTTCGGCCGAATATCCGGCAGGTGCTTTAACGAGCATTGGCCAGGTCCCAAGGGTGCCAGATAAACAAGCTTTTACTGTATATATATATATTTTTAAACATGGTGCATTCAACAACATCAACATTCTTAGCAGTAGCTAAATTAGAGAATTACTTGTTCAAACTGCTCCGTTACATAAACGTACCATTAAAAAAACATCAGATCATAACCTCCTATCTCTAGAAGTATCTCATAATCATTGTCACATTAGTGTTTTGCCTAATGTGAAAGTTTATGAGCTTAGCACTTTGGAAACATTGTAGAGCTTGATTATAAATACTGCACTGTATATCCCAGTCTAGTACAGTACAGGCACAATAAGTTTGTGGAGTTCTGTAGCTCAGCGGTTAGAGCACTCACCTTACAAGCGTGGGACATGGGATTCTCACATGGGCGAAACCTTGGGTAAGTTTCCTTACTACACATGCCTGATAATAATCCTTCAAAAACAAATTGGTCATTTGAATTTATGACTGTTTGTCCGCTGTGCACTATTGGCTACTGTATTTCGCCACTATTGTACAGTCAATTCACATTACAGTATATTCTGTGAAGCATTTTGTGAAATCAAGAAGACGTGAAAAGCGCTATATAAATGCAACAATTATTATTAATACGAAGGGTGTCAGACATTCTCTGACCATCTCAGCATCTGGTGGCAAGTTACTGGCACTTTACTGCCAGTGGCTGTGTCACCAACAGAGGTTTCAGATGCTAGTTTGAGGGCAAAGCTGCTTGATGTTAATATGTTGGATAGTAATGGTCCTTACATTTGATATAGCACCACAAATATATAGTATATAGCAAGTGTAGTGACTGTGTATTTGTAGGGGAATACGACAGCCAATTTGTGCACAACCATGAAGTAAATTATCAATTTTATTTGGGGTGATTGTTTACTGGGAGAAACTTCCATCTCTTTTCAAATTGTGTCACAGGATCTTTAACCACTCAATGAAGCTGACGGGACCTTGGTTTAACGCCTCATCCCAAAGACGGCAACTCTCACAGTGCAGCCCTCCCACAACACTGCATCAGTTAAGACGTGGGGCTCAAAGCCACCGTTTTCTGACCTGGAGACGAGCTTTGCCGACTGATCCCAGGCAAATAGAAACTATAATTCTTGCATTTGATAGTGCCTTATCATGTTGTCAAGACATCTCAAAGTGCTTCACAAGATATCACAAGGCTTCACAAGGTAAAGTGGATTGTCTTGTGTATTTTGTGGGCGAACTAGGCAGCCAGTTGCACAGGGGAATGTCCCATCAACAGCCATGGAGTGAGTGACCAATTTTATTTCAGGAATTTGTGGGCCAAGGCAACGGGAGAAACTTCCTTTCCTTTTCGAATAGTGCCATGGGATTCTTAACATCCACCCGAACAGGCGGACAAGAGAAAGACCTTGGTGTAACACCCTATCCGAAGCGCCTTTGACTATAGACATCAGAGGGCTGCTTTTGAGTGTCAAAACAGACTTTGTGATTACAAGTCCTGAATCCACCAGCTTCTGATAATAAATACTAATAATAATCATTGCATTTGATATAGAAAATAATCATTGCATTTGATATAGCACTTTTCACATCTTCTAGACGTCTCAAAGCGCTTCACAGAACATAAAGTGAATTGACTGTATATATTTGTGGGCGAAACGCGGCAGCCAATTGCGCACACAGTGTTCCCACACACAGTCGTGGTTTGAAATGACCAATTTTTATCATTGTGTTTTTTTGGGAGGGATTATTATTAGGCGTGTGGAGTAAATAAACTTGCCCAAGGTTTCGCCCTGACCTGCCTGGATTCGAACCCAGGTCTCATCACACTTGTAAGTTCCAGATATAAGAGTGTTGCTGCCTGAGTCCAGAGCAGAGGAGCTCCCCATCAGTCAGGGCTGGTGTGTGTGACACTCCCCCCCCCCCCCCCCCCCCCCCCACACACACACAGGGTCCTAACTGACCTTCCTGTCAAACTGAGGAGAGACGGGAACCAGGTGACTGACACCAGGCCCCGCCACACCCGCCTAATGATTACCTCCTGCCGGCTCCCCGGGAACGTCCGATATCTTGGCCTTGGCCGACCCGGAGGATTTCATGGGAACCGGGAAAAATCCTCGCAGGAAGAGAGCGAGGCCGAGCCCGAGGAGCAGGAGGCAGCAGCAGGCGAAGAGCGAGCAGCGGAGTCTCATGGCGGAGCCGCGGCTACTCCGCGCCTGCGCACTTCCCGCACTACACCCCCCCCTCCCGCCCACTGCCAGGTACAGAGACACCCGCCAATCAGAGGCCCTGTTACATCGTATCACGGCGTGTTTGTACACAACAGCCAATCGTTGACGCAGTTACATTGCAGCACCGCAGCAGGCGGATTCACGCCCAATTGGGCGTTTTTCGTTGTCGTTACTGTGAGTGAAAGTCGCCTTTGGGCGATTACCCAATCTAAAAATAAATAGTAATCCTTGCATTTGATGTTGCGATTTTAACGTCTTCTAGACGTCTCAAAGCGCTTCACAGAGTATACTGTAAAGGGAATTCACTGTATATTTGTGGCAAAACGTGGCAGCCAATTGCGCACAGCAGTGTCCCTCAAACAGTGGTGGATTGAAATGACCAATATATTGTATTTTTTTAGGGATTACTATTAGGCGTGTGGAGTAATAAATTAATAATCCCTTCGAAACAACATTTAAAAAATAATAATAATTTGGTCTCTCAATCCTTGACTGTTTCTGCAAAACTGCTATGCGCAATTGGCCCACAAAACATAGTTACTTCCCGTTATAGTATACAAAAAGCAAAATACTGCAGATACTGGAAATCCAAAATAAAAACAGAAGTCGCTGGGAATAACAATAAAATTAAAACAACATTTATATGGTGGAGGGACAGTGGAACAGAATTTATTAGAACTCCCAAAAGGTTGAACCTGAAACATTAACAAATTTTCCGCTCTCCATGGATACTGCCTGATCTTCTACCTATTCCCTGCGTTTCTGGTTTTTATTTTACTTTATACTTTTTTCTGTGAAGCAACTGTGGAAACTCATTTTCATGTATAAGAGAATCCAAACCAAGCTGAGATTTCCATGATTAACTAATTCCAGAAAGTATTAGGTGCAGGTTGGCAACGTCCAAGGCTTGGGGACCTCAGTGTGCTGCTGGAGTCTAAACCCGCTAAACCACATTCCATGCCACTGAAAGCATGGTTTGACAAGTTTTCCACTGCTTGTTCAGCTGTTAAGGCTTTGGCTTGCAGAGTTAATAACAACAAAATTACATTTATAGAGTGCTTTTCACGTCGGGAGGACGTCCCAAGGCCCTGGATCATCTCACTTAACAACAGTTGAGTGGGTTGATTTCCTTCCTCCAGTGACTGGTCTGCCTTTTTGATCCTGCTGATGACCTAGGCTGGCCATGCTGTCATAATAATCCTTGCATTTGATATAGCGCTTTCCACATCTTATTGACGTCCCAAAGCGCTTCACAGAATATACTGTAAAGTGAATTGACTGTATATTTGTGGGCGAAATCGCGGCAGCCAATTGCGCACAGCAGTGTCCCACCAACAGTCGTGGATTGAAACGACCAATTTTATTATTGTGGTTTTTTTGGACGGATTATTATTAGGCGTATGGAGTAAGGAAACTTGCCCAAGGTTTCACCCTGACCTGCCTGGATTCAAACACGGATCGCCCCAGCTTGCAAGACAAGTGCTCTAACCACTAAGCCACAGGAGCTCCACGTCATCAGCAGTGCCCTGGAATACCGCAGGCTCAGGAACCGGACTAGAGACCATCACAAAGGGCTGGCTTGATTCTAATAACATAAGAAATGCTCGGCCGAATAAAGACATGCTATTGCCACGGATGTTACCTTGGGGTAAGTTCAGCTCCATGGAAACCCCCGCTTACCTCCTCACAAAGACGATGGGCTCAGTAAACTCACTGTTGACCCTCACACCAACGTGAAATACACATTCCCAATAAAATACAGGATTTGTTCTGGAAACGGTAAGATACACTGCAGGGCAAAACCTTGGGCAACTTTCCTTGCTCCACACGCCTGATAATAATACTAATCCTTATATTTGATATAGCGCTTTTCACGTCTTCACACAGAATATACTGTAAAGTGAATTAACTGTGTATTTGTGGGCGAAATCATCCCTCAACAAAACAATAATAATTGTTCATTTCAACCCACGGCTGTTTGTGGGACGCTGCTGTGTGTAATTGGCTGCTGCTTTTCGCCCACAAAGTCAATTCATTTTACAGCATATTCTGTGAGGCGTTTTGAGACGTCTGGAAGACGTGAAAAGCGCTATATCAAAATGTAAGGATTAGTATTATTATCTCAGTGAATATACACGGGAGGTCAGTCGGGGTGAACATGCGCAGGGGCCGTTATGGAGTGTGGGGGGCAGTCGGGGGGGACTGAGCATGCGCGGGATGGCGGCGGGGGCGGTTGAGGTTGTGGAGATGCGTGAATGGAGCATATGCAGTGAGGGGGAAATGTAAAGCGGTTTGAGCATGCGCGGTGGCGGTCGGAAGTGCTTGAGCCACTCAGTGGGTTGAGCATGCGCAGTGGGATGGGTGAAGCGGGTTGAGCATGCGCAGTGGGAAGGTGAAGCGGGTTGAGCATGCGCAGTGGGATGGGTGAAGCGGGTTGAGCATCCGCAGTGGAGCGGGGGAGATGCGCGGCGTGGCGGGCAGTGTGGTGCTGGCCGGGGACGTGCTGCTGTGTGAGCAGCGGGAGCGGGTTGTCTGCGGCCCCGGGCTGCGCAGGGAGGGGGACAGTGTCCTGGTCTGTAAGTGCGGGGAGCTGCGGCACAAGGAGCCCAACTTCTACTGGGTGGATTCACAGCAGAAACGGGTGAGTGAGGGAGGGAGGGAGGGAGGGTGTGAGTGAGGGAGGGAGGGAGGGTGTGAGTGAGAGGGAGCGTGTGAGTGAGGGAGCGTGTGAGTGAGGGAGAGTGAGTGAGTGTGAGAGGGAGGGTGTGAGTGAGGGAGGGTGTGAGTGAGGGAGAGTGAGTGAGGGAGAGTGAGTGTGAGAGGGAGGGTGTGAGTGAGGGAGGGTGTGAGTGAGGGAGAGTGAGTGAGGGAGAGTGAGTGTGAGAGGGAGGGTGTGAGTGAGGGAGGGTGTGAGTGAGGGAGAGTGAGTGAGGGAGAGTGAGTGAGGGAGAGTGAGTGAGGGAGAGGGAGTGAGGGAGAGGGAGGGTGTGAGTGAGGGAGAGGGAGTGAGTGAGAGGGAGGGTGTGAGTGAGGGAGAGTGAGTGTGAGAGGGAGGTTGTGAGTGAGGGAGGGAGGGTGTGAGTGAGAGGGAGCGTGTGAGTGAGGTTGAGTGAGTGTGAGAGGGAGGGTGTGAGTGAGGGAGGGTGTGAGTGAGGGAGGGTGTGAGTGAGGGAGGGTGTGAGTGAGGGAGGGTGTGAGTGAGAGGGAGCGTGTGAGTGAGGGAGAGTGAGTGAGTGAGGGAGAGTGAGTGAGTGTGAGATGGAGGGTGTGAGTGAGGGAGAGTGAGTGAGTGTGAGATGGAGGGTGTGAGTGAGGGAGAGTGAGTGAGTGTGAGAGGGAGGGTGTGAGTGTGAGAGGGAGGGTGTGAGTGTGGGAGAGAGGGTGTGAGTGAGGGAGAGAGGGAGGGTGTGAGTGAGGGAGAGGGAGGGTGTGAGTGATGGAGAATGAGTGTGAGAGGGAGGGCGTGAGTGAGGGAGGGCATGAGTGAGGGAGAGTGAGTGTGAGAGGGAGGTTGTGAGTGAGGGAGGGAGGGTGTGAGGGAGAGTACGAGTGAGAGGGAGCGTGTGAGTGAGGTTGAGTGAGTGTGAGAGGGAGGGTGTGAGAGGGAGGGTGTGAGTGAGGGAGGGTGTGAGTGAGGGAGGGTGTGAGTGAGGGAGGGTGTGAGTGAGAGGGAGCGTGTGAGTGAGGGAGAGTGAGTGAGTGTGAGATGGAGGGTGTGAGTGAGGGAGAGTGAGTGAGTGTGAGATGGAGGGTGTGAGTGAGGGAGAGTGAGTGAGTGTGAGAGGGAGGGTGTGAGTGTGAGAGGGAGGGTGTGAGTGTGGGAGAGAGGGTGTGAGTGAGGGAGAGAGGGAGGGTGTGAGTGAGGGAGAGGGAGGGTGTGAGTGATGGAGAATGAGTGTGAGAGGGAGGGCGTGAGTGAGGGAGGGCATGAGTGAGGGAGAGTGAGTGTGAGAGGGAGGTTGTGAGTGAGGGAGGGAGGGTGTGAGGGAGAGTACGAGTGAGAGGGAGCGTGTGAGTGAGGTTGAGTGAGTGTGAGAGGGAGGGTGTGAGTGAGGGAGGGTGTGAGTGAGGGAGGGTGTGAGTGAGAGGGAGCGTGTGAGTGAGGGAGAGTGAGTGAGTGTGAGATGGAGGGTGTGAGTGAGGGAGAGTGAGTGAGTGTGAGAGGGAGGGTGTGAGTGTGAGAGGGAGGGTGTGAGTGTGGGAGAGAGGGTGTGAGTGAGGGAGAGAGGGAGGGTGTGAGTGAGGGAGAGGGAGGGTGTGAGTGATGGAGAATGTGTGAGAGGGAGGGCGTGAGTGAGGGAGGGCATGAGTGAGGGAGAGTGAGTGTGCAAGGGAGGGAGGGTGTAAGGGAGAGTGAGAGGGGGCATGTGAGTGAGGGAGAGTGAGTGAGTGTGAGAGGGAGGGTGTGAGTGAGGGAGAGTGAGTGTGAGAGGGAGGGTGTGAGTGAGGGAGAGTGAGTGTGAGAGGGAGGGTGTGAGTGAGGGAGGGAGGGTGTGTGAGGGAGGGAGGGTGTGTGAGGGAGGGAGGGAGGGTGTGAGTGAGAGGGAGCGTGTGAGTGAGGGAGAGTGAGTGAGTGTGAGATGGAGGGTATGAGTGAGGGAGAGAGGGTGTGAGTGAGGGAGAGTATATGAGTGTGAGAGGGAGGGTGAGTGAGGGAGAGTGAGTGAGTGTGAGAGGGAGGGTGTGAGTGAGTCTGAGAGGGAGGGGGTGTGAGTGAGTGTGAGAGGGAGGGTGTGAGTGAGTGTGAGAGGGAGGGGGTGTGAGTGAGTGTGAGAGGGAGGGTGTGAGTGAGTCTGAGAGGGAGGGGGTGTGAGTGAGTGTGAGAGGGAGGGTGTGAGTGAGTGTGAGAGGGAGGGAGGATGTGAGTGTGAGACGGAGGGTGTGAGTGTGAGATGGAGGGTGTCAGTGAGAGTGTGAGTGAGTGTGAGAGGGAGGGTGTGATAGGGAGGGTGTGAGTGATAGGGAGGGTGTGAGTGAGAGGGAGGGTGTGAGTGTGAGAGGGAGGGTGTGAGTGAGAAGGAGGGTGTGAGCTGGGAGAGCCAAGGGAATTTGGGCATTAAAATACCATTAGTTATTAAAGGTGGGAAGACAGGCGGGCAAAGCTGTCGAGCGAGAAAGTTAACGGAATCAACTTTTTACAAATAATGCTATAGAATGTACTGTAATAGCAAAGAGTTATATCAATCGATCGACCATAGTTAGAATATCGTGTCCAGTATCGCTTACCCCATTTGAGGATGGTCAACAAGGCAACACAGGCGTTGAAGAGGAGGTGTGTAAGCATCTGGAGATGATTGGTTTGGCTTATGAACACAGTGCAGTACGCCGTCCGGCGTGGAGGACTATATAAATCAAAGTTGTTGTTGTACTCTAATAATTATAACCTGGAAGGAGACTCCAGCCGCTTCCTCTGCTCAGCACCTGCTTGACACGCTCCACTCACTCTGTCCAGCAATGATGGGCAATAATTCAGTTGTTCTGTCCCTAACCACTGGAACCTCATCCGAGAGTTGCTCCATCTCGCCCCTCCGGTTCTCTCCACCACCATAACCCACATTAAAACCTCTCTCTTCGGCCAACTTTCCCTTCCCCTCAGGCTGTGTTTGGTGCTTTCAAACATTATCTCGAGGTCAAAGGTACCAAATCTAAATGTTATTCTTAACAACAATTCAAATAACTTTATTTTGAGTTGGAGATTAATATAGATGGGATATGTATGTAAAGAGGAATTAATTTTATGACTGCACCACACTCTTTAGCAGTACAGTAAAACTTGCAAAATCATTCACAAAATTAGTCACAACCACAACATTTAATATGACTTACGCAAAGTCTGAGTTGTAGACAAACTGGAAGTCAAAGAAAAATGTATTTAATCAATAATCTAAACTGCTGTGCATACGTAAATTAATGCAGTCTGTAAGTGCACAAATGGTAACTTGCCATTGCAACCAGTATAGTAAGTTTGCATTTAGTGTTGGGTTAAGGCTACATTTTCTGTGATTCAAGACCTCTAGTAAGAGTGGCATTACGAGTAATGAGGTGAGTGTTGTAAGTAGTGTAAAGAAATCTACATGGTTTTGATAGGAAACTGAATGAGATTCGGGTGATTGTACAACTTGGGCATTTGTACGGTTTGTATAGATAAGACTCAATGTGAGTTTTACTGTATTGAATTAATAGTTGAATAGTTAATTGTTGAAAATAAATTTTTAGACATTTTTCTTATTTACCTTACACGGCCTTGCCCTACCCTATTTAACCGATCTACTCTCCCCCTACACGCCCACCCGGACCCTCCGTTCAACAGGACTTGGCCTGCTCTAAGCCCCCCGCCCGAACCGCCCCACCATCGGAGGCCGGGCCTTCAGTTTCTCCGCTCCCACCCTATGGAATGCAATCCCTCAATCCCTCCGTTTCGTCTCTTCCCTTTCCTCTTTCAAGGCCGGTTTGAAGACTTTCCTCTTCGATCGTGCCTTTTGTTCCACCCCGAACTCTTTTACCTCCCCTTCATGTTTCACCCCTTCCCAAACACTCCCCTCTCAGCTCGGGTCACACGCCTCCTGTGCAGCGCCTTGGGGCGTCCTCCCGACGTGAAAGGCGCTCCATAAATTTGTTGTTGTTGTTATTTGTCAAACGTCCTTTTGTAGTATGTTCCAGCTAAAGGAGAATACGTGATAGGAATTGTTACTACAAAGTCTGGTGATGTATTCAAAGTTGATGTTGGAGGAAGTGAGCAGGCATCGTTGTCATATTTAGCATTCGAAGGAGCCACCAAACGAAACCGACCGAATGTTCAAGTAAGGAACGTCTGTTTTGTACTAATAAATTCTCAGAGATTACGTATAAGACAAAGGCTTTGTTGACAGAATTCTGTGGTTAATTCAATTAAAATTGCAGCCTTACAAGTTCACTCTTTTTCACTAAGAAAATTGCTATTTTCAATATTTGAATGTGCTTATGCTGCATGATGATTTCCTTCAGATGCTGTGCTATTTTAGTTTAAATTTAAGGAGATTAAGCAGTTCCAAATTATTCTCAAAATAATTAGAAAGATGCAATATATTGTTAGGGAGTTTGAGAGATGTGATACCTTTATCTTTCTACCTCAACCAGTGTCTATAGTTATTGGTTCCAGTGACAGGAACACGATTATCACCTGCAAATTTTTAATTAGTCCATATCACCTTGCCTGTTTATAGTAGAAGATTAATATGTACAGTAGTTGATTTGTGGGACACCGCTGTGCGAGATTTGGCTGCCATTTCATCTACAAAATGTACAATCAATTCACTTTACATTATATTCTGCGAAGCGTTCTGTGAAGCGTTTTGAGATGTCTCAAAGACGCAATAAGGTGCTAACTTGCAGCTCAGTGGTTAGAGCACTCGCCTTGCAAGTGAGAGATCTGGGTTCGATTCCAGGCAGGATGAAACCTTGGGCAAGTTTCCTTACTCCACACGCCTGACAATATTCTCTGAAAATAAATTGGTCATTTCAATCCACGACTGTTTGTGGGACGCTGCTGTGTGCAATTGGTTGCCGTGTTGTACCCACAAATATACAGTCAATTCACTTTACAGTATATTCTGTGAAGTGCTTTGAAACGTCTAGAAGACATGCAAAACGCTATATCCAATACAAGGATTATTATTATTTCTCGCTATGCTGTCAACCTCTCTAGCCCTCCTTCTGGTTCTTCCCTTTCCTGCTCCTCCCCTTTCTTGCCCATTTCTTCCCCCACCTCCACCTAGATCTCGCAATGCCCTCCTTCCCTCCAAAACCCCCTTTCTCTGATCTCCACCCTCTCTCCCAAACTCTTTCTTTTTCCACATCCACTCCTTCTATCTCACTCTCTCCTGTCCTCTCCCTCTAGGAGCCCATTCTCTCTACTCCCAAATTCCACTCTTTTTCTCAACAGCCTCCCCATACCCTCTCTGTTTCTCTCCGTTCTCTATGTTTTCTCTATACCCCCCCTCTCTGACCCCTCTTTCTTTCTCTTCCCACCCCCTCTCCCTTTCTCTCATTCCATTAAAAAAATATATACTGTATCTATATAGTAACTATCTCGACAAGAAATATTGAAAGTATTACTGTTGTGAAAGTGATGGATGTTCTGAGTCCTCAATTGATGAAAGAGTATACTGTATTAAGTTCAAGCTGGTTTCTTGTTCTCTGTTTGATTGTAATAGGTTGGGGATCTCATTTTTACACAATTTGTTGTGGCTAACAAAGACATGGAGCCAGAACTAGTTTGCATTGATAGCTGTGGACGATCCAATGGGATGGGTGTGATTGGACCAGATGGATTATTATTTAAAGTTTTGCTGGGTAATGCGCGCAAGTAAGTTAATTCAAACCATTGAAAACTCTTTATCTACTTCATTTATTGTCACCCAACGATTTTTTATTACGACTTATAAATGATTATTTTCATTATATTCCTAGGTTACTTTCTCCACACTGTGATGTTATCAAGGACCTCGGAAAGCTATACCCTTTTGAAATAGTGATTGGCCTGAATGGGAGGATATGGGTAAAAGCTAAAACAATTCAACATACATTACTTGTAGCTAATGTATTGGAGAGTTGTAAGAATATGACCAATGAGCAAAGGAAACAGGTCTTCAACAAATTGTCAGAAAATGTTTCATGAATTTTATTGAACTGTGTGTTTAAAAATCAGTGTTGAGGGCAATCAATGGATTAATGTATTATGAACTTTTGACCTCAACAACAACAACAACAAATTACATTTATAGAGCGCCTTTCACGTCGGGAGGACGACCTCTTGAGTGAGATGTGATTTTGATAAATAAAAAGATTGAAAAATGACTAGAATATTTAGTTATTTCAACTATAATTCAATGAGAACATGGTGAGTTTCCAACATACTATTAGAAAGCAAATGTGGATCTGGTATTCAAGAAAGAGGAGTTATATCTGACAACCACAGACTGATTAGCTTAACTGTTATAATTTAGCTTTGTCTCTAGCCTAGATGATGATGGATACTATTCACTGGATGCAGTATTCAGCTTCCTGAAATGCAATTTCCTGATTATCAGGAGACTGCTGACATTCCTTAAAATAACATCACTTCCTGCGCCTGCGTTGTGTACAGGAAACGACGGAAGGCAAGCCAGCCAATTGTAAGTGCCTTGTATGTGTAAGTGTGAGTTTAGGATGCTATAAGCTCCCAACAACAACAACAACTTGCATTTGTATCATGCGGGACGGCGTCTCTGAGCAGCAGTGCCTTACAGCAAGGCTCCACTGTAATTGGAAAACTGATGGAAGCTTACTCATCAAAATAATAAATGACAGCCAGCATTGCTTCACTAGGAACCATCTTCTCTAAGCAACCTTGACAAGCACTTGAGTACTTGTGAACACTCGCTCATTCTACAACACACTGGTGTAAACACACTATTGCTATAGAGTGCTGTCTCCAGAAGCCCTCAAATGTAGTATGAGATGCAAATGGACCATTTGGCCTTTCGGATCTGCACCAGTGTTTATTGAGCCAAGCGGGCCACCCGGTTTGTGCTATAGAGAGTTAATATATTTTTTTGCATCAATTTATGGTGTGCCTTTTTTTCATGCTTACTCCCAACTCACGGTGGCTCCAGTCTCCTGTTTGCCCTCTTGCCCTCCATTTCACTATTGGTGTACACACTTTCAGTCATTGATCCCTGAAACTCTGGAATACTCCCTCAATCCTTCTGTCTTGCCCATCAACAACAACAAAATTACATTCTTATAGTGCCTTTCACCTTGGGAGGACATCCCAAAGCATACAGATATACAGTTTCCAGACCTGAGCTGGGGGTAGGGATTAGGGAGGGGCAAGGAGGTTGATCAAAAGCAAAGTGATGGGGAAGCTATCCTCCATCTTCAGTTTGCACCTGAAGACATTCCTCTTGTGGTCAATCCCCTTTCCCTGGCTCGGTGTCGTGATCCGCCACTGTCGAGCATTCTGGGACACTATGCTGTATGAGGGGCACTACATAAATGCAAATTGTTGTCATTTGGTTTTGTTTAATTTTAATGAATAAAGTGAAAAAATACAGGTTAGCAATAAAAGTCCCTCTTGGTAGCAACTTCATGTAATTTTTCTGACATGCAATTACTAATTTGCAACAACAATTAATAGTAAAACACAAAATTGTCACATAGGATTTGTCCATGTTTTTGTTGCTTACTACTTCCATTATTCAATCTTATTCAACACCCTTCTCATCGGTTTCTTTAGCTCCACCATCCACAAAATCCAGCTAATCCCAAATTCTGTCGCTAGCATACTCACCCCTCCCACTAAACTCTACCCCATTACACCAGTTCTAACCAGGCTCCCCTGGCTCCCTTTCACTGATGGATCAATTTCAAAATCCTCACACTTCAAATCCTTTAATTCTTCCTCCTCAACTCACTGCTACTTCCACTTGACTGGGGTGTAATGTCTGAAAGTGTGTCCCTTCACAAGCTGCAGATCATCCAGAACTCTGCAGCTCATGTCCAATCCCCACATACGCGCCATGACCAATACTGCCTTCCAACACCTTTGCAACATCGCCAGACTCCGTCACTGCTTCACCCCTCAGGCTGCTGAAACCGTTGTCCACGCATTCATCACATCAAGGCTCGACTATGTCAGCTTTCCTGGCTCTTCCCTTCACAAGCTGCAGATCATCCAGAACTCTACAGTTCATGTCCTCACCCGCACCAAGCTCCGTGACCACATCACTCCCACCCTCGCCTGGCTCCGTTGGCTCCCCATCCCCCAGCGGATCGAATTCAAGCATATTATCATATTGTCATCCATTCATGGCCTTGCCCTACTTCTCCGACCTGCTGACCCCTATGAATCTTCCTGCACCTCCGTTCTAGCCTGATCTATGTCCCCCACCCTACCATCAGCGGATGGGCTTTCAGTCTCCCTGTCCCCCCACTCCATCCCATAGTCCTTTGCCTCACTCCCTCACTTGCCTCCTTCAAGGCCGGTCTCAACATCCTCTCTTCGATCCTAACTTCAGTTGCCATCCCAACTCTATCCCTCCCCTCCTAACTCTCCTGCTCCCCTATCCTGCCCCTCTCCCTTGCTCGGGTCCTGACCTGACGGTTCAGCTCCTAGGGACATTCTCCCGATGTAAAAGGCGCTCTATAAATGTAATTTTGTTGTTGTTGTTGACTGGCCCGGGCCTCCACTTCACCATTGCCGGCCGTGCTTTCAACCACTACGCCCCGAAACTTTGGAACTCCCTCTCTCAATCCCTTTGCCCTGTCTCCTCCTCCTCTTTGACTACGCCTATAGCCACCTTCCCTCCACCTGGCTCTACCTCAGGCTCTTCCATTGATAAGCACTCAGAGGTGCCGTCCAGTGTGGAGGCTGCTATATAAATGTGTTGTTGTTGCCCCTCCTGCGTGTGTGAATACATGCACCTGCAGTACTGCTATTATAATGATGTTTTTAATATAGCATATTATCAACAACAACAGAAAAATTACACTTGCATAGTGTCTTTCATGTCAAGAGGATGTCCCAATGTGATGAATTCTTCAAATTAATCACATCTTGGGAGTCCGAGCGCCAGCATTATACAGGTGTAATTTTGTTGTTGTTGTGGATGGTGTCCTGTAGCTCAGTGGTTGGAACATGCGAGAGGACTTGCGTTTGATTCCTGGGTAGAGAAAAACGTTGGGTAAGTTTCGTTACTCTACACAGTTTACCTACGATAAGTAGGAACCTGGTTGTTAGTCGATTTGAGGAACGCTTTTCCAGAGGTAATCATTCCTTTTTTTAAAAAATCTGTTGGTCAATCAATCCGTGACTGTTTGTGGGTCCCTGCTGCACTGCTGCTTTTCTCCCATAAAATTCACATTATACAGTATATTCTGTGAAGAGCTTTGAAATGTCTAGAAGACGTGGTAAGACGCTATATCAAATGAGAGGATTCTTATTATTGTTATCATGGTAGTAGTGCAATTTGGTGGCAAAGAGAAAGGACTTGTTTTTCTCTGTGGTTTGCTTTGTCTCCAGCAGGTGGCAGTAATAATTATAGTGTCAGATGGTGTCCAATGGTACCATCCACGGGTTAGTAACATGTAACATGTAATGGCAAAAAATGTTTTCAACTGGAAATGTATTTTTCGCAAAATCACAAGATTGTTTGGACGAAGACCCATCTGCCCTCATCGATTCATGACACCCACTCTACCATGATGTCACACCACCAAGCTACTTTTTAACTGACGTTTGGTGTAGAGAGTTTTTGGCAACAAATACACATTCACCATAAATACTTTGAGACATCACAACGACTTGTTGAGGACTTATCAAATGTAAGGGTTACTATTGTTGTTGTTAGAAAGGGCAGTTAAGTTATTATTGCCATATCTAAAGGCCTGCCTCCAACTGTACTCTACCCCAGACACTCGCCCATGTGATTTTAAGATCCTCACACTTGTCTTCAAATCCCTTATGTCCTGGCACCTCCCTACCTCTCCAAACTGCTTGCACTTCAACACTACCCGCTGCCTCCGCTCGACTGTCTCCATGCTGAGCAGTGACCGTACGTTCAGACACTACACCCCAAAAATCTGGAGCACTCTTCCTTTATCCCTCTGCCTTGCCCCCTCATTCCCTATCTCCAGATGGCACCTGAAGACCTTTCTCTTCGACTACTAACGATATTGTTCTCCGCCATCATCAAACATTGTGGGACGCTAATCTGTATGCAGGGTGCTATATAAATGCACGTTGTTGTTCTCTCTGTTTCCTTCCACAGATCTCACACTCTAACAACACCAAAAACAACAAAATTACATTTATATGGTGCCTTTCACATCGGGAGGATATCCCAAGGTGCTGGAGAGGCACTATTTTGGACCTGAGCTGGAGGTCAGGATTGAGAAGGGTGGAGGGCAAGGGGGCAAGAAAGTTGCTCCAAAGCATGGTTGAAGAGCAGGACTTTGATGTGGGTCTTGAAGGAGGCAAGGGATGGGGCCAGGTGATGGGACTGCAGGATGGAGATCCAGAGGGTCAGAGTGGCTGATGGCCCTCCTGCTAATGGTGCGGTGGACGAAGCAGGATTCATGAAGCAGGCTGGAGTCTGCTGAGTGGAGGGAGCGGACAAGTTGGCAGGGGGTTAGGAGGTCGCAGAGGTAAGTGGAGAAAGTCCATGGAGGGCTTTGAAGGTGAGGACACGGATCTTGAACTAGAGTATATCCTCAGTATGATGGGAAACCAGTGGAGTTAGGCGAGAGTAGCTGTGATAGGATCATGGAGTGTAGTGTGAAAGTGGACATGGGTTGCAGCATTCTGGATGATCTGCTACCTGTGAAGGGAGGATTTGGAAACGCCAGCAAGCAAGGAGTTTGCATAGTCCAGCTTGGATGTTATGAATGCACAAGATACGGAGTCGCTGACAGGAACCAATCAGGAGCTCCTCGGTCTTTTTGACATTGAACTGATCGTTCACGAAACAGCGGGGGGCTAGAGGAGAAACCAGTTGTGGAGATAAAATGGAGCTGGTGTGAGAGGTATGAACTGAACTGAACCATTGAAGGACAGCAACATGAAGGTTGTGGTGAGACATGAGGCGGATGAGGATAGAGTGGTCAATGGTGTTGAAGGCTGCAGAGAGGTTAATGAGGATGACGAGGTAGACGCAGCCCTTTGACCAGAGTTGTGTGAGAAAGAGAGATGGGAACGGGAAGTAGACAGAAGGGCAGAGGCAGCTGAATGGATTCCCTTGACTTTGGATTAGAGGGTCCAGCATCACCATGCAGTTGGCAGTGGGGGAGCCATGAGAGGGTTGGCAGAGGAGCCTAGTTGGTGATGGAGCAAAGGAGTCCGGGGTTGTCCTTGGCCTCCCAAGATTATCTTGAGTAGAACGATGATTTAGCAGAGGTGAGGGCAGAATGGTGGGACTTGATCAGGTCCAGCCAGAGCCGATGGACTGTTAAGTTTGATTTAAGCCATGGTGACTTACGTGAGTAGAAGACAGGCGTTGAGGGAGTTGTGAAGGAGAGTGACTGAGGAGGACAGGTTGTTGTGGGAGGAAGCCCAGAGGGGGAGGAGTTTGGATGACTTCAAGGCAGCAAAGAGTAAGGTGGGGGGATATTATTTCCAGGGGCTGTAGGAGATGCAGGTGAGTTGGGTGGCAGTGAGGAGAGGGATTGAGGAGTAAAGCTAGATGAAGTGATAGTCCGAGATGGCTTTGTCGGTGACGGTGAGGTCTGAGACGGTGAGGCCTTGAGTGATCACCAGGTTGAGGGAGCGACTGCATATGTGGGTGATGGAGTGGATGTGGAGGGAGAGATTGAAGGAAGAGATGAGGGAGGTGAAGTTGGCAGAGGTAGAGCAGGAGGGGATGAAGTGAAGGTGAAATTACCTAGGATGAGAAGACATTTGGAACAGAAAGAGAGAGAAGATAGGAGGGTGGAGGTATAGGGAAGGAAGATGGGGGAGGACTTGGGATGGGTCTGTTCTTTTACAGTGCTCACTCTTACTCCTTCTATCTCCACAGCTTCCTTTCTCTGCAGCTCTCTGTCTCCATAGCTCCCACCTTCTATCCATTCAACTCTCTGTCTCCACAATTCTTGCACATTTTTCAAGTTCTACTACAACAACTTGCATTTATACAGTGTCCATCAAGCAGGGTAGTATCCAGAGCATGTGACAGTGGCGGGGCATGATGCTGAGCCAGGGGGAGGGGGTGGTGACCTTAGACACGGTTTAACAGGAAGGTCTTCAGGCATGACCTGAAGATTGGGAAGGAAGGGAAAAGGCAGAGGGATAGAAGAAGATTGTTCCAGCGTTTTGTGGTGTAGTATCTGAAAATGCGGCCACTAATAGTGGAACAGAGGGCACAAGTGAGATAAAGAGGGCTGGAGCCAGACAAGTGGAGGATATAGGTAGTGGGTTGGGGTGTAAGTAGGTCAGAGAGGTATGGAGGGACCAGGGCATGAAAAAATTTGAAAACGAGTATGATGATCTTGAAATCGATCCATTGAAAGGGAATCAATGGAGCTTACCTAGTCCATTGTGATTCTTTTTACAGTTCTGTCTCCCTCCACTATTCCTACTCAATCTCTCACTCTCTCCACAGCTCCCTCATTCTTTCCAAATCTCTCTTTCACAGTTTTCCACAGAGACATGGAGAGTTGTAGCGAGAGTGAAATACTTGCTCAAATGGAAGAAGCCAAGGTGAGACAGAGAGTGGAGGAACCCAGGGATTGGGTGAACTCGATTCTTATAGAGAAATTTGACAGGTCATCTCACATTTGTCAGGTACTTGAGAAATTGAAGCTTCTAGGCAGAAGCTCCTATTTGAATTTCTATTTTGAACACACTATTTTGAAGGTATGAATTCTTGAAAATGCTATTTGGAACAACATTAGCTAAAGTAAAGTTTGAACAACACAAAGCAAACATTCAAAATATTTCGTTCAGCAGTATTTTCTTTCAGTTGGGGCCTTTGGTTCCTTTGTTTGATATGTTTTGAATGCTAATACTTCTTACTTAATTTGTAATGTTGTAAAGGACGACTGATGAGATTCAGCACCAAGTCATTCCTCATTCAAACCAGGAAGAAGTTAATGGGAAAACATTGCATTGTGAAAGCAGCCCGGCAGCCAATTACCAATTAAAGATTTTTGGTGCTTTGTAATGGGATGTAAACAGGAAAGCAGTTCTGGAGTGAAGATAAAAAAGGAGAGAGGCTAAACATCCCAGTACTTGTGTTTTCTTTGTTTAATTATTGTAATAAAAGAAAAAAGGCGGACTTTACCTCAGCCATTTTCAACCCCGCTTTAACCTTATTCTGAGTTATGCTGATATTTTCTTTGGAAGTATAAAGCAGGCAAAATAAGGACATCATCTGGTACCCAGAGGAGAATGTGATTCAGAGGCAGGTTTTGATTTAAGTAGGTTGCTGTTTGATGAGTATGAGATAGGAATTACAAATATTTAGATAATACAATAACCACATTAGGACTACTGAACATGTAGAAATAAATTCCATAAAAATACAGAACAACAACAACAACAAAATTACACGTGTCTAGCAACTTTCACATCAGGAGGACGTCCCAAGGAGTTGGACAGTCATTGTTTCAGACCCGAGCTGGGGTCAGGGACGTGGAGCAGGCTGGAGCTGACTGACCCAAGGCGGCAGGCAGGTTGGTAGGGTTTTAGGAAGTCGCAGATGAAGGATGTGGTGAGGCCATGGAGGGCTTTGAATGTGAACAACAACAACTTGCATTTATATAGCACCACTCTCACAGTGTAGTGTCCCAGAGCGCTTGAGAATGGCAGAGCATGATACCGAGCCAGTGGGAGGGAGGTTGTAATCGAAGACACAGTCGAAAAGAAAGGTCTTTGGGCGTGATCTAAAAATGGGGAAGGAGGGGATAATGTGAAAGTTTACCAGGTGTCTGCAGATGATATTGCCAAAAGGGAGCATGTGGATCAGGAAGGGGAGGGGGCCAAGGATGGAGATCTGGGGTATGCCATAGGTGACCAGGCGAGGGCGGGTAGGGAGAGGGGATAGATGTGGAGATGCTCACGCCACGGCTTGTGGTGAATTGTAATGCTGGATATGTGCCCCTGTGATCCAAAGACCAGATTTGCAATTTGAGTGAGAGGTTTTAGTATTTTGTAAGCATATTTGCCCACCCGAGTGGCCACTTTTGTCACACAGATCACAACCTTGCACAAGCTTGTCTTACAGCCTTCCCTTTAAGCCTTATATTTGGCCATACATTATATCTTTCACTATCAAGTCTGAGCTTACAAAAACCTTCAGATATTGCTTATTTATATTATATGTAAACATATTTCAGATATTCACCTCCACCTATTTTGAATGAAATAACAGACCCAAAATATATGTTCCTCGGGTTCTTCTTTCTCATGTCCTTGTAGTTGTAGTTGCCATCTACACCAACTTTTTCTTGTACATGTAATGTCTAAATGGGAGGTATTTGTGCACCAGCAACAACAAAGTTACACTTGTATAGCGCCTTTCACGTCAGGAGGACAATCATGGTTTTTCTGAGATCCTGTCAAATCTAAATAATTAACATTCACCCACAAATTCCCTACACTCCCTGCAGTCCCCCTTATCCAATACTCATTTCCTGTCACAAAGAATCACAATTCAGTTTTAAAAATGTATCATGGTGGATTCTGTCCTTGCTCTATCAGTCCTCTTGCTTCCCGTGATAAGGTAGTACAGCAATTCCAATCCCGGGGATTGGGAAGAGATTGTGCACTGAAGAACTATAATCTTATACAGTATTATATTATAATCATGGAGTCCTTTAGTTCAGTGGGAAGCACTTGCCTTATAAGCGGCAGTTCGAAACCTTCGGCAAGTTTCTTTATTCCACACTAATAATAATCATAGATTCATAGAATCATAGAATTTTACAGCACAAAAGGAGGCCATTTGGCCCATCTAGTCTGTGGGATTGAGTTGCTCTTTGAAAAGAGCAACTCAATCCCACTGCCCAGTTCTCGTTCCATAACCTAACAGACCTGTTCTCCTTAAATAAAGGTCTAATTCTCTTTTAAAAGCTGTTATCGAATCGGCCTCCACCACCTTTTCAGGCAATGTATTCCAGATTCAAACAACCCGCTGAGTGAAAAAATTTCTCCTCCGCTCCCCTCTGCTACGTTTTGAAACTATTTTAAATCTGTGACCACGAGTCACAAATTCGCCCACCGGTGGAAACAGTTTTTCCTTATTCACCTTGTCGAATCCCCTCATGATTTTATAAACCTCTATTAGGTCTCCTCTCAACCTTCTCTGTTCCAAAGAGAATAAACCTAGCCTATCTAACCTTTCCCCATAACTGAAGTCCCTCAATCCTGGTACCATTCTAACAAACCTTCCTTGCATCCTTTCCAATGCTTTAACATCTTTTCTATAGTGTGGTGCCTAGAATTGGACACAGTACTCCAACTGAGTCCTAACCAAAGTTTTATAGAGGTTAGTCAGCACTTCCTGACTTTTGTACTCTGTACTCCTATTTATAAAGCCTAGTATCCCATATGCCTTCTTAACAGCTTTGTCTACCTGTCCTGCCACCTTCAAAGAGTCACTAACACAATCCCTCCAAAACAAAATCCAATCATAATTTGGTCACTCAATTCATGACTGTTTGTTTGATAGTGCTGTGAGCAAATGGCTGCCGCATTTCGCTCGTAAATATTCCGTTAATTCACTTCACAGTATGTTCTGTGAAGGGCTTTGATACGTCCAGAAGACGTGGAAAGCACTATATCAAATGCAAATATTATTATTATCAAATTCAAGGATATTTTTAATTATGCTTTTTATACACTAAAAGAGTAGTATTAACAGTTAATGTGTTAATATCCCCTCAATAAATGTACCTTTTAAGTTTTAAGCTCCCTTTCTGAATAAACTCTTGGTAGGCTGAGCTCTCGCCATTGCAATGGTTTTGCCCTAATTATTAATGTTCAATCTTCTGATGTTACAACTGCACTATGCATGCTTCTTCAGAAATGTACAATAGTTTACTACGCTTGCTTAGTGTTTAGGTTGTTTTTCTATTTCTAACCTTGCTGTCTAACCCCACAAGCTCCATGAAGGATATTATAAGGCTGCTCTTCTGCTGAGGTTTGATGAACTTAATTGCAAATTGAAGTGTACTATGGTTGAACTTAGGAACTGCTTCTTTATAATCAGGTAATCAAATTAAGAACAACAACAGCAACAAAATTACATTTATAGAGCGCCTTTCACTTCCTATCCTTATTAACCTCAAATATGCTTATATTCAAAACTGAAACATCACAAATTATTGGTATTTTGAGTCAATCATCATTGATTACTGGACATATTCTTTTCTCAATAATCATTTGCCCCAGCTATAAGAGGAGCTTGAAAACCATATTTCAGCCTCTTTGTTTTGGTCACGAGATCAATCACAGATTCCACTGAATAAAAAGCTACTCCATACAATTAAGTCAATAATTGTCAAGTATTCTGCTCATTTAACTTAATTTGAAATACCCAAGGGATACTCTGAAATGTTTAAGTATTAGGATAATAGTACCAATGTATGGTGCATGAAACAGAGATGGGGGGAGGTGACTAAAGGCACAGTTGAAGAAGAAGGTCTGTGAGTGGTATCTGAAGATGGAGAAGGATGGGATAAGGTGGAAGGATAGAGGAAGAGTGTTCTATTGAGAGTGTTCTCAAGAGTGTTCAGATTTTTTACACAAAGTGGCTAAAAGTGTGGCCACCAATGGTGGAACGGAGGGCATGAGGGACAAGCAGGAGACTGGAGCTGGTCAATTGGAGGGAGTGGATAGTGAGTTGGAAGGTAAGCAGGTTGGAGAGGTATGGAGGTGCCATGGCATGAGGGATTGAAGGCGAGTTTGAGGATCTTGAAATCAATCAGTTTGGTGATAGGGTGCTTGTGAGCCATCCATCAGCGGCTGAGTTTTCAGCCTCTCTGCCCCCACCCTATGAAACTCCATCCCACAATCCCTTCGCCTTGCTTCCTCCCTTCGCTTGCTTCCTCCTTTGCCTCCTTCAAGCCCCAACTCAAGACCCTCCTTTTTGACTGTGCCTATAGCTGTCCTCCCACTTCTCTGACGTCCCTCATCACAACCCTGCCCCCCACCCACCATGCTCGGTTCCTGACCCCTGACTGTACAGTGTCTGGGACATCCTCCCAATGTGAAAGGTGCTTTACATATGTAATATTGTTGTTGTTGTTCAATCAAAATTATATTCACATTTTGGCTGACTTTAATTTGAAAAATTGTTGAACACAGTACTTTGAGGATACAGACTTGCATAGTATCATAAGAGAAATGGAATTCTGGCAATGTGTTGCTTTCTTATGACTCTGAATAATCATTTATTGAGCAAATATGAAAATAAAAGATGAAGATTTGGTTGATGTTATCATTTGCCAAATCAAATGAATTCATCCTCCTTGAATGTCCTTTCTTGTCTATTCCAACCCCTTAAATGTGTGTCAGAAAACATATTAGAATTTCTTGTGCAGATTGATCCCCTCTCACAGCACATTTTCTGTGACAAGGATTTATTTTCTATCCAACATAGATATGTCATACCAGGACCTTCAGTTGAAATTCTCCCTTCTGATCTCTGGAAATAGATATGATCTCAAACAAGTTATCAGTCATTGTTGTTGAAAACAAAAATCCTTCCAGAAGACAGCTTTCTTTCATCTTATCTGCATTTTAATACTTTTATGCAAGTAAGCACATTTCAGCAGCAAAACTTGCTAGCTCCTGATACCATTAGCTGCACCTGCCCACCAGCCATTTCCATTGCAGTAATTACAACCATTGATTGCAGCATATGAATAAGGATGAATTATGAATATGCACCAAATTGTGGAAACTAACCATTATATACATGGATGACATCCAACTCTTGCTGTCTCCACTATCGACTCAAGGACGACTGCTGCCCTGATAGGTATCAAGCCATGAATGAGAGCTAACTTCCTTTAGTTCAACAACAAAAAGACCAAGGCCGTCCTGATTGGCTCCTGTCAGCGCCTCCACACCTCAGGCACTGGCAGCACCACTATCCAAGGATGCACACACCAGCTCACTGAGCCAGACAGAAAGCTTGGCATCTTGTATGACCCCCAATTCTCCTTTCTACCCCACAGCTGTGCCACAAACTGCTAAGACTTCCACCACCTCTGCAACACCGCCCAACACTCTGCAACACTCCACCATCTCATCCATCAGGCCGCCATAACCTTCATTCACACATTCCTCACCTAGGCTCAACTACACCAATTCTGCCCTTCAGAAGCTGCAGATCATTCAGAACAGATATTTTATTAACCGGCCTCTAGGTATCAGGAGAAAGGTTGAGCGCTGGACAATGCACCATGTCTACCTGTGTTTAATTGATGACTCAAGTATGGCTGGAAAATGCTTGTAGGTTCATTTAAAGAATATCCAAAAAGAATTAGAGACAGAGTTGTAGAACATTAACAGCACAGTTTATTAATTTTAGATTATGAAACAGATATGCCAAAGACATCCTCTAGGATGGTGGATCATGGGTCTACTTCTGCGTGTTACTTTGTTATTTTGTCATTTGACATAAAAAGCCACAATCAATTGCGAAGGAATTAAGTCAGAATATCTGGTCACTCAGGGAGTGCAGTGCAAAGTGAAAGTTCTTTGTGGTGAGTCACATTGTTCCTACGAGACTCCAGTAAGTGACAGTCAGCCAAACTGACTCGTGGTGTGGGTCATACAAACCTGTTGGATTCTGGTAAATAGAATATTGTTTGAGCAGAGATCGGAGTGACACACCAGTGCTTCAGTTGCTCTTTTTAATTCCTGTTCAAAATGGTTGCGTTTCTAGATCTCGATTGATCAGTTGCTCTGAATCAGTTATCTGGAAATATTGAAGATGAATGGAAGCTGATACACAAGTTGCTCCCATTAAAGTTGTTGGTTCACTGCATGTCTGCAGCTTCAAACACTTCCATAACATAAGATCAGCTGAGGATTAGCCACAGATGATCTTATGTTATGGAAGTGTTTGAAGCTTTAATTTGCAACCATGGAAACATTTGTGGTGATGCATCTAATAGGCTAATTTAGTCTTCCGATTCCAATGTATAGAATTTGAACTACGATATTACGGATTACCATCAGCAGGAACAATTTAGGACCTGGAGGTTTTTTTAAAACAAAATTATTCCTGGTTTAGTTTAATCCCAGTTAATTTTATTTGATCTCCATTCTATTTGAGGACTCAATAAAGTATTGTAGTCTCAAACAAGCAGATGAGTGCACAACAATCAACTTGAATACAATATAATACCATTTACATTTACATAGTGCTACCTTTCGTGTCGGGAGGAAATCTTAAAATACTTAACACCAGGCACAAAAGATGGGGGGAGAGGCAGCTGGAGAGGGTAACAACAAGAAAATTACGTGTAGAGCACAATTCACGTCAGGAGGAATCCCCCAGGTGCCCACAGCCTAAACTGAGCTCCTGCAGTGAATACTTGGTAAGTGTTGTAATGTTCAAATACATTTTTAAACTATTTTTAACATAACTACATGTTCAGTTTTAATCTGAGTTGTTTCACGAAATGCATTTCTCAATAGCACCAATCAACCCTCTACAATTTTCTGCATAATCTATCAAATTTCTTTGCACTTACCCGCAAAATTTATCACATGCTCCCCAATTTCTACACTTTTCTAGTGGTGTAGGTGAAAACCCACCTACCAATGAAGTGGGGGAGAGAATGGGGAACATGAAGCAGTTTTTTTTGCTGAGTGAAGGTTGGGTCGATGTGGCTGAAGAAGTTTGCAGAGGTAGGGTATGGCAAGTAATATAGAAGGATTTGAAGGTGAGGATGTTGAACTTCAACTGCTGGGGGAATTGGGGAAGTAATTATTCTAATATTATTCAATTTGCTCCTGTCACAAATGCTTATACAGGTAAGCCTCGATTTACAGCGCTTCTATCTAGGACATTTCAATTGAAGGACCATCATTTTTTAACACCTTTTGATTGATATACGACACTTGGATTTGTTTTAAGGACCAAATTTTTTTTTGCATATGTGCAGTACATATTTTTAATATCATGGTCGCATTTTGCATGTCCATTTTGACCTTACACACAGTCCATAGTGTATTCGCGGGTAAATCCAAGCATTTGAACTGGCCAATAGCATGTTGCCAAGTCATTGTTTAAAAGCCAGCTGATTTTGAAGCGACACCACACCACGTCAGTATTACAGTAATTTCCGAGCAACTTCAAGCGATTACAGCCTCTACCGTGATTATGGCAACCACAATATCAAGATGAGTGGGGAAGCTGCAAGTGCCACTGCCACAGTCACACTGCCAGTATTAAAGTTTGCCAGTAGTGCACTGTATTAAAGTTTGCCAGTATTAAAGTACAATACTGTACAGTTACCCCTTCTTGCCTATGTGTGTTAATTTGTGTGTTATGTTGTGTGGTTTTTTGTGTGATTTAGTGGGTTTAAGGTCTGAAAATGTTATGAAAAGAATGCATCTCTGGTTATATAATGGGACTGCATGGGAAATCGCGTTTTGATTTAGGACGTTTCGATATACATACAGTTTTTCAGGAACCCAACCCCGTCGTAAATAGAGGTTTACCTGTATTATCATTTTGTTAATGCCACTCACCCATAGAACCAGGAAACAGAGCAAGAAGAGCAGCAATAAAATTGGAATACACAGAAGCTCATATTTAACAATTATAATATTGGCATTGCAAGTTGTTCTGCTTGAAACTTTTGTGTTAACTTGATGAATCACTGCAAGCTTCTACAGGCACATCGACACCTCATCTAATTTAATAATAATTGAAACATAGTAAAGTAGTCCTCAATTGACAGCAGTTCAAAATACACACAGTTTGCTACTGGCATTATTCAACTAATCCTCACAATTATTGTACTACTGTACTTGGTAATCAGTATAGCATAATACTGTACACAGGTCACATCAAAACGGATGACAATTTAGCTGAAACAGACTAATTAGGTGGTTTTATACATACATCACTATAACCAAATATAACGTCAGTAAACTATGTTTAACAAATAACAAAAAAAAGTGTATATTTGTTTCTAGTTAAAGAGAATGATATTCACATAACTGGCATTAATAACTTCATGGTACATAGAGAAGGGACTTCCCATTTCCAGAAGCATTTCCAAATGGCTGCAGTGCAAAATAGGACTCTGCTCTTTAATCTCAATACGTGCTTAATACAAAGGAACTATGAGAAGAATGAGGCAACTATCACATCACATATCCATCCCACCCCCATTTCCAGAATGCACTGAAGAACTTGAGAATGCTCCTCTGGTAATGAGTTTAGTAACCTAGGAGTACTCATCTGCAGATGTATTTGTGGTGCTAAAGAAGCTCGAGGTTCTTGAAATGTTTTTGGAATTACTTGGAGAGTATCCGTTGAAAGTCATATCCTGGAAAGATGAACTCTTTTTCCTGCAGACCTCCAGGCTGTCGTTTTCAGTTGTCCCAAACTCCATTGTCGTGCTGGACTCTAGCCGAGAGATGGTGAAGGTGCTGTTCTGTCTAGTGGGGTGAAACCTAGTTGAACGTAATTCTAGTTCATCATAGCTGGAAACTTCAATGAAGGGACACCACTGGAAAGCTCTCTTAAATCCTGCCCTAAAGCTGTAGGAAGTTCAAAACAAGGGAATCTTGAAGCAATCTGAGAACTTTGAGGTAGTAGTTCCACTGTGTCTATAATAAATTGTCATAACATTTTAGAGTGCCTAGAATTTGAGAATTTCTTAAAAACAACCTTAATTTATAAAAGAAAATTTCTCTTATTGTACCACTGGCCAACAATTCTCCAAATAAAAAAGATCATACACTTCATAGGTGTTTGGGGGCATTGCTTTATGCGAATTGGCTGCAGCATTCAAGCAGATAACACACAGTCACTCCACTTTACAAGCAGTTTGGGACCTCCTTCTGATATGAAAGGCTCTATACCAAATGTAAGGATTATTATTAACATTCATTGCAAGTTCTTTTAAGAACTATGGAAAATCAGCTTCAAACTTCACACTGAATTCAACAATGTGTTATATTCTGGAGATGCTCTAAAATACAACGAAAATAGAGTAAATCTAGATCCTGGTGGAATTTCTCACAATTTATCTTGAGCTGCAGTGTCCTTCTCCGCTTAAATAACATTTTATGATGAATGAGAATCGATGCAATATAAAACAAAGTTCTCATCACATGTTATTTTTACAATTAGATCACAACATTATTTAAATTGAAAGTTATGAAGAGCTTATTATTATTCATGAACAAAATGACCCCCAGGAGCAGAGAGCACAGCAGAATGAATGGAGTGAGGAGGGAATTTTGTGGGAGTGAGTAATCACTGTAGAGCAGAGGAAGAAGAAGGTGCAAAAAAAAACTTCAAACACATTTAAAAGTTGCACGATAATGGAATAATTTGCACTAGAGAAGTTGTGAGATATTTGCCTCCCAGAGCCAGGTTATGCTTATGGTTGAGCAACATAATCAATAACACATTGAGTGCCTTTCCCCCTCATTGCCCCGACTATCTCCATGCCTGTGGGGTGACTATGCCCAATTGATCCCTTTGCCGCCAGTCTCCAGGTGCGCATCTTGACTGCTGTGCGCAATCGGCTGCTGTGTTTCACCTACAAAATATGCCATCCATTTACTTCACAGTGTATTCTGTGAAGCGCTTTGGGGCATTTTGAAGATGCGATAAGGTGCTGTTTGTGTTTATCAAGACTTGATGGATAGGTGTTATTCCTTCATTTATTTGGAAGGATGGTGTCTAACAGTGTATCTCAAGCCAACAAAATGGACATTGTGTTGATGTAATAGACTCTACGATCACCAAAAAAAAATCTAAATATCAACATACACAAACTCAGAAATGCATGGCTTCAAGTTAACCTGACACTGTCCTGATGAATTAGAACTCTTGGTGCCTTCCAGTCTGCTTGGAAGAGATCTTCAAGGGATTTTACGACGTGAAGGTGTCAAGTAAGGACAAGTAACTGTCGAATGGAACTCTTCACATATGGTAAAAGAGGAAATTCAACTTCCTGAGATTAACATCCTGATAAATCGTGGGGCCTCCTATTTGTGGAAAGACGATTGGACGGACCCATTCAGGAATGTAAATGAACAATCAAAATGTGAACTTTGATTGGGTAGAATGGCCTTTGGCTACACCTTATTTCATCATCATGCATCCAAACTTTCGGGTGTAAAAGAATGAAACAAATGTTAAAAATTTGGACACCATTGGGATACCACTGCGACACAGTTGAGATAGTATCAGTGAGATACTGTATCCCATGGTCCATGTGGGTTCGTGGCTAAACAATTAGCCAAAGGATTATTGGTGTGTTGGTGTCCCCAGGGAAGGTCGAGATCAGACTGCCCTGAATCATCTTCTGCAGTTGTAAGCATGAGACTTGTAACTGATTAATAACCATCTTTATGATTAATAAATTAACTCTTTTATTTATCTTTATTTTTATTTATCTTTTATTTATCCATTGCCTCTTTATCTTACCTCAGGGTCATACCACATAAAAACCTTACAGTGCTATATCAAATGCAATTATTACTATTGTTGAAGATGGTAGTAGATCAGAGCCCTTCAGGCTGGATTTAGGGTATTGGGAAGGAAGCTTAAAGGAAATGCTGAAAGTGTTTCTCAAACACTAATTCCACATGATTGTGAGGAATGAAGATGGAATTTAAGCAGACAAACACTTTTGGTTCTTCAAACACTTTTTGGAATAGGAAGTACCTATGTAGACTGGATGGGCTCCACCTAAATAATTGCGGGATGGTGGTCTTGGCAGGCAGGATAGCTGGTATATTAAGGGAATATTTAAGGGAGTTTATAATGTAGCAAGGGAATGTATAATTTGGCCATGTTTGCTCACATTATGCTGTTGAGTAAAATATACCTCAATCGCACCAATCAACGCCCCACATTTTTCTGCAAAAATCTCCACGTAATTTGGGCAAATATTTCCACGCTTTTCTATTGCCCCAGCCCATAACCTTCTGAATCAACAACAACAACAACAAAATTACATGTGACTCCAAAACAAGATTCCTACCACCTGGGGCAAGCTGATTTATAGAAATCTGTGGAATGAATTGGAAAGCAATAAATATTATCTTGAAAGAATTCTGAACTTACCGGCTGTTCAGGCAGCAATATATAATGGGGTTATGCATAGTAGAGCTCATTGCCAGTAAGAACACAGCTAAGTAAATCTGCTGAATGGGTTGCCAGTGGTTGATGTGTGGATACCAGATAGCCACAAGAAAGTAGATGTGGTAGGGCAACCAGCAAACGGTAAAAGTCAACACAACAACAATCATCATTTTAACAACCTGCAGGAAAAAAAAGGAAGTACTGCAGTAAAATTACACATTATGACAAAGGAGGCACTATCATTATCAAAAATATGTTAACACAAGTTAACATCCAAATGAAATACAGGCAATGTTTTTCAGACTTCTTTTCACAAATAAAACCACTTGCCCTACCCTTCACACGCTGTAGATTTTCCCCACTGTGTTTGAAAGATCACGAAAGGGACCACATGAAGGGGAGAATTCTGTTCTCCATTTACCATGTACTGTATCATAGTTTTTTAATACAGAATAAAAAAATACTGATCCAGCTTTCATGTACCATAGGCAACAACTTACTAACTTTTGAGTCACTTTATTAACTTTTGAGAACATACGAACATAAGAAGATGCGTAAATGGAAGATAGATATAATACATCTATCTCACACATTCATGCCCCCTCAAGGCAATTTATTCACAAAATGACTAAGTAAGTAGTATTCGATAACACTTGCCTCAACACATTAGTTAGAATTAGAGCTGGTCATTTTATCCATCCACTGGTACATGTACATTGTTAAAATGTGCTCTGGAAAATCACAATGACTGGAAACTGATTTGAAAAGATACCTATACAATCTGATGCCTGCGCACAATAGGGAGTTCAGTCAGGAAATGGAGATCTGACTGACTCCCAGCTGCCTACTGCTTTTCCAGGGATATCTAATTGATCAATATTTTATTATTTAAAACCTGGTTGCTGCTATTATTGGTTCTAGTGATAATGATTCAATGCTCTCTGCATAACTATTGAACTGTGTTACAGGAAACAATCGTTTAACATCCAAATGTTTTGCATTATTTCATCATCAATTAAATAATAAATGCAACCAATTGTGTACAGCATTGTCCCACAAGTAGTCATGCATTGAGTGATCAAATTATTGCCTATATTATTGCTTAATGTTTCTCCCTGCTTGGGAATCAAACCCAGCTCCGCACACTTGCGAGGCAAGTACTCTAACCACTAAACTACAGGACTTCACAGGATGCCATTTGTGATTCTATTACCTGATGACAGGTGATAACTTTAGCTCATGCATTTGGTACCTCAAACATTTGTGCCAATTTTGGTTCAGTTAATAGCCCTCCCATCTCTGAGTCAAAAGCCTTGGATTGAGGCTCACATCGGAACTTGGAATCCATCAAGTCTATACTCACATGCCAATGCAGAGCTGGGGATGTGCTACATTGTTGGAGGTGCCATTCTTTGGATGAGATTTAAACTGATCCATAATAATAATAAAAATTTGGTATAGCCCCTCTCACATTGCTTGTCTCAAAGTACTTCACACAATTTATTGTGAAGTGGAGTCACTGTATTTTTGATGGTGAACAAGACATGCCATTTGCACATGGTAATGTCCGATAAACAGCATGAAAGAAATGACCAATTTTATTTTTGGTGGGGATGGGGGGCATTGGTCAGAACACAGGGATAAACTCTGCTCTTTTTGAGTAGTGCCATGGGGTCTTTAAAGCCACATGAACAGGGAGGCAGGACCACAATTTAATGCCTCATCTGACGGACGGCACCTCCAATAATGTAACAACATACCACTAGTACTGCATTGGACCATCAATTTAGATTATGTGAGTCCAAAGTCCAGACCTGAGGCTTGAACCCACAACCTTCTGACTCAAATGTGAGAGTGCTTAAATCTTTTCTGATGACAACAATCACAATTTGCAACCAAGTTTTAATAATATTGCACATTTTTTGCCACTGGCGAGTGAAGCTCTTCTAAATCTCTTAGATGGGTGTCAACTGACCTCTTTGAAGCCCTACCAACCCCATTTAGAAGGTATGAATATCAATGCTATTTCTTACTTAAATCATTTTATTGCTAGAAGCAATTTAAAATAGGAAAAAAGTGAATATCTTGTTAAATGCAAGGATTATTATTTTATTCTTATTTTTATTTAAGTGACAGTTAAAGCAAATGATCTTATTTTGGTATACTGTTGAACTGTGTTTGAGAAAAATTAAGTTATCCATATGGCAACCTAACAGGTGCTGCAGTTATGTGATATGACCAATTGCCTGTCCATCATGTTCTGGATGAGAGCTAATTTTCTCTAGTTGAACATCAACAAGATAGAGACTCTCCTGTTTGGTTCCCATTGGCGTCTTCTCACCTCAGGTGCTTGCAGCATCAATCTACACAGAGGTGCATTCCACCTGCAAAATCTTTGTATCTGGATTCACTCTCAATTGTTCTATAAACCCTATAATCCATGTCCTGACCTGTTCAGCTCTCTCCTCACCCCACCACCCACTGCTCCAGAATATTGCCCATCTCCACCACTACACCTTTCCTCTTTTGGGCTGCTGAGACCCTTATCCATGCATTTATCACATCAAAGCTTGACTGGGCCAACTTTCTGCTTGCTAGATTTATTAACTCATCCCAACAAAGTGTAACTCACGTTTTCTTCCACCCAAGGCTCCATGAGTCTATTACTCCATCCTCATCCAGCTTCATTGGCTCCCCATTCCCCAGAGGATTGAGTTTGAAATCCTTGTCCTCACACTTAAATCCCTCCACAGTCTTTCTCCCCACCTGTGACCTTGCAAATCCTACTAAACTGCCTGCTCCCTCCAGTGCCCAGGTGCTGGCCTACTACCCTTCCTGCTCACTGCCGGCTCTGACATCAACAACAACAACCACAACAAAATTACAGTTATAGAGAGCCTTTCACATTGGGTGGATGTCCCAAGGCGTTGATGCTGGAACAGGCAGCGAGCAGGAATAAATAATAGCATTTTTTAAATTGAAGTTCAAAGTTGAATGCAGGAAATCCAAAAATTGGCCTCACACAAATATGCATTGCAATCCAGGTAAACATGATTATTTCAACCTTGTTTAAATTCAATAGAAAAAAAGACACAAAGGAAATTAGAGCTGTCGCTTCAGGAGATCAGAATAAAGTAGTGCACAGCACATCACACTTACTGTTCCAGACATCAATATAAGATATAAGTCACTATTATATGTGTTTTAAGAAAGTGAATTCATCACTTCTCATGGCTTCTTAAATTTTAACCATGCTTCTTGTCATTCAGTATCTCACCATCGGTAGCTGTGCCTTCAGCCACTACACTCCAACAGCATTCTGGTATTTTATGTCTCCCAAGGTTATCTTCAAACCTGACTGGATGATCCAGAGGTTATACTAAAATGGCAATGCTGTCAGACAAATTTCATGCAAAGACTGATCTCTAGTCAGTAACAGATTGGATCATCAGCATTTACATCAGACCTTTAACATGTAATCTTTAGTTTACCGAATGGATCGTTTTCAAGATCCTCTCACTCGTTTTCAAATCTCTTCATGCCTTTGCACTTCTGCACCTATCTGATCTGCTTCCCACCTAATCCGCCCTTACCTCTCCTGCCTAGCTCTGGCCTCCTGTTTTTTTGTCCCTTGTCGCCTCCTGTTCGCCAACGGTGGCTATCGCTTCAGCCATTATGCCCCCAAGACTCTCCCTCAATCCCTTGCCTTGCTCCCTCCCTCTCCACCTTCAAGTCCTGCCTAAAGATCTTATGTTTTGATCACACTGATAGTCAATTCCTCCTCCCTCTCCCTGGGTCCGGCATCAAACATTCTGGTATACTTCTCCAGTGAAGGGCACAGTATAATGTAAGTGGTTGTTGTTTGATGGCCATTTTGCTGCCGTCACAGGGCTATTGAGATGATGTACAAGCCACTAAAGAACTTTACATTTGTTTTCTATGGTGGGAAACTTTATTGGCACTGCCATTGATGGTCTTCTAAAAAACTAGCAACAACATTGCGAATGTGACTAATAACATAGCTCCCTTCATACAAGGTAGCATCCTCGATTCCTTAAAATGTTTGCTACCATTCCAGCATAAATGCTGCCACAGTCAATTCATTTATATGCTGTGAAGTGCTTTGAAACATCAAATGATGTGATAGGGCACTACATCGAATGCAATGATTATCATTAGTTATTATACATAGGAGTCCTGTATCTTAGAGGGTAGAGCACTTGCAAACGAGAAGACCTGTCAGCAAATCAGAACTCGTTTGTTAGTCGATTGGTGGATCACTTTTCCAGAGGTAATAATCCCTTGAAACAATATATTTAAAAAAAGGGAAGAATTTGGTCACTGTTGTGCATAATTGACTGCCACGTTTTACCCACAAAATTTACTTTACAGTATATTCTGTGAAGTGCTTTGAGATGTCTCACAGACGCTATATCAAATGTAATGATTATTGTAGGATTACTATAATAGCTGGATTTTATTTATCTCTATTTAGTGATGCATAAACCACAGAGACATTACAACGAGGTGTTTTTACACAAGTTAAACTACAGTATATAAGAACATAAGAATTTGCTGCGTGATAAGAGACAAATGTCCACCTAGTTTGCCTTCCACCATCCTGGCAGTCGCTTGACATGTCAGTTCCCAAATTAATATCCTGAGATATTATTTTCTAGCAGAAATCTATCTAATTTATTCTTGAACCAAATGACATTTTCTGCTTCCACTGTGTCCTTAGCCTGTTTCCTACAATTCACTGAAGTAGTGTTTCCGCAGATTGGTTCTGAATTTACCACCCTTCAATCGCAGGCCATGTCTTCTGGTTCTACTGTACAGTGCAAGATAAGATAGTTTATCATAGTCTATAATTATGTATTCCCTTCAGAATCATAAATACTGTAATCATATCACCCCTCAACCTTCTCTTCTCTAGTGTGAACATGATCAGTTTATCTAATAGCTCTTTATACTCCAGTCACTCCATCCCCTCGATCATTTGGTTGCCCTCCTTTGTATCTTCTCAATCGCTGCAATATCCTTTTAGCAATATTACAGTGACCAGAACTGCACACCGTGTTTCAAGTAAGATTGCACCAGTGATTTATAAAATGGCAGAATTATCACATTCATCTTTGCAGTCCATTCTACCACCTTCAGTAGATTTGTGCCTTTTGTAAATTTAGCCACTGTGTTTTGACTCCCAGCGCCAGGTCGTTTATGAAGATATCAAATAAATGAAGTTGCAACACAGACCCTTTTGGAAATCCACTGGTAACATTCTCCCAACCTGATGACATTCTCTGTAACACCACTTTCTGGGTTCTATGGGTAGGCAATTACGTATCCATTGCAAAATACTTCCGCTGATTCACACTTTTTTTGTTTTCGGTACCAGTCTTTCATGAGGAACTGTATCAAAGGCCTTACTGAATTCCATATATACAACATCCACCATCTTACCCTTGTTAAGATCCTTTGTGACACAGTCAAAGAAAACCAGTTAATTAGTTTGGCAGGATCTCCCCTTGATAAACCCATACTGGTTATCTTTAGCAGTTTCTCACTGTCCAGATGCTCCATAATTTTTTTTAAATAAGTATCTCCATAACATTACCCACAATGGATGCCAAACTCACTGGTGTCAAATTTGTTTTTACCAATTGGAATTTCAACTCTCAGATCTACTGCTGGAGAATCACATTACTCTCTTTTCCTTTTAATTACTCAAATAGTCCAAGTTCTTTCTTATTCCTCTGGGATTATCAACTAGTTAGTTTGGTAGAGTTGTAGGAAATTTACGATACCCGGGTTGACATACCCGGGTGAGTTTAAGCTCCAAGTCAGAATTTTGGTTGATGATCTTGGTTTGTTCTCCTACCAAGGAGTCAAGCTGGCCCAATTGGTAGCACTCTCGCCTCTGAGACAGACCTTTGTGGGTTCAATCCCCCAGTTGGAACTTGGAACTCACAGGCTAGGATAATACTTCAAAATGTGAATAGTTGCATGTGCTATTCTTTAGATGAGATGTTAAAACGTAGGTCCTGATCCCTGTGCAGGTCGACATTATAGATCCCATGGCACAATCCAAGAAGAGAAGGGAGTTTCTCTTGGAGTCCAGGCTCACTACCCACCCCACCTCTCCCACTAAAAAAAATTGGCCATTTATTTCTTGGTTGTTTGTGGTGCATTAAAATGCGCAAATTGGCTGCCATATTCATCTCCAAATACACAATCACTATACTTCATAATAAAATCCTATGAATGTTTTGAGATGTCTTGATGATGTGATAAGGCAGAATATCAAATGCAGAGATGATTAACAAAGTTCTAATTTGTCAGATGTGCTGACTTTCAGAATGAAATGCTGAACTGATGTCTGGTCTTCAAATGGAAGAGGAAAAAAAAAGTAGGTTCTATTTGGAGCTGAGCTACTTTTAGGTTGCCTTGCTTGCAATGGTATGTCACAATTAAATCAACCTCTGTAGCATTCTCAATAGTCCAGTTTCTGAACCAGAGATATTGAGGTTCTCCAGATCACTGCTGACGACAGCCCAGTCAGCCTGGCACATTCGAGGGCAGACCAGTCACTGGGAGCAGAGATTATTCGCTTTCATCTCCTGCTAAAACTGCAAGCCAAAATCCTATTGAGTAGGGTTGTCTTAGCTGGAAACACAGTGGAAGACCAATATGCTTTTAGCTGGTTAAACACCAGCAGTATCTCAATGCACTATGTGGTCCTCAAACCTTGGCTCTTGGCAACATGTACCTTATATGCTTTGGACTTAGGTCAGCAGAGTGGGTGCTCTATAGAGAGAGTGCATATTACATTCCAGACGTGGGTGTGATGTACTCCAGGTGGGATCTGACTAACACTCTGTACAGCTGAAGCATTATTTCTTCCCCCTTTGTATTCCAGGCCTCTCGAGATGAAGGCAAACATTCCATTTGCCTTTTTGATTACTTTTAACACCTTACTCAGAGTGCCATCAACTTTACAAAGTTGACACTTATTTTGAAATCTTGTTAAATAATATTTGTATTAGACCCCAATACAATAATCTCAATGAAATCACACCAAACATTCAATAATTGTTTCACTAGAGTGCAGTTCATTCTGTAAAATTAAACACCACCAGTGGTTTATGCTAAGTATAAAGAATGTTTTTCTCGTACCTTTCGCTTAGCTCTCAGTTGTTCATGGTAATTATTTGAAGTGTTACCAGGAATTCTTCCGCCCCACAAAGTGATTCCAACAATGGTATAAGTAATAGCCATCACAATCAATGGCAGAAAGTAGACCAGTACAAAGACAACCACCTGATATCTGGAAACAGAAGGTAATCAAGAAGTCAGAAGGGCAATTATTTTCCAATGTGACTGAAATTTAATAAAGCAGATAGTTGTGAGGAGACGGTATTTTAAAACAAAACAGAGGGAAACAGTTTTACTCATTTTACTCCTCAGCCTTTGTATTGGATTTGGGGCTGTCGGCTGTGAATTCCATTTGCAATTAACACTAGAAATTTGGATTCAAACAATACAATCTGCTTACAAGTGCAAGTTTTTAAAAGCTTTCTCCTGTTCATTTGTCTGGGACCTTCTGTGCTGGATAAATACAAGGGATGCTTAACGCTGATGTTTTCCAAGCCATATGGAGGAAACTTCACATCAACACATTACTTGGTGAACTATTATCTATGCCCAAATAATCTGTCAACCGATTATTCAAGTTTTAACATCCGATTGTTAAATCTAAAAGAGAGGCTGGAGGGAAATGTATCCCTTCATTTTAAATATAACTCACAGATCATGTATGTCATACATGATGTATTCAACATGCCATTCCACAAAGAGGTTTCCGAATTCTCCATTTGCTACAGTAGAAAAATCACCCATGAATGTAAAGCAGTGCTCGTAAACAAATACTAGTTAACATGAATTCTCATGGTATTTTCTCCCTGGTATTTTTCACCTGCAACAGTGTTTACAGTAGCACACTTTACAGTACAGTATATCTTGTAAACCACTTTGAGACATTTCAATGATGTGATGATGCACTATATCACATGGGGCGGGGAGGGGGGGGGGGGGGGGGGGTGGTTAGAGATAACCAGGGTTAATTTGGAACTGAACTGACTATTAACATGCTTTGGCAACCTAATGTCAGGAGTGAGTCAACACTCTGTGGCAGTACAGCTAGGAAACCAGTGGGTTCGCAGGACTCTAATTTTAGATTGACATTCCAATGCATTGTTTGGCATTGTGTTTCATTGTTGGAAATGTCATCCTTTCATTGTTGGAAATGCCAACCTTTGGATGAGACATTAACTGAGGGATCTTCTGCCTGTTTAGATGGACAATAATAATCGCAAGGCACTACTCGAAATCAGAAGGGAGTTTCTCCTGGTGTCCCGGGCAATAATTGTCCCAGACAAAATTGGTCATTGCATTGTTGGTTATTGGACATTGCTATGCACAAATGGAAACTTCTTTCATCCAGCAGTACAGTCACTACACTTTACACATATCCTGTGAAGCATTTTGTAAGGTCCTCCTGACGTTGAAATTCACTCTATTTCGTGGTTGTTTGTGGTGCATTAAAAATTATCATTAAATCATTAAGTCTTGTAAAGCTCTTTGACCCCTGACTGTTCAACACGTTGGGACGTCCTCTCAACATGAAAGGCGCTCTACAAATGTGATTTTGTTTTCGTTGATACATCCTCTTGAGCATGAATGGTGTAACATCAAATGTAAGAATTATTATTTAATTATGGATTTCCCCTGAGCCTTATCACATATTGTGATCTCATAGAAAACAATTTACCCCACATACTTCTCATGTGAGCAGAATCCAGTCTGTTCTTTTCCATCAATCTGTGAGTCTCCAAAGCATTTGCTCTTCTGTACAACGAGAGCCATCAAAACACCACCTTGAGAGCTGTCAAAATCAATGAGATTCCTTGTGTACCTCGTCCTATCCTTCTCTCCCTAGCTCTCTGGCATCCAGACCCACAACTGTTAAGCAGCCCAAGATGCAGGGTAGCATCCCAGGGTGTGATAGTGGGGAAGGTAACAGTAGGCACGGTTGAAGAGGAAGGTCTTCATGCACTATTTTAGGATGGCGAAGGAAGGGGCAAGATGTAGCAACAACAACTTTAATTAATATAGCACCCTCCACGCCAGACGGCATCTCAGAGTGCTTCACAGTAGCGGATCCCGGGACCGAGCCAGGGGCAGGGGTAGAAAGGTGACCAAAGGTGCGGTCGAAGAGAAAGGTCTTCAGCTGGGACCTGAAGCTGAGAAAAGAAGGGGCGAGGTGAAGGTAGTGAGGAAGAGAATTCCAGAGCCTCAGGGCATGGTGGCCGCCGAGGGTGGAACAGAGGATTTGGGGGACATGGAGGAGGCCAGAACCAGTGGAGTGAAGGCAACAGGAGCTGGTTTGAGGAGACAGAGGAGGTCAGAGAGGTAGCGGGGTGCAGAGGAGTGGAGGAATTTGAAGACAAGGGTGAGGATCTTGAAGTCGATCCTCTCGGGGATAGGGAGCCAGTGAAGTCTGGCAAGGACTGGGGTAATGGGGGAGACATGTGTCAGACACCCAGCTGACAAAAAAACAAATGCGAGCAGCATCTAGGAGTGTTTAACAGTGGTGGGATTTGACACTGAGCTGGAAAGAGTAAGGAGGAGAATGAGGATTTGATTGAAGTCTTCAGATGTGATTCAAAGATGAGCAAGATGGAGGGATTGAGGCTGGGAATTCCAGAGATTCAGGGCATAGTGGTTGAAAGCGATGCCACTGCAAGTTGATATAAAGACATATCTTTGCACTGCTGCCAAAATAAATCCAGTTATGGTTCTAAGTCTGTGATTCTTTTGCACATGTACAAAGGAATGGTTATGATTCTAAGTCTGTGATTCCTTTGCACATGTATAAATCTTGCCCCAAATTGAGCCCAATATAAAAAAAGATGTCATTGAGATAGTTAGGAATTTACATCACAGAAGAAGGCCATTCGTAAATTGATTTGTGGATATTCATTCTATAGTACTTTAGGTTAGAATTCTTATACAGATGATTTGGAAAGGAAGTTATTGGGCTAAAGTGAGAGAGTATTTGATTTTGACACTCATCTGTATTAAAAGAAAAAATCACCATGAAACAAGAAGAAAATGAAAATTGCCTACGTCAGAAATTGGTTTTGTCTCAGCACATGGAGCAGCAATCATTAGCCAGGTGATACCTGATATATTTACATTTGCCTCTCCTTTGCTGCTGCTTGTTCAAGCTTCAGTATGGAACAGATACATAACACTGCTTTGGTTTGCGGTGCATGGCTGATACAAAATGTTAGAGACTATCAACTTAGACTTACATAAACATTTGTTGATGCGGGTGTCCTGGCCAATTCACAAAGCAGATGTCACGGCCTGGAAACTGCTGGAGTGCTGAGTAAAAACATTGCGGGAAGGCAAGAACGAACGCCAAGAGCCAGATGATTGCAATGATTACTTTAGTCGCAACGGCTGAAATTCTTGGTTGCAGGGGATGTATAATAGCCATGTACCTTCCATGTGAAGAGAAAAGAAAGGGTTAAATTCTTAATTTTTCTTAATATTTAGTATCTTACAATGAGTATTATCTTCCAGATGATTTCTATTTAGGTGGATGTTATACTGGCTGAAAGCGATGCCACCTCAAGTTGATATAAAGACATATCTTTGCACTGCTGCCAAAATAAATCCAGTTATGGTTCTAAGTCTGTGATTCCTTTGCACGTACATGCACTATTTGAAAATAGGTTTCTCATGGAGTCCTGGCTGGGAGTCTTGTAGCTCAGTGGTTAGAGCACTCAGCTTACAAGCGAGAGACCCAGGTTTGATTCCAGGCAGGGCAAAACCTTGGACAAGTTTTCTTACTCCAACCTGGATGTTTTGTTTGATCCTGAACTGTCCTTCCTCCCGTCCCATCCACGCCATGACCAGCACTGCCTTCCACCACCTCCGCAACATTGCCAGACTCCACCACTGCCTCACCCCTCAGGCTGCCGAAACCCTTGTCCATGCATTTGTCACATCCAGGCTCGGCTATGGAAACTCCCTCCTCATTGTATTCTCAGTGTGGTGAATAATTCTTGAATTTAATAATCAAATATCAAAATATCTTGAAATGAGTTATTGGTAATTACTGACAGAATTGTATTTTGTCACCTTGCATTTGCCACCTTTACAGGGCCAAATTGTGCTCGACAAGCTCCCACATGAAGTGCTAGGTAATAATAATAATCCTTGAGTTTGATATGGGACTATTCACATCTTCTATATATAAGATCAATGTATAAGAAGTGTTGTTGGCCAGAACATGAGGACAAACTCATTACTTTTCAATTCGCATGAAATTTTAACGTCCACCTGAACCTCAGGCTAACACTTCATCTGAACAATTGCAGCTGAACCCGACGGCACCCATTTTTGCAGCATCATTTTGGGGGAAAGGAGTAAAATCATTCATTTAGAATTCTTTTATAAATAGTCCTTTAATTGTTCAAATGTTTCTGTCATTCCTGCTCCATTAAAAAACAAAACAAAAACATTGCACTAGCAGATCGTCAGCTGAAGTCCTGGTTAGAAGCATTTCCATCCATGGTTATTTGTGGGACATTGGTGTGTGCAAACTAGGTGCTACTTTCACCTGCAGAATATAGACACTACACGCCCTAAAATCATGTGAAGCGCTTTGAGACATTGCCCCAGCATGAAATAATAATAATCCTTGCATTTGATATAGAGCTTTCCACATCTTCTAGACATCTCAAAGCACTTCACAGAATATACTGTAAAGTGAATTGACTGTATATTTGTAGACGAAACGCGACAGCCAATTGCACACAGCAGTGTCCCACATACAGTCATGGATTGAAATGATCAATTTTGTTATTGTGTTTTTTTATGGAGGGATTATTTATTATTTAGGCGTGTGGAGTAAGGAAACGTGCCCAAGGTTTCGCCCTGACCTGCCTGGATTCGAAACACAGGTCTCACACTTGTATGGCAAATGCTCTAACCACTGAACTACAGGAGCTCCACAAAAACCACCCATTTAGAATGACTTAATAAGTAAACACCTCATTTTTTGGGTGTGCCTTTGATGTTTTCAGGTTGTTCAAAATGTACTGGTTTTGTGCTTTGGTTTTGTGCTTTCAGAAAAAAAATCCAAATAAAATGTTACTTTTTGTTGGAAGGATATTACACAACACGACATGGCTCATATACTGATAGTGTCTGCCAGCTTCCCCTACAAAATATAATCATTATACTTTATAAGAAATTCTCTGAAGCGCTTTGAGCTGTCTGTCTAACCTGACCTGACAGTTCCCTTATCAAAGATAAGGACAGATATTGTTTTAACAGATTATAATATAATAATAATAATCCTTGCATTTGATATAGGGCTTTTCACATCTTATTGACGTCTCAAAGCATTTCACAAAATATACTGTAAAGTGAATTGACTGTATATTTGTGGGCGATTGTTCAGGAGGGAGGGAGGGAGATCTTGTTGGAACTCAAAACAACATGTAACTTGGATGAGGTTGAAGCCGTCAGTCAGGTCAGTTCGTACCCTTACCTGTCCAGTGCAATCGCAGCCATCGAGTAGATACTAACGAAAACAGCCGTGATGGGAAAGAAGTTGTGGAAACGGCAGTAGTTCTGGCCGAAATACCAGTTGCCGTGGACCGCGTAGATGAAGTTGACCGAAGTGTTGAAGGTGGCCACCGAGGCGTCGGAAAAAGCCAGGTTCACCAGGAAATAGTTGGTGACTGTCCTCATCCTCTTGTGCGCCAAGATGATCCAGATGACTACCAGGTTCCCAAACACAGCCACCAGGACCACAGACCCATAGGAGATGGACCACAAGACGGTCTGCCAGGAAGGCTGGGCATATCTGTTGGAGAGGTTCCTCGCAGGCTGCTGGTGGCTGTGGTTGTAAGGCTGGCTCTGGTTGTCACTGCCCAGGATCCCCCAATTATCTGGTGATGCAGTGCTCATGTTGGAGTGGAGTCTGAGCTAAATCTGCTGACAACCAACTTACTAGACAGGGACAGGGAGGGAGAGAGACACACACAGAGAAACACACGTCAAGGACAAAGATGCGAAGGTTTCTGATATTCCTGATCACTCTCTCTCTCTCTCTCTCTATATATATATATATATTCCCCCCTTTGCACAGTGACAGCCACAAAAGTCTGACTCCCAAGAATGGATCAAACGCCACCCTTTTTAAGAGCGGGCTCGGGAGACGTAGCTTTGATGCAAGGACATATCCTCAGAGAGGATAGGCTGAGCTGGGAATATACTGTACCACTCCCCTCCCTCCCTCCCTCTCTCTCTCAGCCTGACCGGCCAGTGAGGAAATCAGCAGTGGTGAAAGCAAGTCAGACTCAGGTGTTAGGAGCCGCCAAATGCCCCTATCTTCATAGGAAGGTCAGTCAGTCATCAGCAAATCACACACGCTCGGGGATGAGCACACTCTGTGGCTGGGGATCGGTGTGGAGTTTAATTATTGATGGATTTATTTATTCCTGATTGCAAACCTCAGCACAGAGCCATCCGGCAGCTTTGCCAGAGGGCTGAGCACTGAATGTCGAGACAGAGATTGCAACAAGTGAACGACTCCCTGTTTAATGTGAAGGTGCATTTGGTTGATAGCCAGAGGAATGAATGACTGCACTTGTAATAAGTTATTTTACTCGAAGTTAATGCCAATCCTCAATTGCTTCTCACCCCGTTGAATGTACAGTATATATATATATATATATATATATATTTGCGATGTATGATATTCGACAGAAACGTGCGGAAAATTGTGGTGTTAAAATGGGTATTTTAAGCAGTGTTAATCATCTGCACAGAAAGGATCAGTGGAGCATTTCACAGTGAAGAGCATCTAGGGTAGGTTGTAAAACCTGGAATTCAGTAAATCTGTCCATGAACTTCTCTGTCTGTTCTCTCTATCTCTCTCTCTCTATCCATCTATCCATCTATCTAATCTGCACCCATTCACAAAGCAGATCAGCTGTCTCTGTTCTCAAACCATCAGTGCTCTCTCTCTCCAGTAGGAATTTAAGAGTTAAACGATGAATTCAACCGGGGACTGAATTGGATGGAGTGTGTCGCCCACCCGCATAATTAAGTTAAATGGTTTAATCGCATGGTGTGGATGTCAAAACATCAAGACACGTCTTATAATAGTGCTTTTCATGTCTTCTAGACATCTCAAAGCGCTTCACAGAATATACTATAAAGTGAATTAACTGTATATTTGGGGGCAAAACGTGGCAGCCAATTGTGCACAGCAGTGTCCCACAAACAGTCATGGATTGACGCGACCAATTTTATTATTGGGTTTTTTTGAGGGATTATTTACTATTAGGCGTGTGGAGTAACAAAACTTGCCCAATGTTTCGCCTGACCTGCCTGGATTCAAACACAGGTCTCACGCTTGTATGGCAAGTGCACTTAGAAACTCATGCGCATCAAAACTTGCCAAAGCTTCCAAAGCTTAGCTCCCTCAATTTGGGAGCACCACAGACCGTTGCCCATTCGTCACAGAGTGTAGCACAGAAAATGAGCAGCATGAGTACACAGTGAACTACTCTAGATCCAATTGTAGGTTTTGCAACTGAATGGGACTCTTTCTTTAAGAGACTGCACAGACACAATGGGCTGAGTGGCCTCCTGTGCTTTACATGTCTATGGCTCTATGGTACGATACCACAAAACGATGCTGTTGGAACCATGGAAATGTCACCTGTAGAAATATCAGAGTTCAGTAGCGAAATCATATCTGGACATTTTGTAAGGAACACATTTCACAGTTTTATCTCTTGTGAGGTATTTATGGTCCTTCGAGAAATTAAGTAGGGAAGGTGTAGGATACTGTCACTGATGGTTGTAATCCCTGTCTATGTTTAGTTGCCTGGGGTCAGTGGAGGTTGCTTGTGAAGATTTAATTGGTTTGTGAAACGAAAACCAGCCATGGTTCCTTAATAACAATAACAATAATAATAGTCTTTGTAGCTGATATAGGACCTTATCACAACTTTGAGATGTCTCAAAGCTTCACAGAATACTTTAATATGAATTAACTGTCTATTTTGTTGGTGAAACGCAGCAGCCAGTTGAAAACATCAGTGTCCCACAAACAGTTATGGATCTCAGTGACTAAACTACAATTATTTGTGGAAAAAAACCTCCAGTCTCCTTTGCGGTAGCCTCTACTGTGTGAATGGTGGAGTGTGTGTGAGGTGGGGCGGGGAGGGGGTGGGGTGTTGTGGAGAGAGTGTTCAGGCTTGATTGTGAGTTAAGTGGTGTGCAAAAATCACATGAATAATATATATTTCTTTTTAAAAAATTGATAGAAACAACCTGGATAGGTGCACATGGTCTGAGATTAAGGAATGGGATTGATGAGATGAATAGTTTTTGCTAATTTTACATTGGCTTGTACCTTTACTAGAAATAAATATTTGGGGAAAAGAATCTGGGAAGTCACAGTAGCTGCTTCCATATAGGAATCGTAACTTTTCTCCCTTTGTTTTCTTTTCCAACTGTTTAATGTTTGGCCACATTGCACTTCAAGTTTTCATGTATAACATCAAATTTGCTATGTGGTGAGGACTTGTTACAGTGATATTGAAGTCTTAGGCTGCAATCAATACCTGCTTTGAGAAAGACTCTCTTTAACTATCCCCAACCTGACAATATGTTCGTTGGTAAATCAATAAAATATTGCGGCAGAACGCAAATCATCCATCTCATTTGGAAAAAGTCAAGTATTGTTTAAGTGATGCAATCCCCCCCAAAAAACAGTTCAACCATAGATTTAATTCTCAAAGAAGTGAGGAGTCAGAAAATGCAGTTATGGGAAAGACTTGATAAACTGGGGCTCTTTGTAGCTCAGGAGGGTGAACCAGGACAGGATAGAGGTATATAAGATGGTAGGAGGCTTAACAGCTCCTCTGTAGCTTAATTTATGGTTGGGATTTTGTAACTCCTGGGTTCGAATGGTAAGGACTTGACAAAACCAATGTGGCGCAGTAAAGTTTTATTGATTACAAAGATAATATGTGTATAGCATATAGATTACCAATTTATATAGTACAAGATAAGATGCATTAAAATAGACAATATAAAATTAATATAAAACATAAGAATAATCCCATTCTAAGATGAGTGTAGAAAAGTATTATCCAGTTTTCACAGCACAGGGAAGCAGAGATTCTGTCTGGGTTGGTCAGCGCAAAGCATCTGTTCAGTCCCTGTGGTTCTCGAATCGCTTCTCGAAGTAGTCCTCGACACCTACTTATCCGAATATGTCGCCTACATTTATATGCATCTTGTATGGGCATTCTTCTGTCTATTCTGGCAGGTGTTTTAAAAGTGCATAGCACACGTAGCTTTAGTGTTATATGCTTTTGCAATTACTTATCGTTGTAAGGATATTACGAAAAAGAAAATGTCTCAATGTGAGTCAGTTTCTTTATGGTCCAAGATTGGGTGTTGACTACATTTAATTTAGGATTAATTTTCCTTCAACATTGTGTTCTCTTTTTCTCCTGATTGTAACATAACCATGTTTATTAATCTTGTACCCATATAGCTGATGACTTACTCAATCTATCTGGTTTTGTAACTCTGGTTTTAACCCTTCATCTCCCAACATTATGTTAAATTTCTGCTGTATAGTCACTGACTCACTAACTGGTAGAAATAATGTCTGCATGTCTACTGTAACGGGTAACTTCTTCCTATTGATAATAATTGAAGTATGATGACTTATGAAATTCTGCTGAGGAATATATAATGTTTGAGGGATTGCAAGCTTTGAATGCTTGACAAAATCCTGTCATTTACTTTTATGGTTATTGGCGATCAACCTATATTAAAGGAAGCTAAGAATCAGGCTTCATTTGAATTCCAGTGATAATTGGGCAACAATACCAAGGGATAATTGTGCAAGAGTATAAAGCTGGGGGATATTGAGAAGGGAGGGAAGTCTGCAGTAGACAGCTGTAAAAGCAATGTGGTTATAATGGAAGATTTTAATTATCACATAGACTGGGAGAAGCAGTATGCAACAACAACAAAATTACATTTATAAAGTGCCTTTCAGATTGGGAAAATAGCATAAGTAAACAAGGCAATCAATTTCTATTCAGGACAGTTTTCTGGAGCACTATGTTTTAGAACCCGTAAGGGAACATGCTATACTAGATTTGGTGACTAGTAGTGAACCGGAAAAAGTTAACAATATTAAGTTAAGGGAACAGCTTGCAAATAATTACCTTAATGTAATTGAATTTGATATAATATTTGGGAGGGAGAAGGGACAGTTACAAACTGCTCCTGTCTTCACATTTTACTGTGCTTCCTAACATTGAGACGCCGTCTGGCATGGAAGCGCCTATATAAATCAAATGTTGTTGTCATCTGCAAATTTAGATATAATTATTAGTTATTAGGTATTGTAATTAATGTTTTTCTGTGTATTTGTCATTAGAATGGATCATAGAATGACCCCAACCACATGCTATCTCCCTCGTCCCACTTGTCTTTGCAATCGTGGCTTGCTTTGTGGTGGGCAGTGGACTTAAAAGAGTCCTATATCTTAGTAGTTAGAGCATTTGCCTCGCAAGTGAGAGACCTGGGTTCAATTCCAAGGCAGAACAAAATATTCGCATGTTTCCTTACTCCACACGCCTCTGTTTACCTGGCAGAAAGTAGGAACCCGGTTGTTAGTCAATTCTAAAGTGAACAAACCTAGCCTATCTAGCCTTTCCCCATAACTGAAGTCCCTCAATCCTGATACCATTCTAGTAAACCTTCTTTGCACCCTTTCCAATGTCTTAACAAGTTGTGCAAAGCAATTTCTTAACAGAAGTGTGTCAAATACTTATATAATGACGCATTATCAACAGTGAGAAAAAGGCAGAGTATTGAGAAGGAATCACATTCTCTTACCATTGTTTCCAGAACCTTTATTACACACCATATTTGCTGTTTGCAAATATCATTTCTCAAATGTCATTTCTCAAGTCAAATGCTGACTTTTTAAAAATTTGCTGAAAGATATGATCCTAACTATTAATCTAGCTAATGGAGCTAGTGGAGCTCAGTGGTTAGAGCACTCTCCTTACTGCCTGTGTTCGAATCCAGGCAGATCAGGGTGAAACCGTGGGCAAGTTTCCTTACTCCACAGCCTAATAATAATCCCTCTAAAAAAAAAATTAAAAAAAATTGGTCATTTCAATCCATGACTGTTTGTGGGACACTGCTGTGTGCATTTGGCTGCCACATTGTGCCCACAAATATACAGTCAATTCACTTTACAGTATATAGTGTGAAGCACTTTGAGATGTTGATAAAATGTGAAAAGCGCTATATCAAATGTAAGGATTATTATTAGTATTATTATTAGCTTTTAGGTGCTGATTGGCTTTCATTTTCACATGAAGGATTAGTTTGATAGACACATTTTATAGTGTTATAATTGTAACTGTACAAGATTACATTACAAGTGATAACAAATTAATCAGTCCAAGTTTCAAGCTAAGAAAATCTATTGTCTCTTAGCTTGAAACCCAGATAAACACTTCCTATTATAAATTCTTCCCTGAAGATCAAGAACAGCTTAATTGACAAACTTGACAAATTCCAGACTACTGTCTGCTCTCTCATTGTTTGATGACCCAGTGCCTATAAATACATACATAATAATAATCCTTGCATTTGATATAGCAGCTTATCATGTCTTTGAGACGTCTCAAAGTGCTTCACAGAATATACTGTAAAGTTAATTGACTGTATATTTTGTGGGCTATACGTTTGAGACTTTGTTCACAGCAGGTCCCACAAACGGTTGTGGATTGAAGTGACCAATATTTTTTTGAAGGAATTATTACCCCTGGAAAATCCACCAATCGACTAACAACCGAGTTTCTACTTACTGCTAGGTAAACAGAAGAATGTGGAGTGAGGAAATTTGCCTAACATATAGCCCTGCTGGAAATCAAACCCAAGTCTCTCACTGGCGAATGAGTGTTCTGAGCTACAGGACTCCATGTAGACACATCTAAAGATAGATCCGAACAGGATGTTAGACATACTCACACACATACTCACTCTCACACACACACTCACCCACTCTCACTCACCCACATTAAGACATACACTCTCAGCACTCTCAACAATAACAACAACTTGCACTTATACAGTACCCTCCACAGGGTCGCAGGAGGCCGATACCAAACCTCTCAGGGTGGTGGATTGGGGAGTGAGGAGATCTGAGTGGTAGGGAGGTGCCAGTGAAGGGATTTGAACACGAGTGTGAGGACCTTGAGGTCGATCCATTCGGTGATGTAGCCTGGCCAGAACTGGTGAGATATGGGTACAGAGTTTGGTCTGGGTCAGTATGCAGGCAGCAGAGTTCTGAATGAGCTGGATCTTTTGAATAATGGAACTGGGGAGATCGGCAAGAGGTGTGTTTGAGTAATCCAGGTGGGAGGCCACAAATGCATGCACAAGGGCTTTGGCTGCATTTTGGGTAAGGTACGGTCGGAGTTTATGGGATACTGCTCTGCAAATTAGCCGCTGCTTTCAGTCACAAAATAGACAGTCATTGCATTTTACTGTACATTTTGTGAAGTCCTCCCAACTTGGAAATCTCTATACCAAATTATTATTATTGTTGTTATTATTATTATCATCTGTCATACTTGAAACAAAGCGTTTACTGGCCCTATTTTAAATGTCTAATTGGTGTTGAGCTGTGACTTAGTTGTATTCTATCCCATGGTTCAGTATCCTGTGGAGCACTTTGAGATATCGTCCTGATATGAAAGGTGCTATACCAAATGATGCAAGGATATCAGTATAATTAGTTTGCTGATAATCACTTATTATCACATGAAAAGTGAAGTGGCAAAATACCTAAATATAGACAGCATCCACAGACTGAATCCCAACCCGAATCAGGGTTTTCAGGCTGTGGGAGGGAGACAGAGAGAGAGGCAAAGAGAGAGAGGGCAAAAATGGGGAAAAAACTCTATAGATTTAATCAAATAATATTTTCAGAAATTTCTCAGCATTTAACAAAACTTAAGGAAACAGTTAACCTCTGAAAACATTAACATGTTTTTGCTGTGTGCATTTTTTACCTATTAATAAAACATGAATAACACTGACATTTTCCATAGCTCTCTTCCAGTTGCAGGAAAAGCTCTGAAATATGATGGTTCATTTTGAACTGAGTTTGTCCAGATCATTCAGTTTGCTATTTAGCAGTCAACCAGAAGTAAGCAGTGGTGTGGGAGGATTTTGTAAACAAATCAGTGTACGTATATACGTGGAATGGAAAAGGTTCAGATCATCATGACAAAAGAAAACAGATTCCAGGGTTGTTAAGCCTATTAAGTGCGAATAGTAAGAAGGAAACCAAATATTTTTGTTGTGGTTGACACATGCTTATTCAATACGACAAATGTACTAGATTTACATCAATCTAAGCTACTCCAAATCTAAATTGCTATAACAACAATTTTCACTCATATAGCACCCTGCACACCAGTGGTGTTTTGGAGCGCTTAACGGAGACCTGTTCTCATAAAGAAACTGGGGAGTGTTAACAGGAATCACCGCGAGAACCATTGTAACACTGGAGGAGCTTGATACAGAGTTGGGTGGGAGGTAACCTTACACAGGGTTCAAGAAGTAGTTCTTCAGATGTGATCTGAAGATTGGCAAAGAGGGGGCCAGGTAAAGGGATTGAAGCAGTTTTGTAGTGTAGTGGCTGAAAGTACAGCTGCTTATGGTAAAGTGGAGGCAACGAGGGGGATGCAGGAGACGCGAACCAGCTATGCACAGGCAGCGGGTAGTAGTGCGGGTATAAACAGGTCGGAAGATAGGGAGGTTCTAGGGCACGAATCTGATTTTATGTGTTTAGAACAGTTGCTCCCGGCAGGGCATTCCATATCGTAACTACTCCTAACTCGGAAATTCTCCTAACCACCCCATTTGCTCATTTGTTAACCATCTTAAATTGATGCCGTCCAATCACTGACTGGTTGACCAATGGAAATAATTTCCTATTGACTGTATCAAAAACTCTCATCATTTTAAAGACCTTTATCAAGTCACCCCTGAACCTTAAGAGTGAATTTCCTGGGGATCTGCCCTCAACTGATTCAGCAATCTAGCCCAGCATCCTGTTTGCCTTGCTTTGACCTAGGGTGCGCCAAATCCACCAGCAAGGCTATCCCGAATATGGAATACTTGTGTTTCCAATTCTTACTTCTTGTATGTGGTACCTTGTATTTAGTTATTTACAAAATGTTACATAGATTGAAGGAATTTATAAAGAAATACACCAGTACAGTTGTTTTCTCACAAAGTCGGTGTCGCAGTCTACACATTTGTGCCAATGTGAAACCAGTGCCACTTATTGTGGTAAATTGATGTGTAAATGGCCTTTCTGGTTTCCTTGTGAAATATGCTTAACATAGATGAAACCCACCGAGAACAAACTTTATACAGTAACCAAGATTACAAATAATCAGCTCTATGGCATGATGACCAATACTGCGATTCTCACTCAACTTACAGTGACGAGTCAATATTTGTGGATCAGTTCATCATTTTCTGTGTACTTTCTTCATTAATAGCTGTTGCCAGCCACCCACTGCAAGGTTTATCTTAAAGTTCAGTTTCTCCATTCTTCACACAATGTACAGCGTCTTACAATACTCGCATCAACACTTTCATCCGGCAGTGGTGAATCTCAATCGACAAGATCCCCTCAGCTGTGAGAAATTTAATGACTGCTCTCTGATTAACAAGTGTATGCTTGCTAGCTGCCGTTTTGAACTGCTGTTCCTCCACCTGGTTAGAAATAAACAAAACGTTCACAGCAGGGACGAGATGTATAGAAATATCCATTTCTTGATCACTGTATCTTAATCCCTGTTTTCTTAATCCCTCGTATATTAAACTCCTTTTCCTGGTCCATGGACTTGCTGTATTAAGTTCTCTTTGTGGTACCTTGGCTCTCTCCTCTGATTCCGCAGTTAATCCCAATTGGTGTCATCTACGTGTAACTATCCTACACTGGGTCTAGAAATCCAGGTCATTAATATGTGCGATAAACTGTGGGGAGAAGGTGCCTGTACAACCCCTGAGGCACCCTGCTTCATACCTCCAGATTTTGACTGAATACCTCTAACAACTACCCTCTGCTTCCTTCCCTTCCATCTCTATGTTGTTCCCTTGATACCCAGTGACCACATTTTTTGAAGGAGTCTTTCAATTATTTTTCTGCTCAGAGTGAGGAACATCAAGACTAGTCAGATATATGATGGAACAAATGCCCCCACAAATACTGCAATAATCTCTTTTTAAGATAGAAGATAGGAAGTAAAAGAGAAATATAGTTATTAAGATAGATAATTGTGAAATAAAGAAGCAGTTCTTTAGGTGATGTGACATATTGAAATCTGCTCATGGTCTGTAAAGTCTGACAATATTTACCCTAACTAATTGAATTGGATGCTGGCAGCTGCATCTGAATATCATTCACCTTTTACTCCTTACCATTTTCTCCTCTTTTGTCACAGTTAGAAGCAGGTATTAGGAAAATGAATGTGAAATTTTCCATGTCAATTTCCCCATTCTTTCAATGTTTGATTACATTAATAAGAAAAGCTCCTCGAAAAACTAAAACCTAAAACAAAATAATTAAGATTTCGCAAAATGTGCTGCCGCTTATAAATTTGCCTTTTCAGTTACATGATTATATGTTATATGATAATTCCCATAAATATTACCAATCAATCCCTCTAGTCTCAAATGTTGATTGCTGCCATCTGCTTAATTTGCATTTTTTAAAAACTGTTAGAAATATTCATCGGATTCCTAAATGTACTTTCAGCCTATTATTTGAAACAAGACATTTTTGAATCTGCATTTTGAATGTGTTTCACTCTACTGAATTCTGGCAGCTTATACTACTTAATTTATCCTCTGGAAGCATTGTGTCTTGAAGAAAGGTTTATCCTGAGATTAATAGAAATGATTCACTGGAAACAACAAAGGATGAACTTAATTATTTTCAATTTAGCAATTAGGCATCAGGCTGTAAAGTAAGTGTTGTAAATTATTGGCTGATATTTTGCTGCTGTAACAACTCGACACAGAATGGTTTCAGGAATTTTTCACAGCCTTGTAATTAATTCTTTATGTTTTATTCAGGATGATATCAGTTTTTTTCCTTGTAAAAATCCTTTCACAATTTGGTCTATCAGGATCCACCAATATCATGTTTCAATTAATTTACAAACACTTTGATATTGTTATATATTATTATTATAGCTGGCTTATTTTTCAGCATAATTGTTATATTTTGATCCTTCAACACCAATTCTGGATACGATTAGATATTTTTTTCTCAACAAATTATCTTCATGTGAAATCCTGCAACACATAACCAACTTCTAGAGACTTACTGACCAGCATATTTTTCTATCTTTCATCTTCTATAGCAGATGAAAAACTAAATTATGATCTAACAAATTGGATGGTAAATCCCACAGGCCCACTCTGGAACTCCATCCCATAGTCCCTTCACCTCGCTTCCTCCCTTGCCTCCTTCAAGGCCAGTCTCAAGACCCTCCTCTTCGATTGTGCCTTCTGCTGCCCTCCCAACTCTCTCCCTCCCCTCCTAATTCTCTCCCAGCCCTCTCTCCTCCCTGTCGCTCTTCCTTGCTGACCTGACTATTCAACAACAATAACAATAACAACAACTTTGATTTTTATAGCACCCTCCATGCTGGACGGCATCTCAGAGCACTTCACAATAATGGATCCCGGGGGCGAGCCACGGGCAAGGGGAGAAAGCTGATCAAGGGCTCAGTCGAAGAGAAAGGTCTTATCTGAGACGTGAAATTGTGAAGAGAGGGGGAGAGGGAAAGGGAGTGAGTAAGTGAGTTCTGGAGCCTCGGGGCATAGTGGATGAAGGCATGCCTTGTTCAGTGCCTTGGGACGTCCTACCGACGTGAAAGGCTCTCCATGTATGTAATTTTGTTTCTTGTTGTTGTAAATATTATATTTAGAAGTTTATTCACACATGTCCTTGCAGGGACTGTAAAAATGAATGAGTCTGCTACAATTTGAATATCATTAGAAGAATTGAAAGATGGCATTATCTGATATGAACCCAAGGTATGACAGACTGGAAAGATCAGATGTTTGATTTCTAGTCTGGGTAAATTGAGTTGCTCTCAGCCGGGACAGTAAAGGCAAAACTCTCTGTAAAAAACACTTGTTAAAAATCTCTTTTTGTTAATCAACATCGTGTAACTTCCCCTCTTTCCTTTCCTGTTTGGTGATATTCATTGTCTCATTTATGTCACGGTAAAGAGCAATCACAACCTCTTGATAAAGACTTTCTTTTGGTGTCTGTCCTGAAATTACCCTTCACACCCTTGAATCTGTGCACAATGAAAGGCATTTGTGAAAGGCACTCTATTAATGTAATGTTGTTGTTGTGATGTAAATATATTTATTACTTTCTCAATCTCAATTAGCATTTTATATATCTGATGCAATCTCTGAGCATGTCTTTTCAAGTCTGAAGAACTCTAGTTTATCTAGTTCTTCTATTCGTTATAGCTCACCTCTCCCAATTTAAGAACATCCTTGTTACATGCCATTGCGCTATTTTTAGGACCTGGCATCCTTTTGTTGTGGTGTTAATTAAGATATTGTATTCAAAATCTAGCTGGCTGTATATTGATTTTATTATGAGTGGAATTAATAGAACAGAACTTTCCAGAATTTAGAAACCAAGCTGAACAGTAGACCAGAGGTTAATTCCAGCAGCAGTCTGATCTGTAGTGAACAACAGTTTTGTCTTAAGCCTTGTGCCAGACACTTGGATTAACTTGACCTAACTGATTAGGTATTTCTTACACATTTATTTGGTGTTGACTGGAACAGAATAACTTTCAATTGCTAGCTCCTTCATCCTGTTCAGTGTATCCTGGCCTAAGCTAATTTTCCAATTCTATAACACATTTACTGTAAATGATATTATTCTCACCACGAGCCTGCACTTATCCTGGGCAGACTGTGATACCTGATACAGATCATATAATTGCCTTTAGCAACAGGTTACACTGAAGGTTGCTGTGACTAAAGTATTTTGTTTAATATTTTTGCAATGAAATATTCAAACATTATTGCTACAAGTTAAACTGGATCTAATTTAGTTAATAACAGTTTGAGAGCCATTAAAACAACAACAACTTGGATTTATATAGCGTCCTCCATGCCGGACGGCGTCTCAGAGTGCTTTGTTCCTTAAAAAGATCCAATAACTTATATTTTAAGTTTATTTTAAGGAGCAGGAGGTATGACAGATATGTAGGAGCTGGAGCCAATCGAGCATGAGAAGCAGGGAATGGAGTGGGGAAGGGAAAGGGACGGAGAGGTAAGGGAAAAGTGCTAGGGCATGAAGTAATTTGTTTGTGAGTGTGAGGATGTTGAAATCGATCTGTCTGCAACAGTGAGCCAGTGGAGTCGAACAAGTACTGAGATGACAGGGATATGGAGTTTTATGCAAGTGAGGATATGGGTGGTGGAGTTTTTAATTGATTGGGTGATAGTAACAATAGCGATTTCAATAATTTTAGGTTCAATTAAACACTACATGCCTTGAAACACTAGCTGGAGAAAAGACAATACAGTATTTATATTTATTGTCTTTCTGATATCAAGGTGTGATTAAAACTCTATTCTCAAAATTCAATTGGAAATGTTAAGTTTTATCTGCTGTACCAGTTACTAAGCAAATAACCTGGTTTTAGGGTTGGATACCTAGCCTTGAAAATAGTTCCCTTTCGAAATCTAGAGTAGGTGGTGCAGTGTGGATGACCTGTTGAATAGAACAGATTCAGTATCTCATGATATAATTATAATACTAAACCTTGCATTTAAAATAGTGCCTTATCATGTTGTTGATGTATTTCAAAGCGCTTCACATAACCTACTGTAAAGTGAATTGACTGTATAATTTCTGTGCCCTTACTCTCTGGAACCCACCCAAATATATCTCTTTGACTTTTGTCATCCACATCCTACCAGCGCCTTGGGCTGTCCTCATGAAAGGCACTATACAAATGTAACGTCGTTGTTGATCGCCATTGTCTTTCTGAAGATCTTTGAAGCATTCACCCCATATGGAAGGTGCTACATAGCACAAACATATATTTGTAGTGATATGTAGTGACTGGTGTCAGACAGCACATGGTGGAGCGCAGGGGACAAAGCAGAGCCAGCAGACCCACATTGCATGATTGCATGAGGCTGCCAGTTCAAGGGATGGGCCAATTAGTGGAGGAGCCATTGTGTAAAGTGTAAACTGTGCTGTTTATCATCTGTGAGGATCACTTCTTCCAAAGATCAGATGCCACCTCTCTGGAACATTCCCAAATGTATCTTTTTGATTGTGTCTTTCATTCACACCCCACAATTCTTCCTACCATCGGTGATTTGTCAGATATCAAGTCCTGGATGAGAGACAACTATCTACAACTGTTCAGCAAGAACTCTGGCTCCCTATCACAGTCAGCAAGACCAAGGCCCTCCTGATTGTCTCACTCCAGCATCTCTGCATCTCAGGCATTGACAGCACCAGCATCCACTGATGCACACTCCACCTCACCAAGCCAGTCAAGAACCTAGGCATCTTTTTCGACCCTCAATTGTCCTTTTTCACCCATATCCATGCTGTTGCCTTTCACCACCTCCAAAATATTGCCCGACTTCACCACCGCCTGACCCCTCCAGCTACCCTCAAACATTTACACATGCATTGGTCACCTCAAGGTTCCACTACGGAAACTGCTCCTTGTCATCTTCCCCAGCTCTTCCCTCCACAAGCTGCAGATCATCCAAAACTCTGTAGCTTGTGTGCTCTCCCATACCAGGCTAGGTAACCCCATCACCCCCACCCTCACCTGGCTCCACTGGTTCCCCATCTCTCAGACGATAGAATTAAAAATTGTCATCCTCCCATTCAAGGCCCTCCATGGCTTTGCCCCCTTCGACCTCTCCAACCTGCTGACCCCCTATCAATTTGTCCTCTCCCTCCGTTAAACAGGGTCCAGCCTGCTCCATGTCTCCTGCCCGACCCACTCTACCATCGGTGGCAGAACTTTCAGCTTCTCTGCCCCTATGCTTTGGAACTCCGTCACACAATCCCTTTGCCTTGCTCCTTCCCTTGCCTGCTTCAGGCCTAATTCAAGACCCTCCTTTTCGATTGTACCTTCAGCCACCCTCCTACCTCTCTGCCCTCTCTCATCCCAACCCTGTCCACACCCCATCCTCAAAAGTCCTGACCCCCGACTGTTCAGTGCCTTGGAATGTCCTCTCAACGTGAAATGCACTCTACAAATGTAATGCTGTTAGAATCATAGAATCATAGAATCATAGAATTTTACGGCACAAAAGGAGGCCATTCGGCCCATCTAGTCTGTGCCGGCTCTTTGAAAAGAGCGATTCAATCCCATTGCCCTGCCCGCTCCCCATAGCCTAATAGACCCGTTCTCCCTAAATAAAGATCTAATTCCCTTTTAAAAGTTGTTATCGAATCAGCCTCCACCACCTTTTCAGGCAATGCATTCCAGATTCGAACAACTCGCTGAGTGAAAAAATTTATCCTCAGCTCCCCTCTACTGCGCCTTGAAACTATTTTAAATCTGTGACCACGAGTCACAGATTCACCCACGAGTGGAAATAGTTTTTCTCTATTTGCCCTGTCGAAACCCCTCATGATCTTATAAACCTCTATTAGGTCTCCCCTCAATCTTCTCTGCTCCAGAGAGAATAACCCTAGCCTATCTAGCCTCTCCTCATAGCTGAAGTCCCTCAATCCTGGCACCATCCTAGTAAATCTTCGTTGTACCCTTTCCAATGCCTTCACATCCTTTCTGTAGTGTGGTGACCAGAATTGAACACAGTATTCCAGCTGAGGCCTCACCAAAGTCCTATAGAGGTTAGTCAGCACTTCCTGACTTTTGTACTCTATACCCCTATTTATAAAGCCTAGTATCCCATATGCCTTCTTAACAGCCTTGTCTACCTGTCCTGCCACCTTCAACGAGTCACTAACACAAATCCCCAGGTCTCTCTGTTCCTTCACACCATTTAAAATTGTACTATCTAGCCTATATTGCCTCCCTTCATTTCTTCTCCCAAAATGCATCACCTCACACTTCTCTGCATTAAACTTCATCTGCCATGTGTCTGCCCACTTTACCAATTTGTCTATATCCTCTTGCAGATGGCTACTATCCTCCTCACTGTTTACTATTCTCCCTAACTTAGTGTCATCTGCAAACTTGGAAACTGTACTCCGTACACCCAAGTCCAGATCATTGATGTAGATTACAAACAGCAATGGTCCCAAAACCGATCCCTGTGGCACACCACAGTCCTGTTCTTGTTGATCACCGTTGACTGTGTGAATATTTTTGAGGCATTCATCTTATATGAAAGATGCAAAATAATGAGCGCCAGAATTCTCAGGTTGTACAGTGTTCTGGTTATATAATCTTGATTGCTGAATATACATACAGTTCTGGTCACTATGATATAACCTAGAGACAGTGAAGAGCAACAAGGATTATTCCCAGTGTTAGAGAAATGAGCCCTGATCAATGATTAGGCTATCTTGGACTCTTCAATCTTGAACAACAACAACAAGCAAATTATATTTATAGAGAGCCTTTCATGTCGGGAAGACATCCCAAAGTGCTGAACAGTCAGGGGTCAGAACGTGAGCATGATGGGGTAAGGGGGTGGGTGGGGGTGGGAAGTGTTGGGATGAGGGAGGGCAGGGAGGTAGGAGGGTGACCGAAGGCACAGTCCAAGAGGAAGTTCTAGAGACTGGTCTTGAAGGAGGCAAAGGAAGGAGCAAGGTGAAGGGATTGTGGGATGGAGTTCCAAAACGTAGGGGACTTACGCAAGCAGAAGTCTAACAGGTGACCTTATAGAGATGTATACAATTTTAAATGGGATTGAAAAAGTAAATCAGATCAATACTTACAGTGCACCACAACAGTAAAACAAGAGTTTTACTTTTTCAATCTCACTTAAACTTTTTGCTCCTTTAAATCCAGCAACAACAACAACAACAATTTAAACTTATAAAGCACCTTTCACGTCGGGAGGACGTCCCAAGGTGCTGCACAGGAGGCGTGTGACCCGAGCTGGGAGGGGAGTGTTCGGGAAGGGGTGAAACACGTAGGGGAGGTCGAAAAGTTCCAGGGGGAACAAAAGGCACGGTTGAAGAGGAAAGTCTTCAAACCGGCCTTGAAAAAGGTAAGGGAGGAAACAAGGCGGAGAGATTGGGGGATGGAATTCCACAGGGTGGGAGCGGAGAAACTGAAGGCCCGGCCTCCGATGGTGGGGCGGTTCGGGCGGGGGGCTTGGAGCAGGCCAAGTCCTGCTGAACGGAGGGTCCGGGTGGCCTTATAGGGGGAGAGTAAATCGGTTAAATAGGGCGGGGCAAGACCATGAAGGTGAGGACGAGGATCTTGAACTCGATCCTCTGGAGGATAGGGAGCCAGTGGAGACGGGCGAGGGTGGGGGTTATGTGGTCGCGGAGGCGGGTGCGGGATAGTACACGGGCTGCAGAGTTTTGGATGACCTGCAGCCTGTGAATGGAGGAACAAGGGAGGCCGACGAGGAGAGAGTTTCCGTAGTCCAGCCGTGAGGTGATGTACGCATGCACAAGTGTTTCGGCAGCGTGGGGGGTGAGATAGTCGTGGATAGTTGCAACATCTTGATCAGGCATTATTTTTCTGACAATATTTGTTGAGAAAAAAATGTGAGAAAAACAACCTCATTTGAAGGTAAATATAAAATTTAATTTGGAAATGTTTGCTAGAAGTGTGTCATTGCCGCAAATTTGTCTGTGTACGATCTAAAACCTCAGAAGGATACAAGATGTCCTTAACTCTTTTGAATAGTAAGCCTGAAGTGTTTGCCATCAGCATATTGAATGCTGCATCTTTGCCACAAATTAAATCAGACATGTTCAGTCATGAAATGGACAATTATGCCCAAAATGATTTTGAGTAGAAAGCTGATGAAATGATTCTGGTCTTTTTTGTGTCAGACGAATTGGATGATTTAAAGCCTGAGTGTGACAGATATATAACCAAAGAAAATAATGTACATAAATGTCACAGTAAGACTTCTTTTTGCATACTGGTGGTATAGTTCGTTTTGTGAAATGAACAGGCATGATAATAATAATAATCCTTGCATTTGATAAAGCACTTCACGGGATGTACTGTAAAGTGAATTGATTGTATATTTGTGGGTGAACGCGGCAGCCAATTGCGCACAACAGTGTCCCACAAAAAGTCATGGATTGAAGTGGCCAACTTTTTAAAAAAAATTTCGAGAGGTTATTATCAGGCTTACGGAGTAAGGAAATGTGCCCAAGGAAATCAACTTGCGAGTGCACCGATCTGTTTTGGTTGGAGTAGGTGTACTGTACTGTACTGTACTGCATCACAGGTGTTGTGTGCAGACTGCAGTATATGGGATTTGATGGAGGGCAACCTAAACCCAGGCGACCATATTTGCAACAAGTGTCTGCAACTGAGGAAGCTCCAGCTCAGAGTTACTTAGCTGGAATCTGAGGTGCAGATATTGCGCGGCATTAGGGAAGGTGAGAGCTTCCTGGATAGTTTCATCCTAGAGGCAGTCACTCGCCTGCGGCTCAGTGAATGTATAGATCCTGTTATTAGTCAGTGTGACTGACAGTCAGGCAGGTAAGGGGACCCCAGAGAGAGTGGTGGAGAAGCCTCAGGCTTTAACCTTTTCCAACTGGTTCCAAACACGAGGTGCTTGCAACCTTTGTGGACAAGGAGGCCTGTAAGGAGGATGGGCAAACTGACCCCAACACCTCTATACAGGGGGGCAAAAACTGAAATGTGGTTGTGATAGGGGACGAGACGATCAGGAGGACAAATACTTTTATCTGTAGCCGCAATCAGGTGTCACAAAGGCTCCGTTGCCTTCCTGGTGCCAGGGTTAAGGACGTCTCTTCAGGGCTGGAAAATAATTCGAGGCAGGAAGAGGAGGATCCACTTGTGATGACCCACATAGGATCCAATGATAAAAGTAGGACTAGTAGTGATAACCTGAGGAGTGAGTTCAATGAACTGGGACTGAAATTAAAAAGTAGAATTTCTAAATTGATAATCTCGGATTACTACCTTAGTCATGCACAAATTGGTACAGGGACAAACAAATGAAGGTGTTGAATGCGTGGCTGAAAGAGTGGTGCGGGAGGCGGGGATTTCATTTTCCCGCCTCCCGCAATTCAACAAATTCAACAAAGAAAATTCAACAAAGAAAATAGGGCATTAGCGAGTAGAGGAAATAGTAAGAAGTAGGGTCCGGTGATATATCGATATATCGCTAAAACCTGATATAATTTTCATATCGATACACTGATATAGGCATTTCAAAAATATCGATATATTGAAAAATCGATATATCAAGGGAAAAAATCAGAATGCGCGCACACTGAACTATAAGACTCAGAATGCTCATCTCTATACAAAATGCACAGACCGAGGTGCAAAGCCGCCATATTGTATTCATAGTCCTAGAATACAATATACAGGCATGCAAGGGGTGAGGGGAGAGAGACGGCTGGGGGGGGAGGGGGAGAGAGACAGCTGGGGGGGGAGGGGGAGAGAGACGGGGGGGGGCGGAGGGGGAAAGAGAGGGCTGGGGGGTGGGGTGGGGTGGGGAGAGAGACAGCGGGGGGGGTGGGGGGGTGGGGGGAGAGACAGGGGCGAGAGATGGGGGGATGTGATAATATACAGATAGATAGAGATGGGGGTATGTGAGAGAGGAGAGAGACACAGAGACACAGACAGAAAAACACAGAGATGGAGAGAGTGAGTGTGAGAGAAATAGAGAGAGAAAGGCTTCGAATGCGCGTGTACCCCGAATGCACGCGCCGAGCGCACAAGCGCAGTATGAAAAACACGAAAATATCGATATTTCGGTATATCTTGATATGAGCCCATCGATATAGATTCATAGAATTTTACGGCACAAAAGGAAGCCATTCGGCCCATCTAGTCTGTGCCGGCTCTTTGAAAAGAGCGATTCAATCCCACTGCCCTGCCCGCTCCCCATAGCCTAATAGACCTGTTCTCCCTAAATAAAGATCTAATTCCCTTTTAAAAGTTGTTATCGAATCAGCCTCCACCACCTTTTCAGGCAATGCATTCCAGATTCGAACAACTCGCTGAGTGAAAAAATTTCTCCTCAGCTCCCCTCCACTTCGCTTTGAAACTATTTTAAATCTGTGACCACGAGTCACAGATTTGCCCACGAGTGGAAATATATCTAGATATATCTAAATGGGAAAATTTCCATATCGACGGACCCTAGTAAGAAGTCAAAACTAAAGGCGCTGTGTCTGAATGCATGAAGCATTCGTAACGATAGACGAATTAATGACACAAATGGAGATAAATAGGTATGATTTAGTAGCCATTACTGAAACATGGTTACAGGGAGACCAAGGTTGAGAACGAAACATTCTGGGATATTTGATGTATGGCAATGTGGAAAATGAGATGTGGGGATGACCCTGCTAATAAAGGATGAGATAAAACCAGTAGAGAGGAAGGATTTAAAATCTGAAAAATACATGCAGCCAGTATGGTTGGAGGTAAGAAACAACAAGGGGAAGAAAACACTAATGGGAGTAGTTTTTACACCTCTGAACAGCAGTTACAGTATTGGGCTGGGTATAAATCAGGAAATTAGAGGAGCATGTAGCAAGGGTAATACAATAATAGTGGGTGATTTCAATCTTGATATAAACTGGGAAAACCAAATTATCAGAAATAAATTAGAGGATGAGTTTATGGAATGCATTAGAGTGTTTTCTAGAACAGGCTGAGGAACCAACCAGGGAACAGGCTATCCTAGATCTCGTTTTGTGTAATGCAATAGGGGTAATCAGCAATATGAATGTTAAGGCTCCTCTAGGGCAGAGTGACCATAACATGATGGAATTTTAGATTAGGTTTGAGAGTGATGTCGTTAAATCCGAAGCAAGTGTCTGAAATTTAAATAAAGCCAACTTTGCAGGTATGACAGATTAAAATAAACTGGGAAATTAGATTAAAAGATATGACAGTAGACCAGCAATGCCGAACGTTTAAAGATATAATACATAATTCTCAGTGATCACATAATCTCTGCATAATCCCTGAAGAAAATTGAATATGGAGGGGTAAACTAGCTAGGAACATAAAGACAGATTGTAAGAGTTTTTAGAAATACATGAAGAGGAAGAGACGATCAAAAAATGAATGTAGGTCCATTGCAGGCAGAAACAGGAGAAATTGTATTGGGGAATAAAGAAATGGCAGAGTCATTACACAAATATTTTGTTTCTGTCTTCAGAAAATGTACCGTAAAAAGAGGGGAACCAAGAGGCTAATGTTAGGGAGGAACTTAAATAAATTAACATCAGTAAAGAAATAGTATTGTACTTGGAAATTAATGGACTTAAAAGATGATAAATCCCCTGGACCGGATGGCCCGCATCCTAGGGTTTTAAAAGAGGTGGCTGCAGAGATAGTGGATGCTTTGTTTGTGATCTTCCAAAATTCCTTGGATTGTGGAACAGTTCCCATTGATTGGAAGGTCACAAATGTAACACCACTATTTAAGAAGGGTGGGAGAGAAAAAATGGGGAACTATAGACCATAGCCTGACATTGGTGGTCGGGAAAATTCTATAATCTGTAATCAAGGATGGCATTGTGGGGTCCTTCGCAAATCATAACATGATTAGGCTTAGTCAACACAGCTGTACAAAAGGGAAATGATGTTTAACAAATCTTTTAGAGTTTTTGAAGGATGTAACTAGCAGGTTAGATTGGGGGGGATGTAGTGTACAGTACAGTAGATATAACTACAGTAGATGTAGTGTATTTGTATTTTCAGAAGGCATTCAACAAGGTGCCACATAAAAGGCTATTACATAAGATCAGAGCCCATGTAATTAGAAGCAATTTATTAGCGATTGGAGAATGGCTATCAGGAAGAAAACAGAGAGTAGGGATAAACAGGTTCTTCTTAGATTGGCAGAATGTGACTAGTGGAGCATCATAAGGGGGAAGGGCAGGTAAATGGAATTAGGTTAGAAGATGAGCCATGATCTTATTAAATGGTGAGGCGGGTTCTAAGGGCTGAATGGCTTACTCCTGCTCCTATTTCTTATGTTCTTCTTATGTACCTGGGTCCAATTTGCGGTCTCCTAAAGACTTTGCTCAATTTGTCATTCTTCACCACATTCTAGAGGAGCTAGGACATGATAGCTAGCTTCCCATCAGACTGGTGGATTGTCCATTTCGCTTCTAGGATACAATTGAAGTCCCCTTCCAGGATGACTGGTGTAGACATGACCGAAAGCGGCGGGAGCCACTGGAAAAGGGCCTGGCGCTCTGACCTGTCTGGGGGTGTGTACAGATTGATCAATCTGAGATGAGCATTTCTATATATTATATCTACTACTAGGGAGGCATCTTCCTCCCATCACTTCCCTGTGCTCCTTGATGGTGAAAGTTTCCCGCACCTCAGTAGCAAAGCCACCCCAGAGCGGGAGGTGTTTCCCCTGGACCACACAGAGTACACAGGTTGACCACCACCACTGCCCAGGCCCTGTAGCTGCTGGCCCTGACCTGGCCCTGTAGCATACATTTAATGTACCTTCTTTCAGAGACATTTGTTTAATTTATACAGTACCCCTCGCTCATGGCTTCTTCATCTCCCGACCTTTTCTGGAGGTATAAGAAAATATTTATGAATCGTGCGTCACCTTTGGAGCTCCAATCCTTTATGGTTCCCCCTGTCATTACTCTTTTGTTCCCCTTTGTGGTTTCTTTAGTATTCCTTGACCTCTTTCCCACTAAAGGCTATTTTTCCTTGCAGGGCTGCGGCTACCATATCCTCACTACCCTCCTGCTCGCTCCCTGATTGCTCCTGTTTTTTCCAGGTATCTCATTTCTCGGTCTATTTTACCTCTTGCTGCTCTGGGCTCCCTGTGGTGCTCTCGTTCTCTCCGCCTATTCCTGTTGTTTCTGCTTTTCGGGCTCCTGTTGTTTTGCCCCTGGTGTCTGCTGCTTCCCATTGGTCACATGGGACCAACCTGTATTTAGTTTAGGCCCTGACTGACCTCCACTTTTCCTGGGGTAGGATCCCCTTGTAAAAAAAGTACCATGGTTATGGTGGTACCACCACTACCATGGTATTTTTTTTACAAGGGTCTGTAGAAATGGCCGACTTCCCTGCAGAGGTCACACACTTTTTTTGCTGTGGGACAGGTTTTTGTGGTCTGCCCCACCATGTGCGTGCCAGCTGCCGCGGTGTCCCAGCTGTCGGCAATGTAGGCAGACACGGGCTTGGCCAGGGTAGTATAGGGAGCCCCTGTGTGTCCCAATATTGAAACCTGAGGGGAAGTGGATCAGGTTGCACTCATTGTCCCCTAACCTTCCCCCCACCCCCTTTTTTTCTTCCTTCCCTCCTTTTCCCACCTTTCTCTCCCCCTTTTCCCCCTTCCCTCCCTCTTCCCCCTTAATCCCTTTCTCCCCATTTCTCCCTGATTTTAACCTCCCAACTTACTCTCCCTCTCCCCCCTTACCTCTTTTCCCCCTTTCTCCTTTGGCCCCACTTCCGTGATTGTTTGTAGGACACTGTTGTGTGCAATTTGGCTGCCGCATTTCACCCACAAATATACAGTCAATTTTCCTAGTCTCCTTCCCCCTACCCAACCATTCCTCCCCTGCTCTGGTCCCTACCTGACTATTCAGCGCTCTGGGATGTCCTCCCGACGTGACAAGTGCTATATAAATGTAATTTGGATTGATTGTCTCTCTGCATCTACCAGCAGGTCTCCTGTCCAAGATCGTGCTTAAGCTTCCTCACGTTCCTCACCTCCTTATGGTGTTGGCTGAGGAAGGTTAGGATGAGGAAAGTTAGGATGAGGAAGGTTAGGATGTCTGTGACTGGCAAGTGGGGGTTATCGTGCACATGAAGCACAGCCCTCCTCTCCAGCTCCGCTCGCTCCTTGAAAAGCGCCTTCCGAGAAAGGCTATACAAGTGTAATTTGTTGTTGTTGACTTTGTAACGAGCCAGGGTCTCCTGCTGACCCTTTCGGAGGAAGATGCTTTTCATTTTCATCGCCTCACTTTATGAGGTGAAAGTCACATCGTATTGCTTCCTGTTGTAAGTCCTCAGTGACACACCTCAGGTTCTGCACCCTCATCCCACACTGCTCCATAAGCACCTTCCTTATGAAGTCTATGAGGGAGAGATGATCTGTCTCGCAGTCCCTGACCGTAAAACCTCACTGTGTCTTTCATATCGGGGACACTTTCCTCTTCATCGCTCTGGCCATTACTGGCTGATGTATAGGAGCCTTCCTTCCTTTGCTTTCATCCCTCCTTTGTTTTCCGCTCCGTTCTTCTCCTCCGCAGTCGAACTGCTCATCTTTGCTGCCGTCCCATTCCCCTTCACCCAGTTCTTCCCTACACAAGCTGCAGACTATCCAGAACTGAATTTTGCCTTAATTTGTACATTAGATTATTCATTCAGTATATTCACTAAATCAAAACTTGTTAGAGGACATTGTTTAGAAACCGATTTGTGTAATGCATTTATTTTACATAAGTTATGGAATTCATTAGTAGCATCTGTCATTGAGATTATTTAATAATTTAGAACTGTACCCCTTGGAATACTTTCATAAACTGGATGCCTCCAAGGTACATAATAGATGAGGAAAATAAACTAACAATTGGTTCCACCCAATTATTTGATTTTTTTTAGCAATTCATCTTTGTGCATTTACAATAACTGCGCCCCTAAAGATGGAAGAACATTTTTATGATTTTACAAACAAGGAAAATTAAAAAAAAGAAATATATTGTGAGCAATTAAAAATGTGACATTCGTAAACAGGAAGTTGGAAATCGTCCAGAAAACCAAAATGCATCATACTAGCTACAGGGACTCTTCTTGGAATGAGATCAAGTCTGAGCAAAGGTTGGAATAGTGGGCATCTGATAACCTGTAGGAATTGCTAATAGCAAAATTGCTGTTCTAAATATAACATTCTCTTTCAATCTCTACATCTTTTATCTTTGATCAAGATAAATTTGTTCCATCCCTGGAACATTACGCACATAGCTCACCACCTGCATAGCTAAAACCAGTCCCCCCAAAACACCCACTTAAAGAGCGATAGTGAATCTGCTATCAACCCTTCAACAGGATAAACATTCTGAATAATATCTCAAATTTAGTCATGGTTCCAGTTATATGATGAAGGCTTCATGAGAGATTATGTTGAACGCCTTGTGAAAATTGACGAACGAAACACAGATGGGTTCCCCCAAACCTTATGCCATTCCATGATCTCATAGAAACCAACAACCTACTCCACATATTCCATTTGAGAACAGAATCCAACTTATTCTTTTCTGGTTAAACTGTGAACCTCCAACACATCTGCTACATATTCATTGACTACCCAAAATATCACCTTATGAACCAGGAGCTACCCTCCTATAGAATCAAAACCCTTATACTGTATCAAGATCTGTGCTCACTCTCTGTCAACTCCCTCCGCTCTGTCTCCTATATAAAAAAAATTTGTATTCAATATAGCAACTACAGTATAACAGCAGAAGCTCTGAAACTGCTTCACAGGGAATTCAGTTTAGGGACTATATTTTTAACACTTGTTTGTCAAATCAGATAAGAAAGTAATCGCATGGACTGGCTCCAGCATTTTCAATGGAAAGTGGTGCTGTAATTGCACATGTCAAGGTTTGGTAAAAAACGCAGTCAATTATACTATAAACGCTGAATCTAATCTACTCCTCACTTTTATATGTCTACCATTTCACCATTTATCAGATAATCTATTTGACAGCCATGACTACTTAGATTAAATGTCCATTGCTCCATGTCACAGAAAACCATTTCCTCCCAGGCTCACTCATTACTATTAAACAAAAGCTGTTTTCTTTGAGGCCAGAAGAATAAACTGCAATTAATAAAGCAGAAATCACAAACATTTGAATTTACTTTGAAGGTGTGAGATATTTCCTCTGGCAATAAACTAAATCTTATTTTATTTTTAAAGTTTTCTGAAAACAACAAAAATTATTCATTATAATAAATAATGTTTACATGTGATATAATAATAATCCTTGCATTTGTTATAGCTCCTGCAAGATGTACCAAAGCACTTACTGCACATAAAGTGTAGTAACTGTATATTTTGTGGGTGCAGCAGCCAATTGTGCACAGCAATATCCCAAAACACATTTCCAAGAATGGATTGATTTCAAGATCGATTACACTATAAATAATTTCACTCCCACCCCCCACCCCCCGTCCCCTCCTTTCCGCCCACCCTTCCTGATCCTGACCCCAGCTCGCATCTGAAAGGCTGACTGTCCATCCCATTGGGACGTCCTCCCGACATGAAAGGCATTATACAAATGTAATTTTGTTGTTGTTGTTCGTGCGTTAGCACCTCCGACCTGTTTATACCCCATTCCTCTGTTCGACCCCTTCATTCAGCCAGTTGCTTGGGCAATCAGCTCCTCTGCACTACACTTGGCAGCCAGACTTTTATCCCTTACAACCTCTAGAACGCCTTGCCTCAATTTCTTTCCATTTACCACTCTTTGCCCATCTTCGGATCACACCTGAAGACTGTCCTTTACCACCATACCTATAGTGACCTCCCCTTTCTCCCCCAGCATCAAACAATGCTTTTGTTGATCGCTCTAAGACTTTATTCCACGTCAACAACAACAAATTACATTTGTCAAAGGTGCTATATAGTTGTTGTTGTGAACACTTAAACAGTTAAATAAACACTTCAACAATGATTTAGCTTATTTACAACTTAAATATGTGAGCGACTAATTTTAGCAGAGCATTATCTTTCATCAAGAAGCAATACAAATCATGTTTTCTGGTTCTGTTGCATGCTTCAGAAAGTGGAGCCAAGCCATTAGTTTTGCTTTATATAACTCCATTATATGGAGTCCTGTAGCTCAGTGGTTAGAGTACTCGACTTGCAAGCAAGAGACCTGGGTTCGATTCCAGGCAGGGAGAAACCTTGTAACAGTGTGATCTTCTGCAGGGCTCAAAATACAAGAGAGACTGTATAAAAAAAAGGCCTTCAGGCTTCTGTCAAGCTTGATAAAAATTAATAATTGTTTAGGAGATTGAATCGCTCTTGGTTTTCCAGCCTCTGGAAGATCGGGTCAGTCAATATGGAAAACCTGTATATTATTTTTACGTTTGCTGGTTAAGCCTGGTGTAGTTTTTAAATTGAAACAAGGAAAATTTTGTTTTAGCCAGAAAGTTGTTACTCTCTGGAATGCACTGCTTGAAAGAATGGTGGAAGCAGTTTTTATAGTAGCTTTTGAAGAAGTATTTGATAGGGACTTAAAAAGGACTCCATTTTGCGGATTCCTGTAGCTTACTGGTTAGGGCACTCGCCTCGCGAGATTGCGGAACTCACAGCCTGAAGTGGTGGTTGAATCAGATCTATATATATTCCTAACCTTAAAATCTCTCCATATTCTTGCTCCACCCAACCTTTGCAGCTTCCTCAAACCCTACCTACCTGGTCACTCTCTCTGCTTGGTGGCCTATTTCTTCTTCCTATGGCAGCCAGGCTCTCAGCGTATTTGATATAATACCTAAATAAAAAGCACAATATAAATGTCAAATTGCACAGTAACAATATTTTAGGATGCACCCGGTCATTTGAACAAGAGGACATATGTTTTGAGTTGAAATGACAATTTCAGGACTTATACCGGCAGGTTTTTCTTTACTCAAACAATCATTATGACTGGAACGGGTTGCTAAGGCTGCTACTATTCTCCTCGCTGGTTACTACATTTCCAAGTTTTGTGTCATCTGCGAACATTAAAATGTTGCTCTCCATGCCCAATATAAATGGTAAAAGAGCAGTAGTCCTAATGTTGACTCCTGGAGAACACCAGTATATACCTCTCAATCCTGAGACCTGGGTTTGATTCCTGGGCAGGGGAAAACATTGGGCAAGTTTCCTTACTCCACAGTGCTGTTTACCTACTTACCTAGCAGTAAGTAGGAACCCAGTTGTTAGTCGATTTGCGAATTACATTTCCGGGGGTAATAATCCTTTGAAAAAAAATTTGGTCACTCAATCCACGACTGTTTGTGGGACACTGCTGTGTGCAATTGGTTGCCGTGTTTCGCCCACATATATATAATTTCTCTTTGAGCTTGCACAAAATTGCATATTCTACTCCAAATAAGGCTTCATAAAATGAATACCTTTTCCACCTTTGAAATGCAATACTTAAAAAAAAAATGAACTGAATCTCAATCAACTTTTCAATGTCTATCTTTCTGTCCCTTGACCTTTAAAGTTCTATGTACCACCACCCCTAAAAAATGTATTCCTTGATATTATTATCATTCATGTCACACAGACATCCTGGATAAAGTATGATGATAGGCTGAAGAAAAGTTGCATTTGTTTTCAATGAAATAGAAAAAATCAGAGAGTCCTAATAGAGATCTTCAAGATTCTGAAACTTTGATGAAAAAATAATGAAAGATTATTCCTTTGTTTGGGCAATCATTAACAATGTCGAGGAAATTTGCAATTGCAAAATACTTCCTCTTTTTCCTCAAAATGTACCATTTTGTTTCTCAAGATTAACATTTTTCTTGTCATCTATTTGTCCACTCGGCTAAGCGATTTTATGTCACACTGCAATTTACTGCATTTTTGATTAATATGACTTCTTTCTGAAATGGTGTCATCGGCAACATTAAACTCCCCGTACCAATCTCTAGATTGTTTGCCAACAAAATCCATAGTCTCTACACTTTCCATCAAAATCCAAAATTTTAAATGTCTTCTCAATGTGAAGGGCATTATATCAAATGCACAGATTAATATTGATTTAGATAGAACACAATAGATTCTAGCAGGGATAATAATAATAATCCTTGCATTTGATATAGCGCTTTTCATGTCTTCTAGATGTCTCAAAGCGCTTCACATAATAATAAAGTGAATAGTAAAGTGAATTGACTGTGTATTTAAGGGCTAAATGCAGCAGCCAATTGCGCACACCAGTGTCCCGCAAACAGTTCTGGATTGAAATGACCAATTTTTTCTTGTTTTTTTTCTTGAGGGATTATTATCAGATATGGGGAGTAAGGAAACTTGACCAAGGTTTCGCCCTGCTGGGAATCGAACCCAGGTCTTTCGCTTGTGAGGCGAGTGCTCTAATCACTGAGCCACAGGCCTCTACAATTCCCTGTTTAAGACATTAACAATGTTGAGGATAAGATAATTTACATTTATGCATTACCATTGAGAAGATGTCTCATAGTGCTTCACACAGCTAAGCTCTGATTCTCTGACCCCTTATTTTGGTGGGAAGGGTGAACCAAATCTCAAAGTGTTTCTGTAAAGTTACTGTGGTGTTTGTACCTACCCTAGAAGAAATCAATGCCTGCTTCTATCAAGGTTGAGTGATAATATTTTGTTTGCAGAAATCCATCACCATACAAGTATCTAAACCAAAATGAGATTTCCATGCATCCCACCCACACATGGAAATCCCTGAGATAGATTGTTAGAATGGAATGTGCACTCTCTCACTGAAGGGATGCATCCTACTTACCTAATTCCGGAAAGTATTAGGCACAGTTTGGCATCAGCCAAAGCTTGGGGACCTCAGAGTCTGTGTTGGACCACTCTACCCATTACGGCTTTGGCATGCAGAGTTAACAGGACCTGAGTATGTTGATTCCCTGCCCGCAGTGACTGGTCTGCCCTTTCAGTTTCTGCTGTTAAGCCAGGATGACTGTGCTGTCTTCAGCAGTACCTTGGAATACTGTGGAACCATCTGGTTTGGGAACCGGAATAGACATCCTTGTTCTCAATTTCACAGCCAATCATGGCCTTGCCCCCACCTATCTCTCTGACCTACTGTCTCCCTATCAGGTCTGTTCCGCATCCACCGCCCCAACCGCCCAACCATCAGCGGCCGGGCTTTCAGCCGCTCTGCTCCCACACTGTGGAACTCCATCCCGCAGCCCCTCCGCCTTGCTTCCTCCCTTTTCTCCTTCAAGGCCAGTCTCAAGACCTTCCTCTTCGACCGCACCTTCAACTGCCTCACTAACTCTTCCCCCTCTACCACTCTTCTTCCCCTTCCCCTTCCCCTTCCCCTTCCCCCAACCCTCCCCCCACCCTCCGCTCGGGTCTGACTGTTCAGCACTTTGGGACGTCCTCCCAATGTGAAAGGCGCTATATAAGTGCAATTTTGTTGATGTTGTTGTTGTTGTAGAGACCATCACAGAGGGCTAGCTCGATTCCAACATTCCATTGCCAGGGATTTCACCTTGGAGCTGGTTCAGTCACTGGGAGGCCATACTTAAGTTCGAAGGAAACCCTGTTTACACCAGAAAGCAACATACTGTACATTATAATGCAGGTTCACTGAAAGAAGAACGGATCCTAACATTTACTTACCTCAAAATCCCAAATGCGAGAGTCATTCCCTCGGTGCTTACAAAGAAATCCAAAATAACAGACATCCAGATCACCAGGGTACCAATACCATCATTTTTGAAACACCAATGCAGCTGGGCCATCTTTTGTTGTCAATACATAGTCATTACAGATGTGTTAATCCTGACAGCTCTGGTTGGTATTTAATGGACCCCAGGATTCTGTGTTATAATGGGGCACTATTGTGTTGATTTACTTTTTTTAAAACCAGGTTGTTGATCTGGAGGAGCGAACTGTGTGGATCCGAGACTGGGAACAACTTGCTAATTTCTGAAATAAGGAGGCTTTACACCGCAAGGAACGGATAAAAGAACACTGCAAATTTAACTGATGTCTTTGTAATATTATTCACCCGTGGTTAGAATTCTTTAAAACTTGGACCTTTGAGAAGCATTCGTTCTACATTTGGATGAATTATTCATAAATCACAATTTACTTTTTTTTACTAGAAAATTTTAAGTTTATGATTATGAATAGGTCATAGAAACTGAAGGCCAAACATAAAAAATATTTTTTTATGTGTTAATAGAAAAGCACAAATTCAGAGGAATAGCATCCTAAGTGGTTTTCTATATAAATTAATAATTTGTCTCATAATAAACTTGTGGATTGCTTGAATGTTTCAATATACATTCAACCAAAGAACCACCCTACCAGAAATAGCCTAGAGTGAGTGAGCTCTCCAGAAAGCATTGCAGATTATTTTTGAATAAGAAGTGTCTACTTTTACATCACTTCAAAGAAAAGAAGAGTGAGGATAAGAGGATGCATATTGAAAAGACAGGAAACTAGATTCTGATCGTGAAAGGTTCCCTGTTGTTTAAATTAGAACCACAAACAATTGCAAGATTATTAGTGAGGCTAAGTAGATTTTGGCAGGAAAATGGTCACTGCATTTTGATGAAAATGTACACAGACATGCACAGTACCCATTTTCTTGTGGAAGTTAACCTCTGCCACTCTTCAGTTGTGAGATAAAACAGATCGGAGGGTCTCTCACAGAGGTGCATCAATTTTAAATGATTCAGCCCATTCCTCCTGCATAACCTGCAGCTTCCTCAACCCCATCTCCACCCCTTCTTTCCTGACCTCCCAGCTTCACCTCTGCCACCCGTGTTCTCACCTGCACCAAACTTCGCTCCCCGATTACACCAGTCCTTGCCAGCCTCCACTGGCTCCCTGCCCCAAGAGGATCAACTTCAAGATCCTCACCCTTGTCTTCAATTCCCTCCACTCGTCTGCACCTCCTACCTCTCTAACCTCCTCTCTCCTCAAACCAGCACCTGTTGCCTTCGCTCCACCGGGTCTGGCCTGCTCCATGTCCCCCAAATCCTCCACTCCACCCTCATGCCACTATGTCCCAAGGCTCTGGAATTCCCTTCCTCACTCCCTTCACCTCGCCCCTCTTTTCCCAGTTTCAGGTCCCAGCTGAAGACCTTTCTCTTCGACGACGCCTTTGGTCATCTTTCTACCCCTGCCCCTGGCTCGGTCCCGGGATCCGCTACTGTGAAGCGCTCTGAGACGCCGTCCGGCGTGGAGGGCGCTATATAAATCGAAGTTGTTGTTGTTGTTCACTGCAATATAAATGAAAAATTGTACAGTAACAATATTTTAGGATGCACCAGGTCATTTGAACAAGAGGACGTATGTTTTGAGTTGAAATGACAATTTCAGGACTTATATTGGAGGTTTTTCTTTACTCAGCCAGTCGTTATGACTGGAATGGGTCACTAATAGGGTAGATGAGGCCAGGACACTGGACTCAATTAAAAAGCAGCTTGGTGCTGTGATATGCGAATGATAGGATTGGTGCTCTGAAGGGATGACCAGTTGGTCGGGAAAGTCTTCTTCATCCAAACTGATCTTGTGAGGTGTAGCAAATGACACTTTAGGATGAACTTGAAAAAACTTCCTCAGAGGTTCTTAGTCCTGTATCAAATTCTTCTGACCCGGGAAGTTCCCTTCACCCTATGAAGCATCCATTGATAGACTTAGGAACACACAGGCTGCAAAAAAACATTTTGTAAACTGAAAATAAATAACGTAAAATAATCCAGTAATACTCTTCCTTTCATACCCCCAAACCAATGTATTCACCAACTGGCTATTTAATTCTCTCCCGCATTGGAGGATGAGCAAGGACTCTGTGAGTTCAAGTACTGATGTGGGGCTTGAAATCACAACCTTCTAACCTACAACTTCTGTGCAACTTCTCCCCACTCTTCCTCCCTGACTTTACCCCACCCCACCTTTCCCTTTCTCTCCCCCCTTACCCTCTTTTCCCCCTTTCTCCCCGGCCCCATTTCAACAACTGTTTGTGGACACTACTATGCGCAATTTGGCTGCCCTGTTTCTCCCACAAATACACAGTCGGCTTTCTTGCTCTCCTATCCCCTACTCCAACCCCTTCCCTTGCCATTTCCCCCCCCTTTTCCCCTAATCCCACTTCCATGACGGTTTGTGGGACACTGCTGTGCACAATTTGGCTGCCGCCTTTCACCCACAAATATACGGTTGGCTTTCCCGCTCTCCTTCCCCCTACCCTGACCTCTCCCCTTGCCATCTTTCCCCCCTTTCTCCCCTAATCCCACTTCCATGACTGTTTGCGTTTCGCCCACATACAGTCAATTGTCCTACTCTTCTTCATCCTGCCCTGACCCCTCCCACCCTGCTCTTGTCCCTACCTAACTGTACAGTGCCTTGGGACGTCCTCTCGACATGAAAGGCGCTATATAAATGTAAGTTGTGATTGATTGATGGAATGCTTAGCAAACATGAAGATGTGTGCCTAAGCTACAGACAGGAAGAAAGTGATAATACTCTAATGCATTTCATGCTGAGCGGTGTTGCCCACTAGAAAGCTTGCGTGAAGTTCCTGGTAACTACCATCAACCTAGTGAGGGCTTGCTGGTCGGATGTCGAACAATCAAATAGTGATTGCCCTCCTTGACATCGCACCATGACTGTTTTGGCACTAATAAAAATGTCAGTACCATTCAGACCCATTTATGAATGCTATGTTTATGTAATAGAATTATAACCCCTAAGATCCTGAACACAGGCAGAATCAATATGGAAAGGGAAAAATAAATGCGTACTTGCACATAAATGCACATAACAGTATCAAGAAGTATGATGAAAAGGCGGGAAAACTTGATCAAAAGATTTTCCCTGATTTAATAAACTGGTAGAAGGGACTTGATAGGCTGAATAATATTCTCCTATTTCTAAGTTCCTCTGGATCAGTGTTTCTTTTGCTGTTCCTGATTACTTGTTTCAGTAGGGGACTGAAGTGCTGTTGTAATGCTGCAAGATTAGAAAGGTCATATGTTTGAATGCCTTTATGATAGTTGCATGATTTGAGTTGAAGAACATTTAATTGGAGCTAGCATCAGGATAAGTGACTACAATACATTGTCGAAACTGGCTCACTAATCCCTTCCTTTTCTTTGGGAAGGGAATCCTCTATACTTATTCATTCTGGCTGACACACAATTCCAGTCCCACATTACACATGTTGAAATTCATGGTCAGTAAGCCATTCACTTGAGTGAAAACCCACCAGTTCTCAGGCGAACAAAAAAAGTAGTGTTGTGCACATCACAACATAATTACATCATACCCCATCACACCACGTCTAGCCAAACTTCACTGGCTCCCCATTACAGAACAGGTCGATTTCAAGATCCTCACAATCATTTTCAAATTCCTTCATGCCCTGGAGCCTTCGCACCTCTCTGACGTCCTTACCCAATGCCTCTGCTCTGTCCTTCTGCATGAACCCCTGGGGGTCTGGTTCACCAATGGTGGACACGCTGTCTGCTACTATGGCCAAAACTCTGGGAAACTCTTCCTCTAGCCCTCTGCCTTGCCCTTTCATTCCCCATTTTCAGGTTGTGCCTTCCCATTCTACCACCAGGGGGTCACCTCCCCCTCCTCCGGCTCGGAGTCATGCTCTGCTATTGTCAAGTGTTCTTCGATGCCATCCTGCAAGAGGAGCACTATCTAGTCGCAAGTTGTTGTGGATTAAAAAATAGCTGTCAACCATCCTCTGTATGACTAAATACTTCCTAGTATATATTCTAAAATTACCCATTAATAAAACTTTTACAGTACTTTTACAGTCGTCTTCTTTCCATTCTCTTCACCTATTGTACCTCCATCAGAAGCCCTCTGAGATGTTGCTTTATAATCCTTGCATTTGATACAATGCTTTTCACATCTTCTAGACATCTCAAAGCGCTTCACAGAATATACCGTAAAGTGAATTGACTGTATATTTGTGGGCGAAATGTGGCAGCCAATTGCGCACATGCATAAACAACCCTAGCTTACTCTGTTGACACTTGAACTATTGAAGTCTATTTTCATTAAAACAACCACATTTTGCATAATATTTTTCACTTAATCATTCAGAATATGAAGCCAGCCTTGAACCCTGAAGGTCTCAATGATGGGAAGTTTGACTGCTTGAATACAATTATTAAAAACAAACCACTTTGCTTGTCAATGCTTCATGCATTGTCATGCCTGCACCGATGAAGGTTTCTGTTAAGGGTTGTTTGGAATGTAAATTTAGTACAGGACTCAATCTGGAAGCTAGTAAAAGAAGGAAATTAATGGAACAATTTACAGAAGTCACTCTTCATTTGGGACAACTGTAATTGCTTATCAAAAGTCACAGTGAAACTGATGAGAGCACAAATTAGGAAAATCCTAGGCGAGCTTTAGATTTATTTTAAATGATTAACTGTGTTTCTTTATTGCAAACATCACTTAACTTTCTCATGAGTTACAACATGTTTCAATTTCTTTTGTTATTGCTTGTGTTACAAATACAAGAATAACATAAATTGGTGTGAACAGTTTTATAGAGAGCCCTTCAGTTTTTCATGTACTGTACTGTATTTTCATGCCCCCCAAAATATAAAATCTGTGTCTGGTTGAATTGGTGTGGACGAGGAAGCAACAAGTAAACATATTTACCAACATATGCCAACTAGTACTGCAAACTAGAACCATTCAATTAAACATTCTTGTAGTCGCTAAATCGGTTGTAAAAGTTTGGTTGTAAAATGGGATGAAATTTTTTCATCAATGCATCACCTACCAACCAAAGACAATACCATAGTGTCAGAGTTGTGTTTGTGTAGGGGAGGAGGAGGAAACTAAAGCTTCTCTTAATTCCCTACTATAAATGGTGATCTGGGATTGAAATAGGGGGCCACATATCTTAATGACTGATTATAGCAAATCGAAGGACCATGGCACACTTTAAGGAGGAATATGAAAGCCTATCGAAAAAGACTAACATTTTAGCAGATGGGAGAACATTGCAAATTAATGCATTTTGGAAAAAAAGAAGAAAGGAAACACAATATACTCTTAATATTTTTCACAAAGAGGTGGAACAGGAAATACAGACATATAGATCTGTAATAATAATAATCCTTGCATTTAATATTGTGTTTTATCATATTGTTGAAATGAAGCCTTTGATTTTTTGTAACCAATTTATTTTTAGTTCATTGATATAATCCTTAGAAGAAAGTTTTATTAATGATATCAATGATGTCAACACTGGACACAAATACTCGTTTTGCTTGTCTTATGTTTGCACACCACATAGTGGCAGAAAGATCACAAGTGATTTGTAAGATTATGTTACCCCCTACTGTTTATTTGTGAGTTTAAACAATGCATTGAAGCACAGTGGGTGGTTTTAGAGAGATCATGGACTATGATTAAGTATGACTTAATTTGGAGAAAATGTATTCCTATGTGCCTTATCAATCTATAGGCGCTTGTTTGCCTTAGCACTCCAATCCCTGCTTGACCATTCCACAGTCTCCCTCAGCTCCATTCTTCATATTCTCCGTCGTGCCCACTGTGGCAGATGCCGGCTGTCGGACAGCAGCCACTCTGACTGTCTTATCCTCCACTCTCGCCACAAAGTCCATCGGTCCCTACCCATGAGGGTCAACCTCTCCACCCTCATCCACATCTCCACCCTCCCCGTCAACCTAACCCCTACCCCTCATCTCTCACAATCCTGCACCACCAACTGTCCCCTCAGCATCAGTCTGCAAAATGTCTGTTCACTCTCCAAAAAGGCACTCACAACCCACAACCTCACCATCGAGGATAACATTGACATCCTCGCCCTCACCGAAACCAAGGTCATCCCAGGTGACACCTTCTCCCTGATTGAGTCCACATCACCAGGCTACACCTTGGTGACATCATCCACAGACATGGGGCCAACTTCCATAGGTATGTGGATGACACCCAACTGTACCTTTCTATCTCTACCCTCGATTCCAGGACCACTGCTTTCCTGACAGACTGCCTGTCAGACATCAAGTATTCTGAGAGCTAACTTTCTACAGTTGAATGTCAACAAGACAGCGGCCCTCTTGATTGGCTTGCACCAGGGCCTTCACACCGCAGGCACTGGCAGCATCAACCATGGTTGCACACTCCACCTAACCAAGCCAGTCAGGAACCAAGGTGTCTTGTCAAGTGCTCTGAGATGCCATCCGGCATGGAGGGTGCTATATAAATTGAATTTGTTGTTGTTGTTTGATCCTCAACTACAACAACAATAACAACAACTTCGATTTATATAGCGCCCTCCACACCAGACGGTGTCTCAGAGCGCTTCACAGTAGCGGATCCCAGGACCGAGCCAGGGGCAGGAAAGTGACCAAAAGCTCGGTCGAAGAGAAAGATCTTCAACTGTGACCTGAAACTGGGAAGAGAGGGGGCGAGGCGAAGCGAGTGAGGAAGGGAGTTCTAGAGAACTGTCTTTCTTCCCCCCATATCCATGCCATGACCTGCTCTGCCTTCCCTCATTTCTGCAACATTACCCGACTCCGTCACTACCTCACCCCTCATGCTGCTGAAACTCTCATTCATTCCTTTGCAAGTCCAGGCTTGACTATGCCAATGTCCTGCTTGTCAGCCTTCCCAATTCCTCCCTCCATAGACTGTTGATCATCCAGAACTCTGCTGCCCGTGTCCTCTCCTGCACCAAGTTCTGTGACCCCATCTCCCTTATTCTCGCTTAACTCCACTGGCTCCCCATCATTCAGAGCAATTAATTCAAGATCCTGATCCTCACCTTTAAAGCCCTCCATGGCTTTGTCCAACCTTACCGCTGTGACCTTCTAACTCCCTACCAACCTGTCTGCTCCCTCCATTCAGTGTGCTCTGGCCTGCTCCATGACCCCCAACCCATCCGCCCCACCATCGTCAGGTGAGCCTTCAGCCACTCTGCCTTTGGAATTCCATGAAATTATCTTTTCACCTCGCTCTCTCCCTAGCTTCCTTCAAGTCCCACCTCAAGACCCTCCTCTTTGATGGTGCCATCGATTACCCCCCTTCCCCGCCCTTCCCTCCACCCACTCCAATCCTGACCCCAGCTCACATCTGAAGCATTGACTGTCCAGCACCTTAGTTCATCCTCCCAACATTAAAGGCACTATACAAATATAATTTTGTTGTTGTTAGCCTTTCAAACCTTCCCTCCACCTATTTCTATCCTTCCCTATGTTGAATGTCTTAATATCCACCTACTATCCTCTAGAACACTGCACCCCCATCACCACGGTCCTTGTCAGGAAAAGGAGGATGTAAGCTAGGGTTTCCTTGAATCTGAGCTGGCTCCAGAATGACATGTTTTGCAATAAAGTGTCAGAATCAAATCAACCCTTTGTGGTGGTCTAGTCGTCTGGTTTGTCAGTCAGGTGGATCTGCAGTACTCTAGGTCACTGCTAATAACAGACCAGCCAGCTTGACTTATCAGTAGGATTTGGAGAGGCAGACCAGTCCCTGAGGATATGGATTCTTCCCACTCAGCTCATGCTAATCTTACAAAATAAAACCCTGCTAAGTAGACAGTGCTTTAACTATTCTCTCCTTTTACTTGTCAGAGATCAAGGCCTAGATAAGCGCCACCTTTCCGCAGCTGAATGTTCCAATCTTTCTCGCCTCCAGTCAACACCTCCTCACTTGCAGCTGACCTCCTGAACCATCCCTCAACCTGACTGAACCTTTAACCAACCTGTATTGATCCTCAGCTGTTCTTCCTTCCCCACATCCAATCCCTGACTAAGACTACATTCCTCTACCTCCTTCATTTTGCTCATCTCCAACTATACCTCACAACAAGTTCATTTGTTGACTCCTGATTCGATTATTCCAATGCCCTCCTTACTAGTCTCCCAAGTGCCACCATTCATAAAATCCAGTTAATTCAAAACATTGCTACCCATAACCTCATCCATGCCAAACTCTGCACCCCTATCACCCCATTATTTGCCCAATTGGTTCCTTATTTCATAATACAGGTAGATAGATTTTAAGATCCTCATATTCATTTACAAATTATTTTGTGCCCAGGCACCTCCCTATCCCACAACCTGCTTAGACTCTCCTCTAGCTGCCCCTTTTGCTCAACACCCTCCAGGCTCCTGCACATCCCTCATTCTCTCTGCTCCTTTATTCCTGAATGTGGTCTCAGCCACTATACTCCCAAACTATGGAATTTTCTGCCTCATTGTTTCTGCCTTGCCTTCTCTTTGCCCATCTTCAGATCACACCTGAAGATCTTACTCTTCAATCATGCCCAATGCCACCTTCCCCTTCTCCCTGGCTCAATGTCCAGCTCTGCCACTGTGATGGACACTATATAAATGCAAATTGTTATTACTGTTGTTGATTTCAATGGCAAGCTATGCAATTTTAGCTGGTTAAACTCCAAGTAATGCACAATCTCTGGGTCTGCAAGCCTAGTCGGGCTCTGGTCTTCGATCCGCTACACGTTCATCACCTTGCTTGTCCCAATATTAGTGGATGGGCCTTCAACCTCTTTGCACCCACTCTCTGGAACTCCATCCCACAGTCCCTCCACCTTGCCCCCTCTCTTGTCTCTTTCAAGACCTACCTCAGGAACCTCGACTTCGACTGTCACCCTCCTACTACTATCCTCACCACCCTTCACCCCTCCAGATCCCAACCCCCAGCTCAGGTGTTGATCCTTGACTGTCCAGTACCTTGGGAACTCTTCCTGACATGAAGGCGCTATACAAATATAATGTGTTTTTGTACTACACACCTAGCTAACTAAAATATCTCCCATGTCAACAGTATCTCCCTACTTGCATCTCCCTTATTTCTCTTATGAAACGCAATATTTTCTTGAACCTATACCTTATTAAACAATATCTTGAACAGCCAACTATTCTGTCTTGATCTGATTCTATTCAACATTATTAATCTACCTATTCTCTGGAATTGTATCCTGATTTTCAAAACAGCAACAATAACGTCTTGTACTTATTACTTATTTACTGCCATTCTCACTTCATAGTGTCTCAGAACATTTAACAAGAGCTTTACACAGAACCAGGGAGAGAAATTCAGTCACCATAAGCATGGTCCTCAAGTTTGATTTGAAGATGGAAAATGATGGTGCAAGGTAGAAATATTGAGGCAGAGAATTCCAAGCTCTCGGGCGTTGTGGCTGAAAGCACAGCTACCAATAATGGAGTGGAAGCAATGAGGAAGCTGGAGCAAGCTGAGCAAAGGGGCCGGAAATGGAGTAGGTGGTAAGCAGTTGGAGAGGTACAGAAGTGATTTGTACCTGAATGTGAAGATTTTTAAATGAATATGTTCTACAATAGGGAGAGAGAGCAAGTGGAACCTGACAAGGGCTGTGGTGATGTAGGTGCAGTGTTTAGTACAGGTGAGCATATGGGTAGTGGAATTTTGATTTTATTGCATTTTATGAATGACAAGGCTGGGGAGACCAGTGAAGAATGAATTGGAATAATTGTGGCGGGAGGTGACGAAAAACGATTTCAACTGTGTTAAGTGTGAAATATGGTCAGAAATGGGTGGAGGTGGGGGATAGTGGTCCTTGTCAGGGATCAGAGGTAGGGGCAATGACGATATACATGCTATCGTTGTTCCTAATCAAAAGATATACCTATGACTGAGTCAACCATTTCTAACTACTGACCTGTCGTCAATTTGCCCTTTCTCTACAAACTACTGAAATGTGAAATATTCTTCTATCATTTCTTCTTTGAGACTTTCCAGCTTGGATTATATTCCCCCATCACTAAATCTGACGTGATCAAAGTCATGAAAGACCCAACCTTCTGTGACGGTCTCTACTCCAGTTTCTGAGCTGGGCAGGTCCACAGTAATCCATTGTGACGGATGCTAATGCCTGGCTCCATGGCTGAACTTGGAAGGGCGGACCAGTAACTGGCAGCAGGGAATTATCCCAATTAGCTCCTGTTAACTCTGCAAGTCCAAACACCAACTAGTAGGGTGGTCCTAACTGCATAAGCAATGGGAAAGCTTGTCAATGGCAAACAGTACAGTTTTAGCTGGTTATACTCCAGCAGTTACTGCAAAGCACACCCTGGGATCTCCAAGCCTTGGCTTTCGCCAACCTGTGCCTAATACTTTCGAGGATGCATCTCTTTAGATAGAAAGTCCACATTGCAATCCATGTGTAGGTAGGATGCATGAAATTCTCAGTTTGCTTCGATACTCTTAAGCATGGTGATGGCTTTCTGCATGTGTCAGATAACTGGCCGACCAAAACCAAATCCTCAGAAATCTTTACTGCTTTACCATCCTTAGGATTGAAGTGATGCATGCAGGTGAGTGAAGAGGAGCCTGGGGGTTGCCCTTGACCTCCAAAATAATTCTGGGGTAGATCAATTTGGCTGAGGTGAGGGCAGATCTACAGGTTGATACCTTTTAGTGTGGTCTAACCAGACCTTGCAATGGTCCCCTAAGATGGATTTAAGATATGTGTAATCAGCAACATGTACCTCAGATTTGAAGGAACACCAGTTGGGCTTGTGGCAATAGGAGGCACTGCTAAAGGTTGGTGGCAGGGGGAAAGGTATTTAGAATGTTTGTGAAGGAGGTACACAAAAAGATCACCAAGGAGGTAAGGTCATGGCAGGCAGAGGGCCAGAGGGCAGAAGTTCAAGGACTTACGGGTGGTCAAGAGGGAATTTAGGATAATTTTCTTCCAGGGAAGGAAGGGGATGGTTGTGGGTTTGTTGGTAGGAAAGTTTTGGATTGGGCATTCTTTCCCTAGAGTAAGCACAGAAGCAGATGAAGCAGGGAATGTTCTGGAATGGAACCAACTAGAAACATGAAGCTTCTCAGTACAAGTATTGAAAACTTTGGATGAGATGTTAAATCAAGATCTTATCTGCCTGTTGTTCACGTGCATGCTAAATATCTCATGCTAAATATCTATTAAAAAAAAATCCCATTGTATTAGCCAACAATCTCCCAAATAAAATAGGTGTCTATATGTGGGGCATTGCTGTGCGCAAATTGATTATTGCATTTATCATAAAATATACTTTATACTTTGAGACATTTTGACTATGTGCTATGGTGCTTATTAAATACAAGGATTATTATGATGATATTACCGGATTTTAGACACCTGTTAGAAATAATATAAAACCCCTTGCTGATAGGATTCACAGCAAAATAGCACAGTACAGTAAAACCTTTGTTATCCGGCACCCTCGGGACCTGCCCAGTGCCGGTTAATTAAATATGTCGAGTGGCAAGTTACCGAAAAACCTACAAAAGAAATTAACTTATTTTAAAACATACCATAGTAATAATAGACGAAATAATAACAGAATATTGTATGGATATTTACCAACAAAGCATTCCAGCACACTCTGTAAAATGATCGGTATAAAAGCATTCCAGCGTTCGGTAAGTTTAATAAGTGTGCATGTGCCATGCATGTGCAAAGTGAGCATACCGCGAGTGTCCCGGATCTCCCAATACAATTGGGAGATACCGGATGGTTGAGTATGCTGGTTGGTTGGGTACCAGATAAACAAGGTTTTACTGTATAATGTTTCCATTCAGAAGTGAGAGTTCACAAACTACCTAATTTGGAGGGAAAGGCAATATGTCATGTAACAGAGCAAAAATAGCTTCAAGGGCCTAAGAAATCAATTACCTCACACCTTCCACACAGTATACTCTGGTCCAGTCAGAGCACGAGTTAAGGCTATTCATTAAGTATGGCAACCATGGCCTGATAGTGTATTCCCCCAGCCCTCATATGCAGAAATAATCTGCCATATGGCAGATATGAACATATTAATGGGCAACTGCATGTCAGACAAGTTTAGTGCTGTTGATGAGATGCAGAGATCTCATCAAGTTGTTCTGTCTAAAGTAGACAGATGTCTTGAACAATTTGTAAGTCAGAGAATGCCTCTTGGGCACTAATTACTACTGGAAAAATGAATTTGGAGACTTGAATCGTTAATGGATTATGTTTCAGCACTGAAACAATATATAAAGTGGGAGTGCTGGATCATTAATTTATTTGTGTAAATATCGATATAAGAACACACACAAGAAACATAGGTTTTATTTACATTCTTTCTTTTCATACAATTTCTATGGTCAGCTGGGTGACAAATGTGGAAGCCAATTACTGTACCATGCTAAACAGTATCCAAAGCAGACAGAGTTTCATAAATATATACCACCAGCAGGATTTTCCCTGTGTCTGGAATGGAATGTGCATTTTCTCCTCAGATGGACACACTGAAGAGTATTAGGAACAGGTTGACAAGAGACAGGCTTAGGCATCCCAGAAGGTCATTCAGATTCTGCTGAACAATGAAGAAGATTGCAAACAACTTCAGGGGGGTGTAGACAGATTCGTTTGAGACGGTTCTACACCCCAATATGTCCTCCTTTGATATGGCTCGCTTCCTCTCAGAGTGTATGTGTGGCCTCTGTGTTCAATCCTCACTAATGAATGCAAGTCCCTATAACTAGATGTAACTTGACTAATGAGTTCTTCCATGATGACAGGTACTACCTAGTTAAATGAAAGTGAATTGGGACACTTCCGTCCTCAGTCTTTTATTCTAACCAGACTGTAGGTTCAACCTGTTTATATATTCCCTCCTTCTTTGGTTAAAAGCATTTATAATAATGCATTTGCATTTGGTGAAACCCTGTTGTGTGCTCAGCAAGTGCAATGACACCATTAATCCTACATTACCCCCAGGATCCGGTTAGGACAGGACTTCTCTGTCACACCTGGTTCACTGTCCACCGCATATTCAGTCTCTCTGAAAACACATCCCAGTATTAGTTTACCAATCAATCCATCAGAACTTTTGGGGCTCTGGTTATACTTTTCCCCGTAGACACCAACCCAGAGGAGTTGGTATTATGAAATCTTTCAGTACCATGTATTATTTTGAAGGGTCTCTGACATTTAGCCAGTAGTTGACTGTGATGTTGGGAATAAGAGCAGCGCTCTGTCTCCGGGGTGATACTCATGCAAGCGAGCCCATGATTATAATGCTGGTCTTGGGTTTTCTGTATGCTCAACAGGTTTTTCTTGGTGAATTGTACAATAATATCTGGCCTTTCTCTGAGCTCTAGGACATACAGCAGGACATTGTACCCTCACAGTGAATAGAAAGGGGAGGAGCTTGTCACGGTTTAATTTAATTTTTCAATGTTACAAATTTCCAAAGCATCCCCTTAAGTGTAGCATCGAACCGTTCTTCCAGCCCATACGTCTATGCGTGTGAGACAGAGATACAAATGGAGATGTGACACAAATTGCAAGCTCTAACATTAATTTAAGTATTCTTATCACCGCTAAGGCCATCTACAGTTCTAAACTTCTGCACATCTGGAGGTTTCCCAGGAAACATGTTGGATATGTGCCAGAAGCCTATTCGGAATGTCACACAGCGTTTATTCACAGCCACTGCTTCTCAGTGTCAGAGAACAACAGCTGGCAGCAGCAGCAGCAGCTTGGAGATGGCAACAATTACACAAGTTGGTGTAACCCCCAAGGCCTCTCTGACTGTACCCATGTGCCCAACTGAAACCTGGTTTTATTCTATTATTGGAAAGCGTCTCATCTACAAACATGGGAATAATCTGTGAGTACAGAGGAAGGATTTTGCATGAGTGCCCAGTGCCAGAGAATTATTCAAGAACACTTACTTGCATTCATATAATGTCCTTCACACCGGTCGGTATCTTGGAGCGCTTAACAGTGGCAGAGACCAATGCCGAACCAGGTGGAGGTGGGAGGTGACCACATGGTCGAAGAGGAAGTGCGACCTGAAAATGGGTAGCGAGGGATGCCAGAGTATGGGATTTAAATACAAGAGTGAAGATTTTGAAGTTGATCTGCTCTGTGACAGGGAACCAATGGTGTTTGACAAGGACTGGAGTAATGAAGGTATGGAGTTTAGTGCTGGTGAGAATGCGGGTGGTGGAGTGCTGAATTAGTTGAATTTTGTGAAAAGTGGAGTAGCAAAGATCAGCGAGGAGGGTGTTTGAGTAATCAAAGTGGGAGGTGACGAAGGCATAGACACGTATTTTAGCTGCCTTTGTTGTGAGGTACGGGCCAAGGCAGGCAATATGATGGAAGTGTCAAAAGCAGTCTTAGTCAGGGAATGGATGTGGGGCAGCTAGGGATGGAATCTGACACCTAAATTGCATACAGGTTTGGTGAGTCTTAGGTACAGATTGGGTAGAGTGAGGAAGTCTGAACTGCAGGAGAGAAGATGTTGACAGGAGCCAAAGAATATGGCTTCCATCTTGTCATTTTTCAGCTGCAGGAAGTTTGTGCTTATCCAAGCCTTATTGTCTGTTAGACAAGCTGATGGAATATCAGTGGATTGGGAGTCGCAGCTGGAGGAGGAGAAGTAGATTTGTGTGTCATCTATATGGGAAGTTGATCCCATGTCCCTAGTTGACATCACCGAAAGGGAGCATGTGGATGAGGAAAAAAAGAGGCCAAGGATGGAGCCTTGGGGTACCCGGCAAGTGACTGGCCAGTGGTGAGAGGAAAAACACATTGGCTAAGATGTATTGGTGGTTTGTTAAGTACGACTCGAATCACGCAAGTCCAGACCTACTATGGTGGAGAGGGAGGAGGATGCCATGACTGACTATATTGAACAGAATGGAGGGCTCGGGGAGGATGAAGAGGCAGAGGGAGCCCTGGTCCCAGAGAAAGAGGACTTCATTTGTTACTTTGATGAACGCTGTCTCTGGTGGAATGGAGGCTTCAATGAGGGGGATGGGATCATCGGGAACAGTAGGGTTTCTGTGAGCTGTAGGATGTCAATATGCTCCTCCAGGATGAGACTATTTATATCAATGGCATTTTTTGATAGGGAGCGGATGTTTTGAATATAATATCTATCCAAAGGCATAGCTATGTGGAAATCTGTATCAAATATTGTGGGAGAGAGAGACTTTGAGTCTTTAGGTTGTGTTCCTTCCATGGCATAAGTGGAGAGAAAGGAATCTGTAGTGCAATTTCCTTGTGTTTCTTGCATCATATAGGGAAAATACTATATTAATCCCAGCTTTTTAAGATTTAATTATAGTATTAATGGCTCTCACTGTGAGAACTATGCTTAATGTAAAGCACCGTCTGGTTCTTTGAAATGAATGCTAGTTGTATTCCATGTGGCAAAATCACCCATCCATGTTGGAACAAAATGTTGGTGATGGTGTCAATAAATTAGTATAGATAGCTGAATCAGCAAATACACAAAGATGGACTAAAAGTACTAATTTTACTGTTCAAAGACAGAACAACCTTTGTTTAAAAAAAAATGAGCAGGTTCCTCTGAGTTGCTATATACTGCTGCTGGCCAATGTTCCTCTTGGGAAATCATTGCTATAAATAAAAGGAAGTGATGGGAATGTCAAGGAATCCCCTACAGCAGACTTAAAGTAGACAGGTTTCAGTTCAATAGATCCTGAACTCAGGAAGTAAAGGCAGAATTATTACTGTCACTGTGTTACATTGTATATTATTAATGACCTGGATTCACAGATGCAGTGTAAGGAAGTTATATTTACAAATGACACCAAGCCAGAAGGAACTGTGAAATAAGAAGAGGCCCAAAGAGCTTGATGGTGTAGCACATGGGCTGATAAAAATGAATGCATTATAACAACAAACAACAACAAAATTACATTTCTAGAGCGCCTTTCACGTCAGGATTTGCATTAGAAAGTAAGAATAGGAAATGCATGTATTCCATGGATGTGATAGAAGTTGCCTAGAGAGAAGCTGAAAGAGATCTTGGGGTGTCAGTTGACTCACTCACACCGTGAAGCAACAATAAACAAGGCAAACAGGATTTTGATCATTCAACTGCTCCTCCTCTGCCCCCTGCTGGTGGATACAGTCAACTTGTCTTTCTTCTATATGAAAAATAGGAAACAGTTTGCAGAATTCATTAAATGTTCTGGATGTTAACACAATCAATGTGTCATGAACATTGCTAACTTTATTTCAAAAAACCATGTTCTAACAGTGGTCTAACTAAGATTTATGCAAGTTTGGCATTATCATTTCAGTTTTATAATAAATAATAATAACAATCTTTGCATTTGTTATAGTTCTTTGCATGGAGTCTAGATGTCTCAAAGCGATTCACAGAATATATTGTAAAGTGAATTCACTATATATTTATAATTATTATTTTTGAGGGATTATTATTAGGCATGTGGAGTAATAATAAATAATAATCCTTGCATTTAATATAGCGGTTTTCAAAAATTCTAGACATCTCAAAGCACTTCACAGAATATACTTTTAGCAAGGAAACTTGCCCAAAGTTTTACCCTGTTTGGAATTGAACCCAGGTTTCTCGCTTGTAATATGTATGCTCTAACCACTGAGCTGCAGTATTCCACAGTTTATATTCTATACACCTTTTTATAAAACCTAAGATTCTTTTTGCTTTCTTGGTATCTGTTCATCTGGAAGTTTTAAGGATTTAAATATGTTAACTCCACGGTCCCTTTACGTTTACACTCCTTTTAAAATGTTACCACCTAACATATACTTATTCTTCTCCCCTTATTCTTCTTCCAAAGATACATAATGAATAATGGAAGTTCCTGACCAAAGTGTTAGAAGAGAGAGCTAAGGTTTAAATAGATTGATTTTCAGTCTGAGATGCAGAAGTGCCCTTAAGAAAATGATAAGATCCCGATTTTGAAGATTTCAGAGGTATAGCTAGCCTGCAATGAGATTGATTAATTTATTTAAGTTGTTTCCTTGTCAAAAAGAATTTGAAGACCCCAACCCTACATGTTAACTGTCTACCATCAGTGTCTAAAATCTTGCTAATTACTAATTCAAGGGTGTTACTGCCCTGATCATTCAACTGTGTTTTGCATTTGCACGCAAATGCAGTCAATAGACTATAGTAAATTCATTGAAGCACTTTGAATGAGTCTCCTGACATGAACAGTATTACATTAAATGTCATAATTATTATTTTTAATGTAAATGCCATGTTTGGTTGATTGAAGTGATTCCTTACCCACAATTTGATGTCTTCTTGTACTCCATCACTTCCATTGTCAGTTTGATTCTCAGAGATGGATGAGGAGCAACTGACTGCCGATAGGTCATCCATATAGACATGATGGTCTTTGCTTTCCTGATGACTTTTGTCAACACACAAATGTGCATAAGGACTGTTGCAGAAAGGATAATTTTTTTTACAATTCAAGGACCATTCTGTTTATTAATAATCCTAGTACTGTAATTGAGAAAGCATCTAAAACCTCCACAAAATTATTTAAAGTAATTACTCTTAAGCGTAGTAAATTAATATTTCTAGGTGAAAATAGCAGCAAATTTAATCACAGGAGTGAGGGGGGATTTAGGGTGACCAATGATATCGTTGAAGATGAGGATTTTGAGGCGGCACTTGAAGGAGGCTAGAGTGGGGGCGACTGCTGGAGAGAATTCCAGAGGTTGGGGCAGAATGGCTCGCCTGTCGATGGTGGGGTGGGTAGGTTGGGGGACATGGAGCAGGAGGGAGCGGACAGGTTGGTGATGGCTTAGGAGGTTGCAAAGGTAGAGTGAGGCGAGGCCATGGATGACTTTGAAGGTGAAGACCAAGCTCTTGAATTGAATCCTCTGGATGTTGGGGAGCCAATAGAGTTGGGCGAGAATGGGGGAGATGGGGTCGCGTGATTCAGAGTGTCATGGTTTTTTTTTAACTCCCATCTGATTATTTTTTGATCAGCTGTCATATGTCAGACACATCACTATGCTTAAGAGTATCTGAACCAAGCTGAAAATTCAATGCATTCCACCTACACATGGAAAGCCCAAAGATAGATTGTTTGAATAGAATGTACACTCCCTGGAGGGAAGCATATTGTTTACCTAATTCTGGTGAGTATTACACGCTAGCTGGCAAGAACCAAGGCTTGGGGAATCCCAGAATTGTGTGTTGAAGACTGATGGAGACTAATCAACTCAAACTGCATAGCTTGCCATTGATATTGTTGTCTGGCAAACATCCTTTGCTTCTTCACTTTTGACCACCCTACCTGTTAGGACTTTGCCTTGCAGGCTTAACAGAAGCTGAGTGGCATGATTCTATGCCTCTAGTGCCCTGCCAATGAGCCAGGCTGTGCTGTCATCAGCCAGGTAGATCCATAAATACTATGGATCTACCTGGCTTAGGATCCTGACTATTGAGACCACCAGAGGGATGGATTGATTCCGACATTCTCCTGCCAAGCATATCACCTGGAATTTCGGAATCGAGCCAGCCCTTCTCCACGAATAAACAGATGGAACCTTCATTTAATACAAAGGTCAGGCCCATTGGAAATACAGCACTGCCTCAACATGCAAGTATCATCTTAAAATCTCTGATGTGGACTTAGGCCAGAACCTTCTGACACAGGAGCAAGAATGCTGCCAACTGAGTTTATTTCAGCACATAACCTCTTTGCAGAACATATAAGGCTATTAATCAGTTCATAGCTGTTTTGCAAGATTGCGATTTTGAATATGTGTTGCATTCACAGATTATCACGAACCATGATTATTTTCAAACTGTGTGTGTAGTCAGGTGAATTTTGCTCTGAATAACGCATCTTACCTTTTTCACCTAATAAATAGATGCTGGGTTCACATTTGCAGTTTAGTTTTAGCCTATATATTAAGGCAATGCCAGTAAGGAATGGTATATTCATCATATTGGATGGACATTGGAAGTAAAGGTTTATAGTTCAAAAAAGTCATGCTCGTTAATGTAGCTATCACAATCATCGATGACCCCAAATATCCCCAAGTCACAACAAAATGAGGTACCTGATCGATCAGACAATTTTTACTGTAACAAATTTAGGGTGGAAAACTCAGACAGCACAAAATCAACATAATTTATTTAGGCCACAAATCAGGTAAAGAATTTTGAGAATTTACAAGCATTTGGAAAATACATCCATGATATTTTCAAAAATGATGACCGAATTATATGCAGTATAAAAATCTTGTTTTAAAATTTCTTGAATCTCAACAGAACTGACTTTGTGATTTAATTATCCTAGTGTTCTGCAATCGGAGACCTGCTCTCTTAACACACAGGGAATGGTACCATCTGCTTTTCCTGCTGTGTATCAGTGATTTCAGACATAAGGGCTTTTCCCGCAGGAAATGTCAGCAGATATTGCGAAACTGAAGGAATCGGAATGATCCTGTAAAACAGACAGTATTCTCTGGCTAATGGTGTTGGTCACATTGTAGATATAGCAGTTAAGATACAAAGTAGAGTGACACAGAGAGTATTTCTAGCCACAATCAAGGAAGGTGGCATCCCACCATATAATAATAATCCTTTGGATATCATGACTTTCACATCCGGAAGGCAATTCAAAGCATTTTACAGGATTTACTTCATGCTCTAACCACCCCCTTCCCCTACCGCCTTCTTTAGTTTTTTTTCCTATCCAGAGCATAGTAAACTTCTTTTTTCTTCCAATGAAAATGAATGACTTCACACATCTTGTTTTTAAATTTCAAGAACAACCACATGCAATGCTCTTCATGCAGCATCTCAGAATGTTTAACAGTGGCGGAAACTGATGCCAAGCTGTGGGGAAGGGGTATGTGACCATAAGCATGGTTGAAGAGTCATGTTCAGTCTTGATCTAAAAGAGGGTCAGGAGGGGACAAAGCAGAGAGTTTGAGCCAGAGAGTTCCAAACTTTTGTGCATAATGGCTGAAAGGATGGCCATCGGTGGTGGAGCGGAGGAGATGAGGAACAAGCAGGAGTTCAGAACCAGCCGAGCGAAGGCGGCAACTATTGGAGTGGGGGAGAAAGGAGGTCAGAAATCTAGGGACGTACCAAGGTCTGAAGGGGAGCCGGGGAAAGCAATGGGAATTGGAGTAGTTGAGACAGCAGGTGATGAAGGCATGGACTTTTTTGTTGTGTTAGGGAAGTGGGCAAAAGTGGAGGAAAGGGGTCTTGGTTAGGGACCAGATGTGGGGGAGGAAGGATAGCTTGGGTTGAACCTGATGTACAGATTCAGTAAGTCTTAGGGAGGTTGAAGAGGTCAGAGCCACAGGAGAGAAGACCTTGGCAGGACCCAAGGAGTATGCCTTCTGTCTTGTCAACATTCAGCTGCATGAAGTTTGCACTCATCCAGGCCTTGATGTCTGACAAACAAGCTGATAGAACATCAACAGATCTGGAGTCTCACAGCTGGTTGAGGAGAAGTCGATCTGCGTGTCATCCGCTTAATGTGGAAGTTTCTGCAGATGACATTGCACCGAGGGAGCAAGTTCATCTGACACCTAAATATTGTCATTGCAAGCGTTAGAAAGGGTACTGTTGTATTCAAAATAATAAGAATAATAATCCTTGCATTTTGATATAGCGCCTTATCAGATTGTAGAGATATCTCAAAGCAATTCACAGTATTTCCACTAAAGCAGTATGATTCTGTGTACTGTGTGGGTCAACACAACTATGTACACAGAATGATCGACAAATGTGAAATGAGTGACCCGATGAAATGAGTGACCAAATTTTGGGGGGAAATTTTGACCAGCACACCGGGATAAATTCCTTTCTCTATTTGACTTGTGCTGTGGGATCTTTAATATCCACCTGGACAGAAAGATGGGACCTTGTTTCATCCAAATGACAGCAACTCCTGCATTGCAGCTCACCTCAGCAATGTAGTGGCATGTCAGCCTAGAGTGTATGAATTCCTGATGTGAAGCTTGAACCCAAAACCTTCTGATTCAGAGGTGATAGTGCTATTAATTGAGCCCAGCTGCTGCTTGATTCATGCCAAAAAATAAGGTCTAAAAAGCTATATTTTCCAACAACATTTAATGTGACTTCTAAACGCAAACACGGCAAATTCTGAATAACCAACAACAACTTGCATTTATATAGGGGAGCGTCTCAGAGTGCTTGAGGCCTCCAAGCAAAACACCCATCTTTTTGAGGGGGCTTTGCTGGCTTGAAATTTGCAATTTGTCATGTGCTGATCAAAGCGTGAATTTTTAATCAGCATTTACAATTAACACAACAATTCAAGATGAAAATATTCAAGATGAATTAATTTTAAATCTCAATACACAGAGTTCTGTAAGTAATAATAATAATAATCTTTGCATTTGATATCGCGTTTTTCACGTCTTCTACGACATCTCAAAGTGCTTCACAGAATATACTGTAAAGTGAATTGACTGTATATTTGTGGGTGAAATGTGGCAGCCAATTGCATACAGCAGTGTCCCACAAACAGTTGTGCATTGAGTGACCAAATTATTAGTGTTTTTTTTGTTAGGATTATTATCCTGAATAAGCGATCCGCCAATCAACTAACAACGAGGTTCCTACTTACTGCTAGGTAAACAGAGGCTTGTGGAGCAAGGAAACTTGTCCATCATTTCACTCTCCTAGGAATCAAACCCAGGTCTCTTGCTGGTGAGGCAAGTGCTCTAACCACTGAGCGACAGGAATTCAAAGTCTTCAGTTTATACCAGTTTATCTTCACCTGTATTAACATTGTTGTAGGCGTCTCTGAAGTACAACAACACAATTACTTGTATACCGGAGGTCTGAATCTGCTGAGCGGAGGGGGTGGGCAGGTTGGCAAGGGGATAGGGGCAAGGGGATAGGAGGTCACAGATGTAGGGTGCGGCGAGGTTGTAGAGGGCTTTATGTGTGAGGACCAGGATCTTGAATTGGATCCTCTGGGTGATGGGGAGCCAATGGAGTCGGGCAAGGATGGGGGAGATGAGGTCACGAAGTACATGCAGCTTCTACAGATTAATCCATCTGTAGTGGAGAAAAACTCTGTCACTGTTTTGTAATGGTTATTATTGCTAAACCTATATGTAAAGGAACCATTTTTCCACATGTGACTTGGAAAAAGGGTGCCACAATCAAGAGAGCTAAGAAGGGCTGAACTCCATATCAGTTCCCTTAAAATGATCCTGCCTTTAAAACAATTCTGCTGGGTGTTCTGCAGAAATTGTGCTTATTTTTTCTGATATAAAGCTTATCATAGAAATAGTTATCTAATTTAAATAGAATTTTATATGATTAATATTGGAACATTTAATTTGTGGTTTCTCCTTTGAAATCCTTTTCTCCATGTATTTTAATCCCTTGAGAAAATATCTAGTAAAATGTTTTATTGTGGATTGTTGGATGAAAATACGAAAACGACTAAATTGAATGCCTAATCACAGGAACCGAAACTGCCAGCAAATATCAATATCAGGTGCAGAGTAATGGCAAATCTGTAACAGTTGGAAATATGTGTGCAATCCTATGAGCAATAGCTATAGAGGAACGTGCACTACACTGTATGCTGTAGCTGTCCAAAGCTAATCTTCATTCACTTCATGACCCCGACACACTGATCCTTGCTAAATTAAAACATTCCCAATGGGTTTTCACTGCTGCTTCGTGTCAAGAATCAATATGTATGAAGCTTATGGACTGGAATTACAAATAGGTCTCTGTACGCAGCGCTCTTCAATATATGCCTGAGAGTGTTAGTGCCAGCTTGCTGCCAATCAAACAAACAAGCTGCAGTCTTAAGGCATGCACTATTAGAGTCTCGTATATAGTCGGTATGTAGACAAGGATAAACTCCTTGATATCAGTAAAATAATTTTATACATGTTAGAGCAATTCAGGTTTGTCACATTAAAAGATGTCTATTTTCTAAGTATAGAAATATACAAGAAAAGACATTGACAGTATATCCGGCTTGTTCCAAAGTTTAAACAAAAGCTAGAAATACTGCAATATTCTAGTTCTCTAGTTCTCAATTGAATCCTAATTTAAACTTTCTAATTTCCTCTTGTATTTGCCTTCCATTACTTCTTAGGGTAGGCTATTCCACACATTCATCAATTTCTCTGTGAAATATTTCAATCTTGCTACTTTCCTTTTTCTGAGATTGAATCTGTGTCTCCTCTCTTTAATTTTTTTGAACTATATAAAGCATATTAGATTTGGTTTAACTATGTTCTTTGGGATTTGAATAATTCAGAAGATCTCCCCCGAGTCTTCTCTTTTTCTCTATAAACATTCCCATCTTCTGCAGTCTCTCTTCATAACTCAGGTGCTTAATTACAGCTATCAATCTAGTTGACCATTGTTGTACCCCTCCAATGCCAAGATATTTAATGTAATAATGTCACTAAAATTGTACACAGTGCTTCAGATTGGATAGACCAATGCCCTGTAGATTTTCAGTATCACTTTCTGTGATGTATATTTTCTCCCTTGAACTGTCATCCCCAAATCTTATTTGACTTATTTAATGTGCACACTGCACTGATGGTTTCAATATTTTTGTATCATGCCTTGCGTACCATTTTGTTTGCACAACCCGTGCTGAAGCACTAATAGCTAGGATGATCCTAGCTGTGCAATAATAATAATAACCCTTGAATTTGGTATAACTAATTTCACGTCAGGGAAATATTCCAAAGCTCTTCATAGGATACAGTGAAGTGCAGTGAAGCCTGGACTGCACTTAGTTTAATAATAATAGTAAAGTATTAATAATAATAGTCCTTGCATTTGATATAGCATTTTCCATGTCTTCTAGACATTTCAAACAAACAAACAAACAAAACTTACATTTATATAGCGCCTTTCACGTCGAGAGGACCACTTCACAGAATAATAAGAAGAAGAATGTGCTGTAAAGTGAATTGACTGTATATATGTGGGTGAAATGTGGCAGCCAATTGCACACTGTAGTGTCCTACATACAGTTGTGGATTGAATTGACCAATTTATTATGGATTTTTTTTAGGGATTATTATCAGGCATGTGGAGTAAGGGAACTTGCCTAAGGTTTCACCCTGCTTGAAATTGAACTCAGATCTCACTCTTATAAGGCGAGTGAGTGCTCTACCCATTGAGCTTCAGGGTGTCACAGGCTTGTGAAGTTAGTGCTCTCACCATTATGTTACAGGACTTCACGTGACGGGCAAATGGTTTCCAGAGGTGAAGGTGTCGATGGACTGCAGTGTCAGGGTCTGCCCCGGTTGCTCTGGCTGCAGTGACTGGTTTTCCCCACACAGGAGGGGGTCCTCCATTGAGGAACATGAGTTTGACATCCAAGGACACAAGCACAGAGCGGAGGAAAGAGGAATGGAGTCAGGAGAAGGAGACTGCTATATGGACCAGTCACTGCTGCTGGCACCAAAACAAGAGGCATAAAGTGGGCAATGATGAAGTTCAATAGGGAATGTCTACATTGATACTGAACCTTGTTCATGTGTTTATCTTTTTTTTTTCTTGTGGCATTTCTGCCACCCCTCCACTTGAACTCAAACCAACACAGCTAGTGAGCAGCCTATGACCTTGAGGTTAAGTGAAAGTAGCAGCCACCATCCTTCTCATAGAGAAGTAGGAAGAAATCAAACGATGAGACTCAGAGGGATAGTAATTATCCCTGCCATCTCTGCCATAACAATTCAACACTACAACTGTACGATTCCATACAGATTAACGCACCTCAGAGAGTGAGGTAGATGATGATAGAAACACATTGGACGAGGGCTTAGCACCAATTAGTTTAAGCGGAAGGAGAATGGAAAATGTCAATGCAGACAAAGCACCTTCGAATGGGGGCGGTTTGAGTGCAGCAAAACCTTTCTGGGGTGAGTGAATGTGTGAGGAAATCAGGACGTGGAATTCCACTCATCCTCCTCCCCTTCAGCCTTGTGAATGTACATGTTCAGGGGGCAAGCCCTCTTTTTCTCCCATACATGTATCAGAAACATGGAGGAAGACTAGTGAGCTCACTAAGGCATTGGGAGTTAGAAAGAGTAAATACACTGCTGGTAGTCACATTGACAAATTAATGAATTTTACAGGGGGTTTTTCCAGGTAAATTGATGTTTACATCACCATTCTGTAGTCCTCAGATTTCTTTCTATGTTTTACAGTGTCAATGTTGCTTTCAAAATTGTGCAAATTTATATGTTAAGAGAGTTGTCCCAGAACAGGTGAGAATGCCGGGTCCTTTCCACGGCATTGATGTCTTTTTGGTCTGCTGGGTGTCTAACCCATGTAGAAACCCATCACCATGCTCACACCCATGAACACCCCATGGGAAGTTTGCGTGCAGGTTTCCCACCTCCTCTTAATATACTTCCCAAATTATGTGACCAATCTAAAAATTTGTAACGTAATGCCTGGAATTTTGTATCCCATTATCGTAAAATTGAAGGTCTTGCAAAAAATATTAAATTCAGTCTTAATTTAGTAGCCAGTTTCCTACAATTCTTTTTGGCAGCTGGATGGAACAATCAACATTAAGTCAAGCCTTTAATTTGAGTCGCCTATAATCAATTCCCTTTTTTATGGAAAGTTCCTTATTACTATGCATCGTTTTCCACAACCAAATTGTGTGGCAACGTTTCAATTTCATGCTGTGTGCAAGAAACTGCTGCTGATAATGGAGGAGGTTTATTATTCTTCCAAGCCTTAAGAATGTTCCTAACATTCACCTACAAAATACATTATGATAAACGCCGTGGAACTGTGGAGCTGAGTGGTTAGAGCACTCACTTCACGAGTGAGAGCCTTGGATTGGAATCCAAGCAGAGCAAGATGTTGGGCAAGATTCATTACTCTACACGCTTCTGTTTACCTAGCTGTAAGTAGGAATTCAGTTGTTAACAATAATAATAATAATCCTTGCATTTGATATAGTGCTTTTCATATCTTATCGACGTCTCAAAGCGCTTCACAGAATATACTGTAAAGTGAATTGACTTAGTCAATCTGTTAAGCGTTAGTTGATTAGCAGATTGTTTTTCCAGGGATAATAACCCCTCTGAAAAATAATAATAATAATTTGATCATTCAATCCACGACTTTTTGTAGAGCACTGCAGCATGCAATTGGCTGCCTCATTTCGCGAAGACTTCACAAGGTACTATATCAAATGCAAGGATTATTATTATTATTATATCTTGTTAAGCACTTTTAAATGTTTCAATACTATGATTTATATCAATTGCAAGGGTAATTATTATTTATTGATCATTGCAAATGTTCGAGACAGTTGCCAAGTAAAATAATGTAACTCTGCAAGAACTTTATCACTCTCTCAATGGCCCTCAATTGATGTCTTTGTCAAATATGTATCTAATTCCTCCTTGAAATTGCTAACACTGTCTGTCATTACTGCTTCCTCGACTAATCTATTTCACTTATTTACCACTCTCTGTATGACTCAGTATAATTAAATCTGTAGTCTATTCACCTTCCCTTTCTGAGCGAGTTTTCCCATTTAAAAAACAAATCGCAGAATACTGCAGATGCTGGAAGTCTGAAACAAAAACAGAAGTCACTGATGAAAGGTCAGTTCTGACAAAAGGTTATCAACCTGAAATGTTAAACTCACTTTCCTCTCTCCATAGATGCTGCCTGATTGCCTGAGCGTGCCCTGTAACATCTATTTTTATTGCACCTTTCAGACATTTGTTTATCATTGGGAATGATGGAGAAAAGAGAAAGGGAAGGTGAGCAGCAATCTTAATTAAAGAGTGAAAGGCCAAAGAAAAAAGGACATGTTATAGAGTTGTATTTAGCTGAACTGGCATCGGAATGTCAGAATTGAGTCAACTCTCTGTGGCGTTCCACAACAATCCAGTTGCTGAGCCAGGTCGGTCTGCAGTACTCCAGGATTCTTCTCCATCTCATTGACAGGACTTGGAAGTGCAGACCAGTCATTGGAAGCAGGGATTCATCACACTCAGCTCCTATAAACACGGCCAACCCAAACACTAACTGGTAGCATGTTTCAACACACACTCTGGGCTCCCCAAGCCTAGGATCTTGCCAACCTGCCCCTAATAGTTACTCTGGTAAGTAGGATTTGTCTCTCCAGGGAGACCGTGCATATTCCAATAAATATCTTGAGAATTTCCACATATAAGTAGGATGCATGGAATGAGAATCAGCCAACCCTCAATGGCGGTCTCAGTAGTCCAGTTCCTGAGCCATGCATGTCCGCAGCATTCCAGAGTACTGCGGATAACAGCACAGCCAGCCTGGCTCATCACAACAAAATTACATTCGTATAGCGCCTTTCATGTCAGGAGGGCATCCCAAGGCATTGGATAGTCAATGTTTCAGACCCGAGCCAGGGTCGGGATTGAGAATGGTGGAGGGAAAGGAGGGGATTAGGGGTTACCATTGAGACCGTCGAAGATGAGGGTCTTGAGGTGGGACATGAAGGAGAGTGACTGAAGGCTCGCCCACCGATGGTTGGGCGGGTAGGTTGGGAGACATGCAGCAGGCCAGAGCCCGCCAAGCGGAAGGTGTGGGCAGGTTGGTAGGGGGTTAGGAAGTTGCAAAGCAAGGGTGGGGCAAGATAATGGAAGGCTTTGAAGGAAGGACCAGGATCTTGAATTGAATCCTTTGTATTCAAGGTATTGATAGAGACAGGCAATGTGGCAGAGATAGAAGAAAGCAGTTCTGGTGAGGGACCAGATGTGGGAGAGGAAGGATAACTGGGTATCAAAGCTGATGCCTTAGTTGCACATGGGTTTGGAGAGTTTTAAGAACAGGTCAAGTAGGCTGAGGTGGTTGGAATGCACACTCTGTAAACATGGCACCTACAGATGGAAGAAGCCATCGACCGGAGCCATAGCATATGACTTCTATCTTGTTGATGTTTAACTGCAGGAAATTTGCGCTCATCCAGCACTTGATGGTTGGCAGACAAGCTGACAGAACATCTGGGAACTGAGGTCACAGTTGGAGGTGGAAGTTAACCCTGTGTCTGTGGATGCCATCACAGAAAGGAATGAGGATGAAAAGGGGGCCAAGGATGGATCCTTGGGTTATCCCACAGGTGACTGGGCAGAAGCAAGAGCAAAAAACATCAACAGAAATGTAGTGCGGGTGGTTTGTATGATAGGACTCAATATCACACTGATTAGGCAGCAGTTGGTACTATTATGTTCAGTTTGGGCCTCTTTACAGACAGAATGCCATAGGAGGTGCAGTGAAGATTCACTGGATAATATCAGATGAATATATTCAATAGATTCATGAAGACAATGGCTAAATTAGGGCTTCTTTTTTAGTTAAGCAAAGGAACTTAAGAGTGGGTATGACAGATTCTGGAAGAGAATGAATAAGAGTGAATTCATGAGAAGATGGCAAAATATTAAGAAAATTAACAAATGATGCAGGGAGAGATTAGAAAGAATTTTGTTCACTCAGTGTAAAATTCATTACCACAAACATCTCGGCAATTTCCATGTATAGGTATTCCTGACCCAGCAAAGACGTGATAGATTACAAACATTTACTGACTCTGCTTTGATTCAGCTCACACCACAGCAGGTTTTTACCATGAGATAAGAGTAAATATTCACCATCGCGTGCTAGGAATCGGCAGCCAACCAATCTCTGAATGGCTGAGATTTAAAAACCTACCTAATTGGTAAGTAGCTATTGAGAATTTCCACTCCAGGATGAATCAAATTAATTATGACAAGGCATGAAGAAGTAATTTGCTAATCCACTGCTTGGAGAAGAGAAGGCCACTGCATACTCTGAGAAGGGAGAGAGCTCAACAAATTTAGTTTTTTAAAAAAACGGAAGATAATGTAATCTTCGCAGATCTACAAAGTTAACATTTTCCACGCAGTGCTGTGTTGGGTATTAGCCTGATGCATTTAGCCCTTATTTACAGCAAATAACAACAGGAACAACTTACATTTATATAATTCACTTCACACGGGTTAGTGCTTCACAGTGGCAGAGTCTGACAACAAGCCAAGGTGAGAGGGAGAGTGGAGGTGACCCTAAGAAGGATCAAAAAGGTAAGTGTTTAGGTGGGATTTGAAGATGGGGAGGGAAGGCAAGGCGGAGGGGTTGAGGGAGGGAGATACAGAGTTTTGGGGTGTAGTGGCTGAAAATAGAAAGTAGCGGTTACACAGCCAACAACGGACAATAAGGAGACCAAAGACAGTGGGTGGTGGAGTGGAGAGTAAGCAGGTTGGATAGGTAGGGAGGTAGGAGGGAATTAAGAGATTTGGAAATGAGTGAGAGGATTTTGAAGCCAATCCATTTGGTGATTGGGAGCCAGTGGAGCCTGACAAGATATAGTGTCATGGGGGCAAGGCCGTACGCAGGGGGGGTGCGACGGGTGCGTACGCACCCCCCCAAATTATAAAAGGTCCACATTTTCCGGGGTAGAGAATTGCATTTTTTTATCAAATTTAAATACCAAGTAAATTTATTGAACATTTGTGCAACAATCAGTTCTTCAAAACTATGTATGAATTATAAACACACATCTTTGAATGATTTAGTATTAATATAAAATTATCGAGTCGCGCACCAGAATCGGCGTCTACCCAAAACATACCGCGTCGATAGACCAGTCCATGACGCGGCGAGTCTGTGACTCGTGATTGGATAAACATAGGCGCCAAGACTCAAATCCTCGTTTGGAAATCATCCCGTAAACAGCCACAAGGGACAGCACCAATGCTGGAGTTAAAATCATCTTTTCATCTGATCACCGTAAGTAAAAATTACTCAAGTTTTGAGAGGTGTGGCTGTAATGCCAGCAAACAATGACAACATATTTACAAGCTTCTGAGAACTTAAAGCTTTTGAGAACCCAACAAAAAAGTTATATGTGTCTGGACGGGAATGCCTATCTTTAAAAAAAATACTCATGGACTTAGACCTATGCTTTAGCGCCTATTCCACGTGGTGTGTCAATCGGAAATCATCCCGTATACAGTCACTACATAAAAAGGTAGCACCACTTTGTGGAAGCTGAAATCATATTTTAATCTGATAAATGTAAGTAAAAATGACTTAAGTTTTGATAGGCGTGTTTCTGAAATATCATGTTTCTTGTTTTGTCTTGATTATCACATTTGATTTATATTATTAAAGATGTATTCCTGTCATTAAAAATTGCTTTTAGAGACGTCCACTGGCATGCAAAAAACATATGACCGCAAAGATAAACAGTGCTACTTTATTTCACGTTCAGTTTTGTACCCAGAGTGAAAAAACATCAATGTCGCACGAATTTGGCATAAAAATAGTTTCACCATCATCTGATCGAGCGAACTCGGGCATTGACAACCACACTTCTCCACTGATCCCTTCTCTCCATGCAGCCTGACAACTCCCGCCTGCCAATACCCCAATCGCGCTCCAGAGTATCGATGTAGGTTAGGGCCGGTCTACCTCGTGTTCTGTGACCGTGCAATGGTTCCCATAGGATAGTAGGACTGGACAGTTTCCTCCCGGCTTCTCCAGCTATGTCCGCTAAACCTAAGACGCCTCTGCGGTAATGTCTGTGATACCAGTGTGGTGGTGTACCATATAGTTCACTATTTGTCAGATGCTGTCGCCAGTAAACGTTCAGGGCGTCTCTTAGAAGCCTGGTATATACCTCACGAGTCACCTAATCTCCTGATCTTCTGAACCGATTAAATAAGACCTCCAACTGTGTAAAACGTCGGAGCCTCGAGGGGGCTTCGGGGGCAGCCCCCAAGCCCCCGGCCATTGTTGGTCCCATCACTAGCAATTCGCACCCCCCCAAAAAAAATCCTGCGTACGGCCCTGTGGGGGTATGGTGTTTCATGCAGGTGAGTATCCGGAAGGCAGATTTTTGAATTCATTGGATTTTGTGTATGGTGTAGCTGGGGAGAAAACACATCAAGTAAATTTAACCTGTGCAGAACTGTTGACTAGGAAGCGCTCTGTGACGCTGTTTGGCATGGAGGGCACTATATAAATCCAAGTTGTTGTTGTTGTTGTTGTAGGGCACTCCTAGGATTTAGGTTTTCCTCACTTCCTAAATCACATTGGAGATTGACCCAATTATAACTATGATTTGTCTTGTGATTATTTATTCCTTTTCATTGCCTGGAAAGCCAATATACAGTATAAAGCTGAGTTTCCAGCCATAGTAAAATACTTTTGAATTAAAAAAAATTATCTTCCATCTAAAAGAAGCAGCTGAAAGGAAGACACTGAAAAATAAATGATTAATTTCAAAATTGTAAATGAATAAAAGAAAGTAGGCAGTAAGTTGTAAAACTTGCGCTAAAATAAAAAAGGATGAAGAGAGAGAGAGAGAACAGAGTTGACACTGTGAACATAGGTAAAGTTTTATAGAAGTTTTATTATGAATTTAACTTCTATTTTGTGGTATGAGATTTATATTAAATTAATACATAATCCTTATTTGGGAGTTATTTTATTGCTGTAATATTACAACAACAATAAAATTACATTTGTATAGCTCTTTTCACGTCGGGAGGATGTCCCAAGACGTTGGACAGATAGTATTTCAAACCCGAGCTGGGTGTAGGGATTGAGGAGGGTGGAGAACAGTGGGGGGCAAGGAGGTTAATCAACTTAATCAGTTGATGGTAGAAGAGGAGGGCCTTGAGGTGGGTCTTGAAGGAGGCAAGCGACAGGGTGAGGTGGAGGGACTGGGGGATGAAGTTCCAGAGGGTGGGGGGCAGAGTGGCTGAAGGCCGCTTGTACATAACCAGTCAACTGAAAGATAGGGATCTCTGTAGACTAGTTGGCAGTGTGAGTGTTAATTTGGTCCAGTTTCATCAGCTGTTAAATAACAGTAGCACAGAGAATGGTGATTAAAAGATTTAAATGGACACACATATCTAACTTAATCTTGGGTCTGATTATTTCATCGTACTACACTTTATTCAGCTGCATGTCAAAACTACACACAAACCGATTACAAAAATAATTTTAGTTCAATAAACAAATACTACACAAACCTTCTGCCCCTGGCTGGATAGGCCAGTAGCTGCTACTAACCCACATGTAGCAACAAGTAACTTAAGCTAAAAGCAAGATTAAAAAGAAGTTCCAGTATAACATGCAACTTGCATCATAACTTGAACTGCAACATGCATCCATAGAGTTTATACACACTGCAAGAAAAGGACACCTCGGGCCAGTCAAAATGACTGTCTGAATCTTCTTCTCCAATGTAACAGTCACCAGTTATCGAAAATAACATGCTTGGTAACTTTTTTGAGTGAGAGGCAAGAAATTAAATCAAGGAGGTCATACAAATCAATCCAATTTAATACTGTATATAAAGATATATTAAACTATTAACATGAGTGCTTTGGTTTTATTTCTCTAATTAGTCAAAAGTACAATTATTAAGAAATATTAAGGTATTTTCTTTTAGTGAATTTTCATGCTCATCAAAGATAAGGATACGAGGAATGAAGACATCTGTTACCAAAAATCTAGCATAATTTACTGCTGGGATACAGATGCAGTGAAATGCCCTCTCTGCCCCAAAATATGTTTTAACTCAGCATCCCCCATTGCAGCTTCATGTAATTTCCAATACCTATACCATTCAGTGTTGCCTCACTGACTAAGATTGCTGATTTAGTGTTGAATTACAGGCAAATTTCAGATTAACCCGTGAGCCACAACCCATTAGAAACTGGGTTGAGACTTCAAACTCATTTAACACTGGACCTTCTCATTCATTGAGGCTAAATTGGAACATGAATTTCAGAGGAAGTAACCTGTGTATTTCAACAATTTGCCACAGAGGTAAGTAATTAAGTAGGCACAGTAAATGGTCTTCAAAGTGCTTTCACAATGGAAATGTACATATCATATAATGAAACAACGGTTATAGAACAGTAACATTGGCTACTGATGCAATCTGAAGTCTTATGAGGCCATGGGTTTAAGAACAGTTTGCTCTGCAATGGTAAGATAGTAGATATGGAATTTTGGAAGGATGATACGAAATGGGCAAAAGGGATTTCTTTATCCAATCCTTTCTCATGTTTTGTGAAGCTAGGATCACACCATTTAATTATGTTGGCTATAATGCACCTCTGCAGAACCAAATGCCAAAATAGAACCTAAGATTAAAAAATTGTTATGGAAAGTATAGGCAAAGGTGCTGACCTTGTGTGAATATAAGAACTTATTGATACCAGAGCATAGGATGTGTTCACAAACACATTTTTTCCATCTTGTCTTCAAATGGCAGACCCAGTCATTTATCTATAACTGTTGAGTCAAGCCAGTTTTTGTTTCAGGAAACCGAGTAACATTGTAGTCAAAGCTGCCAAATTCTGTCAGTTTGTATAAATACATCAAAGGGTCGCTTTATTTTTTTTACTGAACTTAACTACCTTCAACAAAAAAAGTTGTATTGTTTACTACAAGTCATGCTCATTATTTACACAATTACAACTCTAGGTTATTGCTTCATTCCCTCCTTCATATTGAGTTTTCTCGAACATTAGTCACAACCCTTAATGCAATATAATGATTGTCCAGTTATATTCATTGCATGTTACAAGCTTCTTTTTATATACACTTCACCCTTAATACCAATACACACTTTTGACACGAAAACAAAGCAGCTCCAAAGATACAAAATCCACTACTAGGAAAAACAAAGAAACCATTGGAATGGAACTTGCTCCTTGTATCAGGAATCCATGCAGCAACATTCTCTGTTCAGGAGCCAAATGACACATCGTGGGGCTCGGAGGAGGTGTAGAATCACTTCTAAAAGAACCATCTGAATGCTTCTCCTCCACCAGGGATTATTACTTTCTGTAAAAGTAAATGGAAGAAAAAGAAACAATTAATTAGCACTATATAAAGGCAAAATAAACCCAATGATAGTCATACCAAAATCTGCTTTAGATTGGTGCTTTTCAAAGTCTCATTTTTCCCATTTTATTTTTCTCCATTTCCCAACTAATAATCCTTGCATTTGAATCTTGGAAGCCAATTGTGCACAACAGTGTTCCATAAACAGTAGTGGAGTAGTGAATTGAAGTAACCAATTGATTATTTTTTCTGAAGGAATGATTAGCCCCAGAAATGCGATCTGCCAATCGTAGCGACTCACTTTCTGCTTACTGCTAGGTAAACAGAGGCATGTGTAGTAAGGAAGCTGCCTCATCTGTAATGTCCATCTGAAAATACAGATGTGACCTGAGTTTAACATCTTGTATCAAGGATGGCACCTCGAACAACGCGGCACACTCCCAGCACTGCATTCCAGTGTCAATCTCGACGTTCAAATTCCCAATTCTGTTCCCAATTCTGACCAAGTCTTGGTCAGATACCGAATTTCCATTCGGTATCTGACCAAGACTGCTTTTCTTCATCATCCGATGAATTTTCAGATGGACATTACAGATGAAAAGACAGAAGTGACCTTAGTTTAACTAAGTCACTATTTAGTCACTGTTCAAAAAGAGTTTATCCTAGTGTCCTGGCCAACAATCCAATCCAATCAAAATAAAATTAGTCATTCACTTCATGGCTGTCTGTGGAGCACTGGCACTGCAATCGCCTACAGATGTACAGTCACTTTGCTTTACAGAAGTCCTGTGAAGCAATTTGAGGCATCTCAAGTTTGTGATTAGATGCTATACCAAATACATAGATTATGATACTATTGTCCTCCACACAGTGCTCCAGCTTCTCTCATTGTCATCCATCTCCCAGTGAATTTATCATTTATTTATGGTCAACATGTCAGGGCAGCAGTTATCGTCACACTGAGGCTGTTGAAACTGCCTTAGAATCTCATTGTGATAATAGTTTATATTTGGCTATGGTATCACCATCAAATATTGACCCTTCCAGAGCCTTACACCACAGTGCACTTTGGGATAATTGCTGGAATGTAACCAGGTAAAACCGCATAGCTTGCCATTGATATTCCTGCTTTATTGCTGCTAGACCAGCTAGGAATACTCCTGCCCTAGGACTGACAAGAACACCACTTACTTTGGATCGATCGATCCCACTCCCACTCATCAACCAGAGGATAGTCAGAAGTTGGTCAACAACAACAACTTGCATTTATATAGCACCCTCCAATCTGGGTGGCATCTCAGAGTGTTTCACAATGGCGGAGCCCGGGGGAGGGGGAAGGTAACTAAGTGAGGTTGAAAAGAAAGGTTTTCAGGTGCGACCTAAAGATGGAAAGGAAGGTGTGAGGTGAAGGGGTAGAGGGGAAGGAATTCTAAAGCGTAGTGGCTGAAAGCATGGAGAGGAGGATTTGGGGGACAAAGAGGAGGTCAGATCCAGTTGAATAGAAGCAGCAGGTACTGCTGTGGGGAGGGAGAGAGTGCATTAGAGAGGGGGTCCTGAGAAATGGAGGGATTTAATATGCAACATCCAACAAGCATGGTGGGTTTGGGGCCTCACAAGGTGGTTGGCAGGGACCAGCCAACTCCCTGTGAGCTTCCTGGTGGACAACACAGCTCAACATGAAATGCGTGAGACCATTGCCACCATTTTTCTTAAATTGACTACACTTTGGAGATGCTAGTGCTACTGAATACTGCCATAAATGAAGGTGAAATATCACACTGCAAAGAGTTCTAACAATTCTCTTGACATTGCCAGCTTGTCTCTCTCTCACATCAGAGTCAAAATGTTGTGGGTTCAAACCTGATGATACAACTTTTAATTCACAGTCTAGGCTGGTACTCCAGGCTAGGAGAGTATCCAAATGATGGCTCCTCCCACAAACCTGGAAGAGACATTAGAAGGCTGTTGGCGGAGCCATCATTCGGAATACAGTGTTAAACCAAGGTTCCACCTATTTTTTCAGGTGGATGTTAAATATATCCTTTCTGCCAGATTTATAATAATAATAATCCTTGCATTTGATATAGCGCTTTTCACATCTTCTAGGTGTCTCAAAGCACTTCACAGAATATACTATAAAGTTAATTGACTGTACATTTGTGGGTGAAATGCAGCAGCCAATTGCACACAACAGTGTCCCACAAACAGTGATGGATTGAGTGACCAATTTATTATTGTTATTTTTTTGAGGGATTATTATTAGGTGTGTGGAGTAAGGAAACTTGCCCAAGATTTTGCCCTGACTGAATTTGAACCCAGGTCTCTCGCTTGTAAGGCGAGTGCTCTAACCACTGAGCTACAGGACTCCAGATTTGTGAGTAGTAAGATTAATGGTGCCCTCACTATCTTCCTGGTGGTGTCCTTTTAACTGAACTGGTTCCGAGATGACATGTTTGACAGCAGAATGTCAGAATTGAGTCAACAGTTAGTTAAACTGGCTCATCATTAGTACTTGGAAGGGCAGGCCAGTCTCTGGGGTAGGGATTATTCCAACTCAGCTCCCATGACAGCCTAAGCTCTGATCAGTTTGCTGGTCCCAACAGGACAAGCAACAAGAAAGCTTGCAGTCCCCAAGCCAGCCTTTTGCTCGCCTAATATTCTCCGGAATTAGGTGCAGGCTAGTAATTTCCTTGTGTAGTTGGGATGCATGGGACTCTCAGTTTTGTTTGAATACTCTTATGCATACTACTGGGTTTCTGCACATGTCGACATCCGGCTGATCAAAACATGTTTTAGTAGGCGGAGGACAAGCACAGGAAGGAAAAGGAGTTTGCAGAACCTGGGTGGAATGATATCTGGTTCTAATATCTTCCCAGACTGAAGATCACAAGTAACTATCTAGATTTCCTTCACTGTGATTGAAGTCATTATGAGCATTCACTTCATCTTGTATAAGTGGCGAAATAGAACGATTTCAGAGTTTGTCATCTCCTTGAGGCTTTGCGTCAGTTTCTAACCCATACAACTGAGAGCAATATGTAACAAACTCCCTGTTTATCTCAAAAACAGAAATTGCTGAGAACACTCAGCAAGTCAGGCACATCTATGGAGAAAGGAAAAGTGAGTCAACCTTTCGGCTCCACGACACTTCGTCAGTGCTGCAACTGGGTAGTCTATATTCAACAAGAATCTATATGATTATAATAAGTTTTAAGTTAATCAAAAAAATAAGCTAAATCTTAATCAATGTTGATGTAATCTTAAATATTTAGATTATTATTTGTGCTGAGCCTCTTTCCAAGTCCCCTACACATGCTACCAGTTAAACTTCCCAATGAATATATACAGTATTTCCTCTGACTGGGAAAATTGTCTGGCCTAATGTTCCCTGAGGGTCATTAACCCTCTGTGTTGGTCCATTCCATGCAGCTCTCCATCAGCATATGCATTGATGTGTATTCCCTCTGGATCTATTAGCTCCAAGCATCATCCGTCAGGCAGGGTGGTTTTTCCCACCTTCTCTTTGTTGTTCCCGGGGGAATTGGTGATAATGGTTATTCTATTCCCTTGGGAAAAAGAAACTGAGTGGCTTGTCTACCAGATCAAAGGGGCCATGCATCTCTTACATTCTAAGTGTGGGTGGGTAAATAGGTGGTATTTTATGTCTCTGGCCCTAATAGCCTGCTTAACAATCAAAAGCTTTGCTTGGGATTGCCCCCTGACATGAAAGATATTATATAAATATATATTGTTGTTGTTCTTTTCCAACCAGTTTGGCCTGGGTGTCTGGATGTTGATATCATTCAAACAGATTTTGTTTTACTCTCTTGTCCTGACTATGATCATCTCCTGGGACATAAAATTACACAGTCACAAGCCTTTAAAGTATCAATCAATCAATCAAAATTACAGTTATATAGCGCCTTTCACATCAGGAGGACGTCCCAAGGTGCTTAACAGTCAGGTAGGGACCAGAGCAGGGGGGAAGTGGTCAGGGTAGGGGGAAGGAGAGTAGGAAAATTGACTGTATATTTGTGAGCAAAACGCAGCAGCCAAATTGCACACAACAGTGTCTCACAAACAGTTGTGGAAGTGGGGTATGGGGAGAAAGGGGGGAAAGAGGATATAAAGTGAATGCTGTGAAGAGCTTTGAGACATCTCAAAGACGTGATAGGATGCCATATCAAACGCAAGGATTATTATTTTAACGTGCAGAATTCTTGCCACCATTGTATGGGGCCTTGTGGTGGCAGACATTCTCTACGGTGCATTCCATCAATAAATGTACATGTGTTGTTTTATCAAAATTTAAGAATCACCTCAGCGGACTCATCCAGACAGAGATCTTCCTTTGTTCTCAAGGTCATCCATTCTGGTAATAATATTCCTTACACCAACATACACATGATGTCAGTAAGATATTTCAAACATTTTTGTAATGCCTTTTATTTTAATGTGTTGTTTGAGTCTGGGTTAGCAGGGCTAACACTTTGTCAAGTGGCCTTGCATTTGTTGAGTCCACAGAGCTGCTAATTTCCTGCTTTCTTACTTTTCTTACAGTGAGTCACTGGTTTCTTAAATTCCCAACTGGCAGTTTTGTTTTCTCTTCTGTAACCATGATTCTCAGCGGAAGAGAGCTAGAGACTGTGAGGATCTTCTTGGTCCACTAACTAATGTTCCTACCTTTGTTCTCCATGAACTTTAGGAGAAAAAACTTTGAAACCTTTTAGTGTTCATCCTTCCGATCCAGGTGGTTTTTCAGGCCTTCCTTTTTCTTTGCCATAGAACTCTTTGTTTATATTAATAATAATAATCCTTGCATTTGGCATAGTGCTTTTCACATCTTCTAGACGTCTCAAAGCGCTTCATGGAATATACTGTAAAGTGAATATTTGTGGTTAAATATTCTTACATAATATAACAGAAGAATGCTTCTTCTGTCTTTGATGCTGTTCAATGTTTTAGTTGTACTTTGGTCACAATCTTATTGTATCTTCCTTGATACATGACTCTGGATACTGCTGCCCCCATCAAAAGTGTGCAGAATAATTGTGTCCATTAAAATTTCTGTACACTCCATTTCATACAATTCACTTGATTAGATCATGGTGGGTGACAGAACACCTTCATATATCTCCCCCACTCGCACCTATACACACACTCACCACTCGCATCACCAGAGCTGATATTATTTGGTCTTGAAGTTGATCTCTTATCTTCGTTTCTGATTTGTACACTGTACATGGGTACATGAAACTTTCTCGCCCACAAAATATACAGTCAACTCACTTTACAGTATATGCTGTGAAGCGCTTTGAGACATTTCGAAGACATGATAAGGTGCTAAATTAAATGCAAGAATTATTAAATTATTATCTCTCATTTCCCTGTCACTCACCCCTGGTTGTCACCTGTAATTGGGTTTCTTAAATACGTGGGTGACTGTATTTCAACACAGCCAGTGTCCATGTTTCACATTGGTAATAAAGCTTTCACTGCCAGACTGGCATCTCTTCTCCTCATTTGCAAAATAAACCTTCTCTTTGACACTTGCTTATTTTTGGTTTGATTTGGCTTTGGAATTTATTTTCAAATACTTCTTTATTCATTCAATATTTTTAAACAATCCAGATTTTGTGCATAACATTTGGCTGAGAAATCGGGGTTAACAACTGGTTCCACTGTTCTGAGTTCCTCCTTTTACTCCCATCTCACCATCTGCCAGCCCATCTATCAAGCAGTTTGTCTCCCTTGATATGCTGGTGACATATTGCAAACTACCACTTTCCAGCCCCTGCAATATGGAATTATTGCTCTGGTAAACTCTCTGCTGTTCATTGAACAACTGCAGTGCAAATCTAAGTATGGATGGTGCAAAAATCTACATCTGCTAGACTGGCCTCTAATTTGACACTTAAGTGTCCAAACTAACACCCAGGACATTTGTACTTGTAATTGAAAACAATCTCACAATTCAGAAAAAAAGTTTAGATGAATCTGTATTTGCACATTAATTTATTTGTCTATGTGAGCTTCCATTAGAATTTATTGATCCTAGCACTCTTAAAGAATTAAGGTATCAAATTCAACCACATTTCTAGACGTTAAAAGCACAACGCCGAGGCACTGCTATTCATGGGTTAAGTGTACTCTCCTGGCAGTGGCAGTATAGCTGAAGGACTTTCTGATAATAGCAGTCTCATCAATCTGCCCTAGCCCAAATCCCCTGTTTCCACAAGCCACGGTGACAGCAATCACGCCCCACGTGCCTTAGCAGCTTGAAATTTCTCAGGCATTCACTGTACAGCTTGTGATTATTCCAGCAGAGATGTAAAGATAAATCCCCAAATGAAGTAAAAAAAATGCCCGTGACCTTTTCTAAATTATTTTACTTTCCTCCCACACAAGATCAGATCAGCCTATTTGATCACATTTTTACAGAATACTCACCCTGCTATCTTCTCATAAGAGCTTCAAACTACTTTTTAAATAAGTACCAGGTGCCCCATATCCATAAATGTAAAATATGACCTAAAACAAATATTGTTAGGGGAAGACTAAGAGGAGACAATAGAAGGAATTCCTTCAATCAGAGATTTACCTGCAAGATAACTGCTTTGAAATTAATTATCACAAGTCATTCTTAAAATTAAATCATAAATTAATTAGTTAATTTACTTCATGTCTGTGTGGGGGATACTACTATGGGCAAATAGTATTTTATCTACAAAATACATAGTTACTACGTAAAGAAGTTAGAACCATTGCAAGCAAGCTTTCTGCCACTTTGCCCCACCCTCTGGAACGCCATCCCATAGTCCCTTCATCTCGCCTGCTCCTTCTTCTTCCAATATCCATCTCAAGACCCTCCTTTTTGACTGTGGCTTCAATAACTTTGAGATATATTCCCAACTTGAAAAGTACTGTATTAAATGTAATACAATTTACATTCATGTGGAGTATTTCACATTGTGAGGACATCTGAAAGCACTTTGCACAGTTATAATGATAAAAAATAATAATCCTTGCATTTGATATAGGCCTTATGGCGCATTTTTGAGACTTTACTTTTAAGAGCTCTCTTTTAAGCGTTCTGACTGGGGTGGAAGGACCTATATAAGTGCATGTTGTTGTTGCTGCTGTTATTTCAAAGCACTTTACAGAATATCCGATAAAATTAATTGACTGCATATTTTGTAAGTGAATGCGGCAGGCAATTGTGCGCAGTATCCCACAAACAATCATGGATTGAGTGTCCAAAGTGCGAGGCAATTGCTCTAACCACTGAGCCACTAGACTGACTATTATAAATATAGCATAACTTATTAAGGGAAAGTAGAGTTAAATTTTTTTAAAAAACCTTAAAAAACGTATCAGATGACAAGATGTAAAGGTCCACCCACCATACTGAAGACAGATGTCTGTTGAATAATATTATAATTCTTGCAATTTATATAGAGCCTTACATGATGTCAAGACATCTCAAAGCGCTTTGCAACAGCCAGTTGTGCCTGGCAATGTCCCACAAACAGCCGTGGAGTGAGTGACCAATTTTACATGGGGGATTTGTTGGCTAGGACATCGGAAGAAACTCTTTTCTCTTTTCAAATTGAATCTTTAATGTCCACCTGAACATGCAGAAGGGATCTTGGTTTAACGTTTCATCTGAAGGACCGCACCTCCTATAATGCAGTACACCCCCAACACTGCATTGGAGTATCAGCTTAGACCAGTGGTTCTCAACCAGGGGTACATTTACCCCATGGGGTATAAAATTACTTCCAGGGGGTACAGGTGGTGGTACATTGATTTATTTAGCTCCCTTATTTAGCATTTTATAGCCTTCCAAATTATATATTTAATTGTTATTCCCCTCGTTTTGAATGTTCTAGTTATTTTGTTGTATAAAAAACGCTTGGTCATAAAATGCAAGTGGAATGAGGAAGGTGGTGTGTGTGTGTATGTGGTTGGGTGGGGGTACACGATAATGTTGAAAATTAACAAGGGGTATATTACTGAAAAAGGTTGAGAACCACTGGCTTATGATTCCAAGTCTGATACAGAGGCAAGAATGAAACAACTGAGCCAGGGTAAGGAAATTCTGAAACTTGGAACAAAAACATGACACCCGGATGACACCCAAATCTACTTCTCCTCCTCCAGCTGTGACTCCCTGTCTGATGATCTCCTGTCAACTTGTTTGATGGACATCAAAGCTTGGATGAGCTCATATTTCCTGCAGCTGAATTTTGGCAAGACAGAAGCTATACTCATTGGCTCCCGTCAAATGTTTTCTCTCCTGCAGATCTGAACTCCTCAACCTCCCCAGGCTCTCCCCAGATTCAACAAACATATGCACAATTTAGGTGTCAGGTTCAAACACCAGCTTCTCTTTCTATCCCACATCCGTTCCCTGACCAGGACCGCTATTTTCCAAATTTGTCACATTGCCCACCTCTGACTGCACCTTATCATAAAAGCCAGCGAAACCCTCATCCATGCCTTTGTCTCTTCCCGGCTGGATTATTCCAATGCCCTCTTCAATGGTCTCCCCAATTCCACTATACACAAAATGCAACTAATTCATAACTCTGCCACTTGGATTCTCACCCGCATGAAATTCCATAAGCCCATCACATCAATCCTTGCCAGGCTTCACTGGCTGCCAATTACTGAACGGACTGATTTCAAAATTCTCTAATTTTCAAATACCTTTATGCCCTTGAACCTCCCTACCTATCCAATTTGCTTACCCCATCACCCGCAGCCTCTGTTCGTCTGGCTCCAAATTCCTATTCGTCCCTTCCGCTCCACCATCGGTGGCTGTGCCTTCAGCCACTACATCCAGAAACCATTAGAGGAGACAATTTGAGAAAACCATTTTTTTGAGGAAACTCCAGCCTCAATGAAATAGACTGTGCATTTCAAAATACACTATCATTGAGTCTGCGCCATATTCACAACATGAAATTCAACGCAGAAAAGTGTGAGATGATACATTTTGGGAAGAACAATAAGGAGATGATATATACACTACACAACAAAATTTAGCAGAAGTGAAGGAGCATCGATACCTAACATGCACAAAAGGTAAATTGGTAAAAAAAAAAAGTAAATTGAAAAAACTGTAAAAATAGTTCAGTGAATCTAGGTAGGAGTTGTAAATATGGGCATAGAAATAAAAGTAAAACGCAAATTAATAAATTACCCACTAGACTGTGGCTATAATATTGTGCCCAGTTTTGTGCACTTCACTATAGAAAAGATTGCGTAGAAAGGGTGCAGAGGACATTCAACTGAATGATCTGAGTGAGCACTCTGGTGACTGGAATGTTAAATGCCTAGTGCAACCTGTGGTTACAGAAACACCAGTGCACTTCTGGTATCCAATTTGGACAAGCTGATTTCCTGTGCCTCTCGAAACACACAGAGGGGTCACAGCTGACCAAAAGGCTTCCTGCGTGGTGTGCACAAAACGCAAGCTAGATCTTGTTCAGCTTGTCCTTTGGCAAATTCAATCCCATCTATGGAGTCAATGCCTCAAAATGACCTACCCTTTCTGGCCCCATGTTGGCTGTCACGAAACAATTAGTTTTTACATAGGTAATCTTCCACTTCCTTTCTGACGATTCACTCCACAATTTTTCTTATTACTGTATAGAGATCAGACAAATGGGTGTACAACAAAAACAACAAAATTACATTTGTATAGTGCCTTTCACAATAGTTATCAACCAACCTCCTCAACCACCTCTCCTCACTCATCCACCGCGATGTGACTACACTCTCCTGGTTTTTCCAACTTGACCCACCACATTCACTTTGTCTCCTCTAATGGTTTCTCTTCTTGCCCTCATGCACTTCAATGAGTACTTCAAGGCTCTATTTTCAGTCCTCCTTTTTCTCATTTACGTACTTCCTCTCTGTGACATTATTCACAGGCATGGGACCAACTTCCACAATCTACGTTTTCTCACCTCCAGTTCTTATTTCCCAATCTCATTAATTTATCCCTCAAACCAGTGCGTAGCTGAGGCATCTGGCTCAATCCTCAGCTATCCTGCCTATGAAGCTGTTCAAGACGTTAACCATACATGCATTATACTTGGACAAGTTGTTGCTAATTGAAATTGCATACTTACTGATACTAATAATAATCCCTCAAATAAAACAATAATAATTTGGTCATTTTCAATCCACGACTATTTATGGGACACTGCTGTGTGCAATTGACTGCCGTGTTTTTCCCACAAATATACAGTAAATTCACTTTACTGTATATTCTGTGAAGCACTTTGAGACGTCTAGAAGGCATGAAAAGCGCTATAAGAAATGCAAGGATTATTATTATTGAAGTAAAAAAATTACTATGATTAGACTCCAAGGAGAATCAGGAGTATTTTTAACTTCATGGCGTACATATGTTTAATGATTATATTGTTATTTATGCTGAAGTGTATATGGCATTAATGTTGTACCGTGAATGGAATAGGCCCAGCAGAGGTTGAATAGTTCAGATAATGCTAACGATAATAATCGCTCAGATCCACAAGAGTACAGCGATGCAGTGCCTCTCGAGAGCACAGAGGAAAAAGTGCGCAGTTGTAGACAATATGTGGCGAACACTCCTACCTGTATACAGGGATTTCACTGGCGTATTATATGTCAACAAGTGAAGGGACTGGGCCAAATAGATCATTCTTACACTGTGCAGGTACGTGTTGTCTCTTGATACTACCAGTGCTAATGGAGACAAAGCCATTTTTCACTGTTGTCAGTGCAATTCTTTTCTCCATCCATCAATGAATCTTTGTGTGGGCATGTGCATTAGTCTTGACCGGCACCGCTTATTTCCACCTGCGCAATATTGCCAGGCTCCGCAACTATCTTACCCCCCGCGCTGCCGAAACACTAGTGCACGCATACATCACCTCATGGCTGGACTACGGAAACTCTCTCCTCGTCGGCCTCCCCAGTTCCTCTATTCACAGGCTGCAGGTCATCCAAAACTCTGCAGCCCGTGTACTATCCCGCACCCACCTCCGCGACCACATAACCCCCACCCTCGCCCGTCTCCACTGGCTCCCCATCCTCCAGAGGATCGAGTTCAAGATCCTCGTCCTCACCTACACGGCCTTACACGGACTTGCCCCGCCCTATTTAACCGATCTACTTTCCCCCTACAAGCCGACCCGGACCCTCCGTTCAACAGGACTTGGAACTGCTCCAAGCCCCCCGCCCGAACCGCCCCACCATCAGAGGCTGGGCCTTCAGTTTTTCCGCTCCCACCCTATGGAATGCCATCCCTCAATCCCTCTGTTTCGTTTTTTCCCTTTCCTCTTTCAAGGCCGGTTTGAAGACTTTCCTCTTCGATCGTGCCTTGGGACGTCCTCCCGACATGAAAGGCGCTCTATAAATGTAAATTGTTGTTGTTGTTGTTGTTGTGCCTTTTGTTCCACCCCGAATTTTTCTACCTCCCCTTCGTGTTTCACCCCTTCCCAAACACTCCCCTCTCAGCTCGGGTCACACGCCTCCTGTGCAGCGCCTTGGGACGTCCTCCCGACGTGAAAGGCGCTCTATAAATGTAATTTGTTGTTGTTGTTGTTGCCAAAACAAAATGGCCAAAGCTTTAGCACATACTGATTAACATTCCAAACAATGTAGGTGGGTAACACCAACACAAAGAATTTACCTGGTGTGCAATCTGTGTTTTGTGATCACTGTCGCCAAGTTACTCATAGTCATACCAATATCAAGTAAGCATATTATGCATCGACGTGAAACACCACTTGTCCCGTGTTAACTGGCTACACTGTAACTAGATTTAATATGATATTGTTGAACACACATTATCATATTAAACTTCTGAATCCCATTACTCTTGGTGATGAGGCAAAATCTACCTCCATGCACCACGAATCTCCAGCATCTTGGGACGTCCTCCCGACGTGAAAGGCGCTATACAAATGTAATTTTGTTGTTTTTGTTTAAATGGTTCTTTTCTAATTTGCTAATTAAGAATTTAATTATGTAAAAAGTGAAAACACAGCTATTTGCAATAAACCAGATTGAGAATTTCAATGTCTCTTAATAGACAGGATGTAATAATTATCACATTGAATCTGTTATGAATCATCACAATTTACAATCTATTGCTAAAGATTGTCTGTAGGTGTGACCACACCTTCCCCCAACCTTGGTATAATGAATGGGTCCAATACGGGTTTAAACATTTCATTACTACAATTTTTGTTTCTGCTAACAACCACTGTCATTGCTGACCGATCAGTATGAGGCAAGCTGGTATCTCGTAAAGCAGCAGTACAAATCCATAGTTGTAGTTCTAGTTGCTAGAAGAATGAAGTTGCATTATTAATGTTAAAATCTTGAAATCTCTGGAATTCCATTCCACAGTCCCTCCACATCCTTTAAGTCCCAACTCAAGACCCTCCTTTTCGACAGTCCCATTGGTCGCCCCAAATCTCCTCCTTTCCCTCCATCTAACCCGATCCCAACCCCATCTTGGGGCTGAAATATTGATTGTCCAGCACTTTGGGACGTCCTCCCGACATGATATGCTATACAAATGTAATTTTGTTTTTGTTGCTTGAAACCCACAAACAGTACTGTGACATCTGTTATTAACCAATACAATTTTCACCCCCTATTTCTCAAAATGCCGCAAATTAAATAACCACAAATCATTCTGAGCAATTCTCTGAGCAAGCCTTCTTTTCACACACCCCAATGTTTCTTTCTTGATAAGCACAGGATAATGTTACTTTCTCAATGTGGCAGTCAAGAGATTCCTTGATATGATGCCAAAATATTACAAACTCCTCTTCAGCTTGAGGATGATCTGTGCTCCTGCAAGTTATGTTGACTGGGGATTAGGAAATTATACTACTGAATGCCATTACTCTTGGTGATGAGGCAAAATCTACATCCACGCACACAAATCTCCAGTCCTCTGCAAAGGGCATTGTGCAAAGGGTCATCCTTTAAATGAGGCATTAAATTGAGGACCTCAAGACCTAAAAATCCCATTTTATCATTGTAACACAGAAGTACAATAAAACGGTTGAGTCCATGCATCAACCTGATTTCAGAGTTTGCCAGGATTTAGAAACCTACCCTAGAAATGGCTGGGGGAGCTCCGCCCCCTACACCATGTGATCTGTGAACACAACACTGAAGCCAAACAATGGCCGAGCGGCACCCACAGTGCCGGATGACAGAGTGGCCAGGCCGGGAACTACAAGCAGCTGTTCCGAACCAGTAGATTCGCTGGGCATCAGAAAAAACCTAATACTGTATGTATTCTGAAATCTTACCAGTTTTAGGGAGTTGCCAGCTTTCGGAATGTCAGATTATCGAGGTTTTACTTGTAATATTTCCTAGAATCCTGACCAATTATTCTCTGATAAAGTGATCACTGCCTACTTTACGACTTTGTGGGACTTTGCTGTGTAGGAGACCTTTTGCTTTGACCACTTCTACATTCACCTTCCCTCTCTCTATCTCAAGTGTCAGGCTCCACCATTGCTAAGCATTCAGAGACACTACCTTACTTGCTGTAAATGCATTCAGACATTTAGGACAAGGACACTGGGTAAACGGTTTCATTTAAAGGTCTCGTTTAAAGGTCTCACAATATCCATATACTGGCTCTTCTCACAATGTCCATATACAGTACTGGACTGGAGAGTCAACTGGGTTTTCTGGAGAGATGGGGTTTGGTGGGTTGAAGGGAATGCTTCACCTGATCCAATCTTGTGATCTTGTAAAATTGTTTTACTCTGTTTCACAGAGCTCTGCAAATAGGTGTTAAGATTGTTTGCATCATTAAACTGCCAGATGTGCTCACATTTATGGTGTTGCTCACACCACAGTTAGTTACATTTTGCAGCACTGAACTGCCACAGTCAGCCCATCTGGTCTGCGCCCCTAATGCCTGTTTTCTAAATTACTTTTTTATTTAAAAATTATTCTCACTTTCCTGCTCTTAATAATCCCTTGCTCATCAGGCACTTCTCCAGTTTCCTTTTGAATTATTATATTGATCAAACCTCAATGGTGAATAAAAACACCCTAACAATCCTCTGAATAAATAAATTCCTTCTATTGAATGGAATTTACACCCAAGAAGTATTTTAAACACATCTGTCATACCACTCTCAATTTCCTCTGCTTCAGTAAAACAAAAGCTCCAATTTAGCCAAGTTCTCTTAGTGTACCTAGGATCTGCTACACCTTTTCTATCTCTGACATCTGTCCTATAATGGGGAGCCCACAACTGAATTAAATACAAAACCTCAAATGCTGCTTAACCAAGCACAATACAATTCCAACATCATTCCCCTAGATTAACATTCCATATTCTGGTTTATAAACTCCACAAGCCCATTTATCTTTTTGATACCTTGTTGTACCTGAAGCGTTCCGGGAAGCAAGCCTGTGTGTGGGCCGTTATATAAATGCAAGTTGTTGTTGTACATTCCATCCCATGTTTAATCATTAATGTATTTAGAACGTGATCCATCTGCCTCTCCACATCACTGAATATTTTACCCTTCAGGTTATGCCTCCATCATGTATTCTTTTTTCTGAAATTCGTATCTCACATTTAATTTTGTTAAACTGTAGCTGCGATTTCTCTTGGCGATCAAAACCCTAAAGTCCACGTCCACGTCATTGATTAGCGCCTTGGGACGTCCTCCGGATGTGAAAGGTGCTCTATAAATGTAATTTTGTTGTTGTTGTGTAATAGCAGGCATCTGTTGTTGGATTTTTCAAGAAAATAGCTACAATTTGCATAGCGAAATTGCTTCAAAACTCACATTATAAACTAGAAATTAAATTTAAAATATTGACCTATGTACTACTGATTGTCAAACGTAGTGTGAAAACAAGTAGCAAAACTGTCTTGCTATCTTTTTAGGTTCATCTTTGACATTTCCACATCACCAAGTTATACCTGCAGTGTTGTTAATGTATGGTTCTATTTGCAGTCCCTCCCTAAACTTTATAAAGAGTGAACAAGTGACATTTGAATATTCAAAATCAGAACCATCATAGTCATGTTCAATTTGATCCTCACTCTACATCCACAAATGCACAGGAGAACTTATTTACTTATTCAAGCAGCAAAACACTCAATTCCCTAATGGACGGATGCGAGTTGGAGGATATAGCAACTTGCCACTCAAATGTATATGAGCCAGCTGGGTGTTTTTCATCTGATCAAAAGCAGATTGTACAAGGGCACTCATTCACAAGGGAGGGAACTCAGGTATCCCCCTTGAGCTGTACTTCCTGATGGTAAGTCAAGGATCATAACTCATTTCAACTAATATAGCATTGTTCACATACAATAAGATTTTATGGTCATGAATCATAGAGCTTCAGTCAAAGGCATAAATAGAACCAGTGGAGAGATGTAGCTGAAACTAATTGAAGAGATGCTGAACCATTTGGTGTAAAGCTTGCAATTCCCACATGTGGTCCAACACCAAGTCTGCCTTTGGATCACATTTCTGTAGCGCCTCTCATGTCAGGAGGATATCCCAAGGTGCTGGACAATCAATGTTTTCGGACCCAAACTGAGAGTCGAGTTTGGGGAGAGTGGAGGGCAGGGGAAAAAGAGGGTGAACAAAGGCACAGTCAAAGAGGAGGGTCTTGAGATGGAGGCAAGGGAGGGAGCAAGGTGGAGGGACTGCTGATTGGAGTTCCAGAGGGTGAGGTAGAGAGGCAGAAGGCCCGCCTACCAACGGTGGGGCAGGCGAGGTGGAGCATGTGCAACAGACCAGAGCCTGCTGAGCAGAGGGAGCGGGCAGGTTGGTAGGGTGTTAAGAAGTCGCAGAGATAGGGAGGAAGCAAGGTCATGGAGGGCTTTGAAGGTAAGGACCAAGACCTTGAACTGTATCATCTGTGTTATAGGAAGTCAGTGGAATTAGGTGAGGATAAAGGTGATAGAGTCACAAAGTCGGGTGTGGGAGAGGACACGGCTACAGAGTTCTGGATAATCTGCAACCTATGGAGGGAGGAGTTGGAGAGGCTGACAAGCAGGGAGTTTGCATTGTAAAGCCTGGATGTTATTAATGCGTGTATGAGGTTCTTGGCAGCCTGCGCAGTGAAACAGTGGTGGAGCTGGACAATGTTGCAGAGGTGGGGGAAGACAGAGCGGGTCATGGTACGGATATGGGGTATACAGGATAGTTGAGGGTCAAAAAAGATGCCAAGGTTCCAGATTGGCTTGGTAAGGTGGAGTGTGCAAACTTGGATGATGATGCTGTCATCATCTGAGGTGTGGAGGTGCTGATGGTAGCCAATTCCAACTGTAGAAAGTTGGATCTCATCCAGGATTTGGTCTTACAAGAGGTCCTGGAGTTGAGGATGGGAGCCAGAAAGATAGAGTTGGGTGTCATCCACATGCATGTGGAAGTTGACCCAATGTCTGCGGATGATGTGGAGTCCTGCAGCTCAGTGGTTAGAGCACTCGCTTCACACTGAGAGGTGTTCGATTCCCAGCAGAGCAAAACCTTAGGCAAGTTGTCCTTACTCTACACATTTGATAATAATACCTCATGAAAAAAAAATACTATAGTAAATTGGTCACTTCAATCCACAACTGTTTGTGGGACACGGCTGTGCACAATGGCTGAAGCGTTTTGCCCACAAAACATACTGTTAATTCACTTTCAATATATTCTGTGAAGCAGTTTGGGATGTCGAGAAGACATGAAAAGTGTTATATCAAATGCCAGGATTATTATTATGTCACCACGATGGAACATACAGATATTGAAAAGGAGGGGAACCACTGACAGAGCCTTGAGGAACGCTGCACGAGATGGTGTGGGGGCTAGAGGAGAAGCCATTTGTGGAGATGAAGGTGACAGTGTAAGAGATAGGATCTGAACCATTCGAGAACAGAACCATGAAGGTTGAGGTGAGAGGAGAGGCAGTAGACGAGGATAGAGTGGTCAACAGTATTGACTGCTTATACCTTTTTTCTCCTCCCCGTGCTTTCTTCTCCTTGAAGATAGGTTTTTCTAATGTTCTCCATTCCAACCTTCCTAGTCTCCAGAAACTTCGAATGGTCCAGATTTCTGAGACGTGAACTTTTTTCCCACACGAGATTCAACACACCCAATCTATATCCTCAGTTTTTCTGACTTTGGTTTATTGCTTGCTTCCACTCACTTTGAAGTCTCTGCCAAAACCACTTATCTTCAATACCTCTCCCTTGCCGTAAAAAAAACTTTGAAAGCATATCCCTTTCACTGTGCCTTTGGTCAGCATCTATGAATCTATGTTTTCTTTCTCGACAATATATTTACCATGCAGTTTGAGATGTTCTTTTAAATGAAATCGAGTGGGTAGCAATCTCATTTTTGAGTCTGAAAGTTGTGTGTTGAAGCCCCACATTGGGACGTTGAAGTCATACAATCCAGGCTTCACTCAAATGCAGTGCTGGGAGTGCCTGCATTGATGTAGGTGCTTTCCTTCAGATGAAATATTAAACCTAGCTCCCTTCTGCCTGTTCAGATGTTAAAGACACTATTCATAAAGAGGAGGGTGATTCGCCCAGTGTCAATCAATTAAATCAATCAAAACTTACATTTATATAGCACATTTCATCGAGAGGACGTCCTAAGGCACTGTACAAATAGTTAGGGACAAGAGCAGTGGGGGAAGGGGAGGGGCAGGATGAAGAAGAGTAGGAAAATTGACTGTATATTTGTGGGTGAAACACGGCAGCCAAATTGCGCACAACAGTGTCCCGCAAACAGTCATGGAAGTGGGATTAGGGGAAAAAGGGGGGAAAGATGACAAGGGGAGGGGTCAGGATAGGGGGAAGAAGAGCAGGAAAGCCGACTGTATATTTGTGGGCGAAATGTATTTGTGTTCTAGCCAACAGTCCGCCCAAATAAAATTGGTGCTTCACTGCATGGCTGTTTGTGGGACATTGCTAGGTGCAAACGGCTGTGGCAGTCACCCACAAACACTCCACTTCACAATAAATCCTGTGAAGCACTTTGAGATGGCTTCCCAACATGAAATATGCCCTAACAAATTAAAGGATTATTAGTATTATTATCAAGTTTGTTCTAAATATGGATAGACAGAAACCCATAAAATAAAACCACATTATGCCATACAGGTAATGCTATAAAATAAAAACAAAGATAATTTAAAAAAAAATTCAGGGTCTATTTTCTTCATCGGAATCAGATGAAATCTGGGGCAGTAGATTGGGAAGATTCAAATTAATTGGAAATTATTTTGGAACATCAGAAAAACTTAAGTGTTTTTATCCAAGTTAAAGGTAATCAAAAAGCACCATTAAAAAAAATCACAGCAGAGTACCAAGCAGCCAGCAATAAATGTGAATGATTCAGATCCCAGATTATACAGTTAGGCATTGAGAATACATCTTGAAACACATCATGTGTTTACAACACTGAAAGCATTAGGCAGTTTTCTGGGTATACAATGTTTGCATCAATTGATAGCAAAGTAAACTGTGCACATACAGAAACTAAACAATATAGTGTTATAAAATGGTCTCAATTGGGTTTTTTCAGTGAAAATTAAGATGTACTAATCAACCTTACCATAAACATATAGTTTAAATCAACTTAGAAAAGACTTCAAAAATGCCTATCTAATATTCACATGATCAGAAATGCTGTACTGTTTTTAAACCAAGTTTAATCAGCCAATTCATTTACCAGATTACTGCAACCACAAACCAACGCTAACATCTGATGATGAACAACAGAATCTGTTTATTGTAAAACTTCTTAAACTGCAGCCAAGAGTTCAAGAAACCAATCTGTCTAAAATACATTTCCTTGTGATCATCATTTTAGAAATAAATAATAATGATCCTTGCATTTGATATTGCTACTTATCACGTCTTTGAGATGTCTCAAAGCGCTTCACAGAATATACTGTACAGTCATGGATCGAATGACCAATTTTTTTTAAAAAAATTTAGATGGGATTATTCCTCCCAGAAAAGCAATCTGACACTCAGCTGACACTCAGCTACTTACTGCTCTAACCACTACACTACAAGACTCCACATGTAGATTCATAGATTCATAGAATTTTACGGCACAAAAGGAGGCCATTCGGCCCATCTAGTCTGTGCCGGCTCTTTGAAAAGAGCGATTCAATCCCACTGCCCTGCCCGCTCCCCATAGCCTAATAGACCTGTTCTCCCTAAATAAAGATCTAATTCCCTTTAAAAAGTTGTTATCGAATCAGCCTCCACCACCTTTTCAGGCAATGCATTCCAGATTCGAACAACTCGCTGAGTGAAAAAATTTCTCCTCAGCTCCCCTCTACTTCGCCTTGAAACTATTTAAAATCTGTGACCACGAGTCACAGATTCACCCACGAGTGGAAATAGTTTTTCTCTATTTGCCCTGTCGAAACCCCTCATGATCTTATAAACCTCTATTAGGTCTCCCCTCAATCTTCTCTGCTTCAGAGAGAATAACCCTAGCCTATCTAGCCTCTCCTCATAGCTGAAGTCCCTGAATCCTGGCACCATCCTAGTAAATCTTCGCTGCACCCTTTCCAAGGCCTTCACATCCTTTCTGTAGTGTGGTGACCAGAATTGAACACAGTATTCCAGCTGAGGCCTCACCAAAGTCCTATAGAGGTTAGTCAGCACTTCCTGACTTTTGTACTCTATACCCCTATTTATAAAGCCTAGTATCCCATATGCCTTCTTAACAGCCTTGTCTACCTGTCCTGCCACCTTCAACGAGTCACTAACACAAATCCCCAGGTCTCTCTGTTCCTTCACACCATTTAAAATTGTACTATCTAGCCTATATTACCTCCCTTCATTTCTTCTCCCAAAATGCATCACCTCACACTTCTCTGCATTAAACTTCATCTGCCATGTGTCTGCCCACTTTACCAATTTGTCTATATCCTCTTGCAGATGGCTACTATCCTCCTCACTATTTACTATTCTCCCTAACTTAGTGTCATCTGCAAACTTGGAAACTGTACTCCGTACACCCAAGTCCAGATCATTGATGTAGATTACAAACAGCAATGGTCCCAAAACTGATCCCTGTGGCACACCACTGCTCACTTCCCTCCAATCTGAAAAACAGCCATATGTAAACTCCACATATTGAGCATGTTAAGTTTGGTTTCAGTGGAGAGCTTCATCAGTAGTGAAGCCGCCTGTCCTCTTTGCCAACCTTTCTTCCCACACCTGCTGTTTATCCTACTTGTTCTCCTTACTAGTATCTTGGAACCTTGCACCACCCACAGCTGAGGAGGCGGCACAGATTTCTGAGGCCTCTTTGCTCGAGCCTGGCTGTCAGGAGGTTTCTATTGTTCAATTTTAAATTTTCACACGTTTAGATACAACACCAACATTTATTTTATCTTTTATGTTTCCCAGATCTTGCAGGTTTTTAAGCAATCTTTTTGTCAACAATAATCGCTGACTTTAGGTTGTAAGGTTGCCATGGACGTCACTTTCTGTGGGCTGGGCATATATGCTTGGCACAGTCAGGCAAGGTTTAGTAACAGGGATGCATTTTCCTTAATTTGGAGACAATTAGAAATCCTGTGAATTCTCATTCTTACACAATAAATTCAAAAGCTGTTGAGGGTATCCACTCCTTCTCAGTGGGCTTTGGCCTGCTTCACATCCTTGCCTCGCCTGCCCTACATTGGTGGGCATGTCTTCAGCCACTCTGCCCCACTCTCTGGAACTCTATCCCACAGTCCTTCCACTATGCCCACTCCCCTGCCTCCTTTAAGATCTCAAGACCTTCCTCTTTGACTATGCCTTTGATTATCCTCCTTCCCCCACCCCGGACCCAAATCCCCAGCTCAAAACACTGATTGTCCAGCCCCTTAAAATGTCATCCTGATGTGAGAGGTTCTATAGAAAAGTAATTATTGTTGTTGGGGATGGGGATGGTCCTTACGAGATCGATTTGTGATCCCTAAAGCCATTCTGCTTCATCCCCTCCCTCTTTGTTTTTCAAAACCCATCCAAAAACCCTCTTTCTGAAAAATGCACTTTCAGGCATTTCCCATTTATTCCACCTAAGCCTCACTCTGCTACAGCTACCATTCCACCTACGCAAAGTGATCTCAGAGAATTGCCTGTGTAAAAGCCACAATGTAAGTGCAAGATTGTGTTATTCTTATTACAATCATCACAATAAACAGTTTTTTGGCAGGTAAGTAAGGACTGTTAGCTCTTGTTTCTATTCAACTGAAGAAGGTCCTTCTTGACCTCATTTTTTTCCTTCTTATTCTATTCAGGTGTCAAACTGCATGACCTGTTTTGGGTAACATTACTTTGACTCATACATGATTCAAATTTGCAAATTTCTCCCAGATTTGTGTATTTAACATTAACCAGAAGTTTGAATAGTTGTTTTTCAGATTTCTCAACAACATAATAAGATCCTATATCAAATGCAAATATTATTATTTTTATTGTCTGAGTTCTACAATCTTTCCAGTGTATACTAAACTGCTATATTATCTAAATAATGTAACAAAACAAGAATCTAATATTCATTGCATTTGATATAGTGCCTTTCACATCAGGAAACATCTCAAGGCACTTCACAGTCAAGTCTTGTGACTGTACATTTTGCAGGCAAACTTGGCATCCAATTCGCACACAGCAATGAAGTCCCACAAATAGCCATGAAGTCAAAGACCAATTTTATCTGGGAATTATTACTGATGAAAACTCTCATCTCTTTTCAAATAGTGCCATGGGACCTTCAATGTCCACCTGAACAGGCAGCCAAGGACCTCAGTTTGCATCTCTTATAAAGGACAGCGGTGGAGCATCAGACTGGACTATGATTTCAAAGTCCTGACTTGGAACTTTACTCCTCAACCTTCTAACTCTGAAATTAGCACGAGTCAGGCTGACACCTCTACTGTATGCAGTGCAACAAAACAATACCATTTTAAATTTTCAACAGTACATTTTTTTCTGCTACTTGTGATATCTTCACTGGGAAGGGCTGACAACAAATAACACACTGTCCAGATTTATTAATTTATTGAAGAATCTTCCTTTGAGACTTTAAAAAAAACAAGAAATCTACATCTACAATCTTGTTCTTAAGAAAGCCCTTATATTCTTGCTCTCTCCTTCTTCAATGGATTTTAATAATAATAATTTGTGCATATGATATAGCGACTTATCACGTCTTCAAGAAATCACAGAATACAGTATACTACAAACTAATTTGAATGTATATTTTGTGACAAAACAACTTTCCAATTAAATATCTTTCTTTGATATATACAGTTCATCTCTCTTTTCTCTCACAGAAACTCATACCTAACATACTCACTCTTTACATGTGCTCACACATATACAATCTGTACACACCTCTCATATACACATTACCACTCATATATTTACACATACTACTCATTATTAGACATACATAAAAGTAAAGAACAGCATGACAAATTAGCTAGCCTAATTTTTTGAAAGCTGTACTGTGCAGTAAAGGCCAGGCTGATCGATATCCACAACACCCCTGCATTTTAAGTTGTTAAATGTCCAGCTAATCAGGTGAAATGGAAATCAGCCTAGATTCCTCCAATTATCTGATCTCTTTAAGGGAAAGGAATTATCCTCTTTTCAAATGATGCCGGTGGAGCATGACCTGGCAAGCAGCCAATTCCTTCAATATCTGCAGCTTTGATGAGTTTCCCTTAAGAGTTTACGTGCCGGAATTTTAATGTGCCCCCACCCAAGGCTTCCCACTCACATTTGCTCATCGCCCCTGATGTGGGGTGGAAAAGCCTGTATTATCTGCATCCTACAACCTCTGCAGCTCCTTCGTGCCATTGTTTGCAATAGGAGTAAGTTAATGCATCTTAGCACTCAGCTAATGCAGGATGTGAGAAACAGATTTTACCAGGCACTGGAACAAGCTTTGACAGCCTCTTTTCCTACCTGCTTAAAGTAAGGGGAATATTTTCTGTCCAAATACATCACATCACAACTACAAATTGCATTCATATGCTACCTTTCATGTTGGGTAGGACATCCCAAGGCACTGGGATACACTCTGCTCAGGCTGTATTAACACTAACTGTGTTTAGCACCTTTATCAAATTATCCTGAGGTTCAGAAACTCATCCATCTCAAGTCAGTTCCTCTGCCAGGCTGTCTGTCATTACCTACTGGAAAAGCAGACATTACCCCCACTCACTATTTACTTCAATTATTAAGGAATTGCTTGGCACCTGATTCAGAGCTGTGAGACGTTGGGATATTGTGGCATAATATGTTTTCTCAGGTTAAAATGTCTTTGTATCGGATTACAGGCCAGTTCCCATTGCCTTCCCCATTGAGGCTGTAACAACTCAAAGCAGGAAAGAAACCACAGTTGCAATAATAGTGGGGATGTAAAAAAATGTATCCATAGAAAACTCCTGATAAATCAAAAGGAGCACAATGACTATCTATCCAGAGTAGTGAATTAAGCATAGATTCTCCAGAGCCACAAGGGCATGATGTGCTCAGGAAGACCTTTGCTAACACACACTATACCTTAATGGAAGAGGGGTCACCTCCAGCTTAATTGATTCAATACATTGCAAATCACAAATTAATGTCTGATGCATACTACAGTATAGCTTTTTTTACTCAATTACTAGAACTTTTTTTAAATCATCAAGACAGGAATGGTTTACTTTTCAAACTTTCTAATCTCCATCCTCTTTAGTTTTTTGTAAAAGATTTTAGACCATTTTTTCATACAGCAAGTTGTTCTGATCTGGAATGCATTGCCTGAAAGGGTGGTGGAAGCCGATTATGACAATAACTTTTAAGAGAGAAGTACATAATTATTTGGGAAGGACAGGTTTGCAGGGCTATGGTGAGAGAGAGGGGAAGTGGGATTGACTTGGATAGCTTTTTTCAAAGAGCCAACACAGACATGATGGGTCAAATGGCTCCCTTCTGTGCTGTATAATTCTATGATTCTATGAATTCACAGTACTCCACTCAAAGCCAATCAAGAGGTGGATGAGAGGCTGTGAGTAGCAGACTGGGCTTCCAGGCAGTCCACGGATGGGCTGTGAGCAATTTTTTGGCCATTGTTTGTTAGTCTGGTTGACAGTCAGGGTCAGGGAGTAGGATGAGTGGCTGTGAATGACGAGCACATATTTTGCAGCTGAATGTACAGTACAGGTAAGACACTATAATGCAAGAGTTCAGTTCAGCCCCTGTTGATTTATCCAAATTGATTTATATTCAGTGCAATTATGAGAATATCTAGAATGTGACTATTTAAGTAATAAGTGGATGAATAAATCAGAGTCCTTTGGCAACATTTTGCATGGGGAGCAAACATTTGTTTTAAGTGGTAGTGAATACTTAAATGAGTGTATTATTATCCAGAGTTTACTGGAATTACTTGCAATTACTAGGATACTGATCAGTAACATCGAACAGCTTTCAATTGACATATTTTAGACATATTCTCGGCACAAGTTTCAAAAATCTGTTCGGCTGTTTGTTTATTTATTTACAGAGCTTGACTAAGCAGTGATGCCAGTACCATTTATCAACTGTTTAAGCACGTGGCTGCTGTTATTATTTTACAATTTGATTAAATTGAATAAATTCTGATGGACAAGGGAGCAAATTTTGTGTTTGATCTCCTACAGTTCATTTTAAAAGAATTTAAAATAACCTCCATCAGGACCTCTGTCTACATCCATAGACGAATGGGCTGGTAGAACGATTCGATACTACACTTGAGGGGATGCTTTGGAAATTTGTATCAGTGGAAAATCAAACTTGGAAAAACTCCCCCCACTTTCTGTTCCCTGTGCCGGACGTCACCCAGGCTTCCAATGGCTTTTCTCCTTTTGAGCTTTTGTACGGCAGACAGCCACACAAAATACTCGCTTGGGTTAAGGAAATGTGTGACGAACAACCTAACCACATGGACAATGTCTTGCTGTATGTCTTAGAGATTAGACAAAGGCCAGATATTATTCTGCAGTTCATCAAGAGAGGCCTGCTGAGCATACAGCAAAACAAGAGCAGCATTATAATCATGGGCTCGGTTATATGAGTATCACCCTGGAGACTCAAGGTGGAGTATCACCCTGATGCTCTTATTCCCATCATCACAGTCAATTACTGGCTAAATGTCAGGCCCTTTAAAATAATACGTGGTACTGAAAGATTTCATAATCTACCAGCCGAGGGTAAGGAAATAGAAACAGATTTATCACATGAACTTATTGGAATGCGCATGCTAATCTGTTTGTACATCCCAAAGAACAGAAGGTAGATGTAGGGCCCCACATACCAGTTTAGAACTCCTCGGTGTTGGTGTCTACGGGGGAATATGTAACCAAAGCCAAAAAAGAACAGATTGATTGGTAAACTAATACTGGGATGTGTTTTCGGAGAGACTGAATATGTGGTGGACAGTGAACCAGGTGTGACAGAGAAGTCCTGTCCTAACCAGATCCTGGGAATAATGTATGATAAGGTGAGGAAGGAGCTGCGAGGTGTGCTGGAGCTGGGAATCATCAAAGCATTCAAATGTGAGTGATGTATCCCCATTCTCATGATGCACAAACCGGATGAACTACTCGATTTTGCACTGATGGGTGAAAAGTCAATGCAATTTCAAAATTCAATGCATATCCAATTCCCGAGGTAGATGATTTGTTGGACTGATTGGGGTGCGTTAAATTTATTTTGATGATGGTCCAAACCAGAGGGTATTGGCAAATTCCTTTGACCAAGAAGTAGAAAGCAAATACTTTGCTGAGACTTGGTTTGTTATTGCTGACACTCCAATGTAGTGCTAAGGGGTGGTGTATTTTCCGAGGCACTGTCTTTCAGATGAGATGTTAACCTAAGATCTGCCTGTCCAGGTACATACTGAAGATCTTATGGTACTATTCTAAAAGAAAACAGTATTTCTTCCAGTGTCCTGGCCAACAATCCTCCAAATAAAATTATTCACTCAAGAAGAGCCTGGCAAATGTTTGGGTACATCTAAGCTCATTGCACAAGTCCAAAACATTTCAGTGTATGGACTCAATAAAGGAACAGTGGTGTATCCATTTGCAGCCAAATAACACCAAACTTGTTGAAGGAAACACTAAATTCACCTTCAGATCCAAGCAATTAGTTGAATTAATCCACTAAGCAGCTAATACATTGACTAACATATTGACAAACCTATGTCCTCTTGTTCTACTGCCTCGATGCATCTTAACGTATTTATTCATGATTACTTTTTCAAAGCTATTTCAAATTTTATGTTACATTTCACTGATTGTTGCTTGGCTTCTCAAAGTTATTTTAGCTGCAACACTGTCCATATTGCACAATAGTTTAAGGAAGTTGAGTTTTATCACTTGAATGTATGTTTCTGAACTCCCACAGATTCAACATGTGTTAAAAGAGTTCACTGCTCTGGGTGTTGAACCCTGCAAAAGCTCATCTGAGTGCTATGCATTCAATACCTTGGCCTCAAGGAGACATACATTTACGGATATGATGGAAAAATGTTTTACTCTTAAAGAAACATGCTCTATATTGCAAGTGTTTTTTGCAACCAGACATGTCTGTTCCTTCTCAGATGAGATTTAGAATGTCCAACGGCCATAAGGTTTCCAAAGCTCCAGAATTCATAAAGTTATGCTGGGCCACAAATAACCAATTAACAAGGTCTGATTAGGTTTTTGATAGTGATCCAAAATTACAATTAAATACAAAATGTTCCTAAATGTGTAGCATGATCAGCAGATAAATTATAGTAATTACAACCAAATTTACCCTGGCAACAACAGAACACAACTATACATGTGTGAAGTGTTCCCAACTGGATGCACTTGAGCTAAACATTGCTAAGCTTGAGCAGCAGCTGAGGACCCTCTGCCTCACGGCTGAGCAGTTTATGAACTGCAGGCTTCAGGAAGTGGCTATCCCACAGATTGAGGAAGGAAAATGGGTGACTGTTCACAGGAGAAAGAAAATGTACAAAAACAACACAAATTATGTCTTCCATGTCAAGAAGCACTGGATAGTAAGCATTTCGGACCTGCGCTGGGGTCCAGGCTCAGGGATGGTGGAGGGAGGGGTCGGTGGGGGGAAGGAGGGTGATGGAAGGCACGGTCCAAGAGGTGGGTCTTGAGATGGGTCTTGAAGGAGGCAAGGGAGGGAGCAAGGTGGAGGGACTGTGGGAGGAAGGAAGGATGGAAATTGTGAAGGGATCCACTGGGGAATTTGCTGCATCAAACAAGTACCAGGTACAGAGTACCTGTAACAAAGACAGCACCCTACTTGTTAGGGCTGTGGCTTGAAATGTTAACAAGAGCTGAGTGGGAAGATTCCCTGGCCCCATTGCGTAGTCTGCCCTTTCTGATCCTGCCGATGATCCAGGCTGGCTGGGCTGTCATCAGCAATGCCCTGCTCGGAAACTGGACTAGATACCATGACAGAGAGCTGACTCGATTATGTTCTGTTGGCAAGCATGTCAGCTTCGAGCCAATTCAGCTCCAAGGACTCTCTGCTTACCCTAAATCTAAACAGAGCTTCTGATGAATAACCTAAAAAATTAAGGTAATGCGGTGAATAATAATAATAATAACACTCCTTGCATTTGATATAGTGTTTTTCACATCTTAGCGATGTCTCAAAAAGCGCTTCACAGAATATACAGTACTGTAAAGTGAATTTACTGTATATTTGTGGGCGAAACGCGGCAGCCAATCGCACACAGCAGTGTCCCACAAACAGTCGTGGATTGAAATAACTAATTTTTATTATTGTGTTTTTTTGGACGGATGTAGTATATATGGATTTTCAGAAGGCTTTTGTTAAGGTGCTGTATTTGAGGCTTATTAAAAACAAGTGCATAATGCTCTTAAATAAATGGAATCTTTGGTTTCATAAATAATGATATAAAATGTAAAACCAAAGTGGTAATGCAACATATAAAAATTGTTAGTGAGACTGCGGTTAGAATGTTGTGTGCAGTATTGGACACATAATTACCACACCTCAGGAAATATGTCAAGGTGATAGAAAGGGTGCTGTAGAGGTTGAGTAGGACGATACCAGGAATGAACAGTTTGGCTTATGAGCAGAAATTGGAGGAAATTGAACTTTTTTCGAAGGAATAAAGAAGGTTGAGGAGTGACGTGATAGAAGTCTTTAAAATTATGAATTATCACGTAGAGTAGTTAGGATGATAATAATAATAATAATTCTTGCATTTGGTATAGCACCTTACTGCATCTTCAAGACATCTCAAAGCATTTCACAGGATACATTATAATCTTTTCAGTCCTATATACCTGCCCGTAGAATTAGAAGTGATCTTATTGAAACCTATAAGATTATTAAGGGGCATTACAGAGTAGGTAGTAAACAGATAAACATGTTTCCCCCAGTTGGAGAAACTATAACCAGGGGTCACAGTCTTAAAATTAGAGGTCAGCCCTTTCGCACTGAGTTGAGGAAAAACTTCTTCACTCAGAGGGTAGTGAATTTATGGACTTCTCTACCCCAAAGGGCTGTAGTTGCTCAGTCCTTGAACATATTCAAGACTGAGATTGATAGATTTCTTGTGGATAAAGGGATTAAGGGATATGGGGATAAGGTGGGTGGGTGGAGTTAGACTAGAAGATCAGCTATGATCTTATTGAATGGCGGTGCAGGCTCGAGGGGCCAAATGGCCTACTCCTGCTACTAATTCTTATGTTCTTATGTTCCTTATATCCCTGTAGCTAATTATTTTTAAGGTATTTATTCCATCTTGAAGGCTAATATGGATTCTGCCGCAACTACCACTCCCAGCAGGGCATTCCATATCCTTACCCGCAATAATAATAATTTGGTCACTCAATCCATGACTGTTTGGGACTATGGGCTGTGCATTTCATCCCCCATATAAACAGTCAATTCATTTTACAATATATATTCTCTGAATCACTTTGATAAGGCGCTATATCAAATTGAATAATTATTTATTGTTATTTGGGGAATTGTTGCCAGAACAATGAGAATCTCCCTTCTTTTTACGAAAAGTGCCATGGGATCTTTAACGTCCACTTAAACGGGCAAAGTCTTATCTGAAGGGCAGCACTTGCAACACAACACAATGCCTGCACTATATTGGAGGGTCAATTTTTGGAAACATGTGAGTTAATTTCCCGATATTGGGCTTGAATCCACAAAATTTTTACTCAGAGGTGAGAGTGCTACCGAAGCTTCGGTTTAAAGTCTCATCTGAAAGGCAGCACCTCCAACAATGCCAGGACGTTCAGAGAATCAGACCCCTTTGACGAAGGGTCGAGGACCCAAAATATTGACTCACTATTCCTTTCTCCATAGATGCTGCCTGACCCATTGTTCCCAGTGATTTCTGTTTTTGTTTCAGATTTCCAGCAACTGCAGTATTTTGCGTTTTTGTTAAGGATGTGAAGACTACATTTTACACTTCTGCCAATTCCTGATCTTTCACATTATTTTTGCTTCACTTATCTCCTGAATAGTCCATCTGCTCTTTATCCTTGTTTACTAACAAAAAAGGTTGCATGAACCTCCCTGTTAATATCTTAAATCAGAATTGGCTTCAATATGGCACATTTATTTGCTCATGTGAGGACTTGGATTCGAGAACACCAAGGTGGCTGGCACATCAAAAGCTTTCCTGTGAAGCTCCGCGTAACACACTCAAAACAGATGTCCATCAAATAGCTGCTGAAAAATCTCTTGAGGCAATGGCTGCTGAAATGCATTATCTGGAGTTCACATTCACATATATATATATATATATATATATATACATATACATATATATATATATATATATAGGATTTGGGATCCAAATTGATTGGTTTGTAAATAGATAAGTAATTGCTGCTCACTCTCAGGACCTATTAGAAATATTATATAGTGGATAAGGATGGGTGTCCGAGTTGTGGGCAAGAAGATAGTGGTATCACGCATTTCGTGCTGAGCTGTGTTGCCCACCAGGAGGCTTGCAGTGACTTCCTGGTACCTGCCATCCACCTAGTGAGGGCTAAAACCTATAATTGGCAGATGTCAAATGAACAATAGGTGTCTATCCACCCAGAAGGTATGTAAGTTGGGTCTCGTTGGAGTTGCACTGGCTCATTTCCTGACTCATTAAGGCACTGCTCATGACAGACCACCTCCCACCCCCCAGGTCCCTTGCCAACCTGTGACGAATGCTTGCCATAATTAGGTAAGCAGAATGAATCCCTCCATGGCGAGAGTTCACATTTCATTCCAATAATGTGCATTTCCACTTGTCAGTTGGGCATGTATGAAATGCTCAGTATGGTTTGCATTTTCTTAAGCATGATGGTAGGTTTGTGTATGCATCAGACACCTGACAGAAAAAAAAAGATAATGTCCTTTTTTTCGTGGTCTTTAAGTTATTTTTAATCCATTATTTAATTATGTATTCTTCCAGAGGGTTGTTGGGCTATGGAATGATTAGCTGATGTGGCTGTTAGAACAGAGTTTATTGGGAGCATTTAAGAGTCAACTAGGCAAACATATGCAAAACAAAGATATCAGAGAGTGGAGGGAAGAGCACCAAACATGGAATTTCCCTGTGACTGTGTGAACTGGTTGGCAAGCCTCACACTGCTTCTTCAACTATATGGACCACCCTACCAATTAGGGCTTTGGCATGCAGGGTTAACTGGAGCTAAATGGGAAGAAGCCCTGGGATTGTGATGGATGTTTTCTTGGAAGAGCAAACACAACATGAAAAAAATGGATGAATAACTTTCTCTTGTGTTGTACATTTCTAAGTGTATCAGCCGGGCTCAATGGTAGTATGGTCACCTCTGAGTCAAACTGTTGTGAGTTAAGATGTTCAGAGATACCTTTATGACATGATAAGGTACTAGGGTCCATTGATATGGAAATTTTCCGATTTAGATATCATATCGAGATATACCAAAATATCGATATTTTCGGGTTTTTCGTACTGCGCATGCGCGCGCAGCACGTGCATTCCGGGTGCGCGCGCATTCGGGGCCTATCTCCTCAGGAGGTAAATATCTTTCTCTCTCTGTGTCTCTCACTCTCTCCATCTCTGTGTTTTTCTGTCTGTGTGTCTCTGTGTCTCTCTCCTTTCTCACATCCCCCCCATCTCTATCTACCTGTATATTATCACATCCACCCCATCTCTCCCCCACCCCCCGCCATCCCTCTCTCGCACCCCCCACCCCCGTCGTCTCTCTCCCCCACCACCCCCCCAGCCGTCTCTTTCTCCCTCCACCACCACCGTCTCTCTCTCCCTCCTCCCCCAGCCTTCTCTCTCCCCTCCCCCCAGCTGTCTCTCTCCCCCTCCCCCCAGCCATCTGTCTCCCCCTCTCCTCCCCCACCAGCCATCTCTCTCCCCGTTCCCCCAGCCATCTCTCCCCGTTCCCCCAGCCATCGCTCCCCCCACCCCCGCCGTCCCTCTCTCGCACCCCCCACCCCCATCGTCTCTCTCCCCCACCACCCCCCCAGCCGTCTCTTTCTCCCTCCCACCCCGCCGTCTCTCTCTCTCCCTCCCCCCCCCAGCCGTCTCGCCCACCCCCCCCACAGCCGTCTCTCTCCTCCTCCCCCCAGCTGTCTCTCTCCCCCTCCCCCCAGCCGTCTCTCTCCCCCTCCCCCCAGCCGTCTCTCTCCACCTACCCCCCAGCCGTCTCTCTCCTCCTCCCCCCAGTCGTCTCTCTCCCCCTCTTCCCCCCCCCAGCCATCTCTCTCCCCCTCCCCCTAGCCGTCTCTCTACCCCTCTCCCCCCAGCCGTCTCTCTCCCCCTCCCCCTAGCCGTCTCTCTCCCCCTCACACCCCCCACCCAGTCGTCTCTCCCCCCCCACCCCCCCACCCCTTGCATACCTGTATATTGTATTCGAGGACTATGAATACAATATGGTGGCTTTGCACCTCGGTCTGTGCATTGTGTACAGAGATGAGCATTCTGGGTCTTGTAGTTCAGTGTACTCGCATCCCGATTTTTTACCTCGATATATCGATTTTCCGATATATCGATATTTTTCAAATGTCTATATCGGCATATCGATATGAAAATTATATCGGGTTTTAGTGATATATCGCCGGACCCTATAAGGTACTATATCAAATGTAAAGATTATTATTATTACTGTATCCCAATGCCAATATTTTCACTGGCTGCATATGTATCTAATGTTGTAATCCTAATGCTCCTTTCATTAAGATAAAAATAATGGAAATGCATCCATACTCACAGTCTATATTACTGTATATGGACAACTTTCTATGTTCTTGCGGAAAATATTTTTTAAAAGTTTGGTGACTCAATCCATGGCTGTTTGTGGGATACTGCTGTGCACAATAGGCATCTCACCCACAAAATATACAGTCAATTCACTTTACAGTAGCGCTTTGAGAAGTATCAATGATATGATAAGGCACTATATCAAATGCAAGGATTATTATTTTGTCTTTATCAATATTTTACCAGCATTTTATGCTTTCTTAAAGCATTGTCTTTACCTACTCTTAAAGAGCCACAACTATATGTTGACCTATATTCCTCTAAAGTATCTCCTCCTCCATTGTATCTTAAATGACACTATACTCCTAGGGAGTAGGTAAAGCAAGGTTTCCTTACAACTGAGCTGGCTGCACTGTGACACACTTGGCAATGAAATATCACAATCAACTCCATCTTCTGTGTCGGTCATGAAAGTCAGGTAGTCCAGCTCCTGAGACAGGTCAGTATTATTCCAGAACACTGCTGATGATAGACCAACTAGAGTAACTCGGAGGGCAAGGCAAGGATTCTGTGCATTAGTACAATTTTAAGGGGTGTGAGGGAACAGAGAGACATGGGGATTTGTGTTAGTGACTCTTTGAAGGTGGAGGACAGGTAGACAAAGCTGTTAAGAAGGCATATGGGATGCTAGGCTTTATAAATAGGAGTATAGAGCACAAAAGTCAGGAAGTGCTGACTAACCTCTCCAAAACTTTGGTTAGGCCTCAGCTGGAGTACTGTGTCCAATTCTGGTCACCACACCATAGAAAGGATGTTAAGGCATTGGAAAGGGTACAAAGAAGATTCACTAGAATGGTACCAGGATTGAGGGACTTCAGTTATGGGGAAAGGCTAAATAGGCTAGGTTTTTTCTCTTTGGAACAGAGAAGGTTGAGAGGAGACCTAATAGTGGTTTATAAAATCATGAGGGGATTCGACAGGTTGAATAAGGCATAACTGTTTCCACTGGTGGGTGAATCTGTGATTCGTGGTCACAGAATTAAAATAGTTTCAAAACAAAGCAGAGGGGAGCTGAGGAAAAAAAATTCACTCAGCGAGTTGTTCGAATCTGGAATGCATTGCCTGAAAAGGTGTTGGAGGCCAGTTCGATAACAGCTTTTTAAAAGAGAATTAGAAATTTATTTAGGGAGAACAGGTCTGTTAGATTATGAGGAGAAAGCTGGTCAGTGGGATTGAGTTGCTCTTTTCAAAGAGTGTCTTTTCAAAGACACTTTTGTGCTGTAAAATTCTATGATTCTATGATTTAGCCCTGTTGATTCTGGAGGGCCAAAGCCCTGAAGAGTAGCGTGATCCCAGCTGGACAAGCAGGGGGAAGCTTGCCAGACAGTGTACAATCTGTTTCTGTTTTGTTTTTGTTTCAGATTTCCAGCATCTGCAGTATATGGCATTTTTGTTTTAGTGTACAATCTGTTTCAGACAAGAAAATTTCCACCCACAGACATACATGGCAAGTGAAAATATTGATGGGGGTGGGGAACACCTGAGTACACCTTAATACTGCTGCGCTCAGGAACATTTCAACTCTTTCAGAGTTGTGTGATTCATGGTTGGAGCCCTGTGTTTTGTGCACATCCGAATTAACACAAAATAAAACAAAAAAAACTATATGTAAAACAAAATGAAACAAAAAATGTTTAGAAACCCAACAGAAAACCAATAAAATTAAAGTTAAAAGGCCGGTCCCCTTGAAGATAGGCAAGGTTTTGGCTTGTCTGATAGCATGGTTGGCCAGTATTTTTGGCAAGGAGCCCTGGACAATTAGCCCATTGGACTGAAAGTGAGCAGGTACCTCCAGTTGAGTTGGGAGAGGGTCAAGAAAGGGGCTGTGGATGTGATGGATTGGGGATGCTCAGAGAACCAGCACAGGTCTTCCTCAGGGTTCAGCTTTACCCCTCTCAGCTCCCCTTGAGGATTTCCTTGATGAGCAGATCTCCCTCAGCAAAACCAATGGAGGGAAGCCCGGACCTGCTCCAGAGAGAAGATATTACATTGCAAGGCTGCTGGCTTTGGCTGTTGGTCTGTCTCTATATATATATATATACACAGTGCACAATTTATACCCAAACTAGAGTAAAGTTGATGAGCTGGTAGATAGATTGGGGGGACTGGGCCCCTCTAGCCCTGTCCACCCCCCCCCCCCCCCCCCCTCCCCCATGCCCCCATGGGTGTGATTCAAATATGAAACTCTCAATCCGGGTTGTGGCCACTAATAACTGTGGTGATGGGCATGTGTCAGACCATAACAAAAGGCTTTCTGTGTCGATGCTCTACCTCAACCGCTCTGCGGCCATAACTCACCTCTGAGGCCACTCAGATACAGTTCACAGGAACAACCCTCCCCACCCCCTGCCCACGTTATGCACACCGCGTTTGCCTTTAATTGAAGGAAATCACCCAGTGTGTTATTAAGGGCAAAGGATGGATCAGGGCTTGCCAGTGACTGGTGGCTTTGTCATTGATATACACACACAGAGAGTCACAGAGGCACCTCCTGCACTGCATGGCAGCTACTCCCTCCTCAGAGACCATATTCACCTCCTGATGGTTTTGCTGGAACATCAAAATGAGAGGCGGACAGCTGCTGCCTAAGCCAACCGATACGTATTTCGATTCCCGGGTGACACGGCTCAATTATCGAATGAATTCGAGAGGAATAATAATAATAATAATAATCCTTTGAATCGCGATGAGATAGAGAAGAGACGGTATTTTTTTGTGTTGGGGGGTAAACAAAAAAAACACCCCCCGGAAGGTGCTATTAACCAACGGACAGGCTGTGAGGGGGGGGGGGGGGGGGGGGGGGGGAGGCAGGGACAGATTTGCACAAAGTGAGATGAAAATAAAACATGCTTAAACGATGAGCTGATGTGTATGTGTGTGTGAGTGGTTTGTTTGGTGTGTGTGGTTTGTTTGGTGTGTATTTGGTTTGTGTGTGTGTTTGGTTTGTTTGTGTGTGTGTGTGTGTTTGGTGTTTGTGTGTGCTTGGTGTTTGGCTTGTGTGTGTGTGTATTTGGTTGGTGTGTGTGTTTGGTGTGTGTGTATGTATTTGGTTTGTGTGTGTTTTTGGCTTGTGTGTGTTTTTGGCTTGTGTATGTATTTGGTTTGTGTGTGTGTATTTGGTTTGTGTGTGTGTGTGTTTGGTTGGTGTTTGGTGTGTGTGTGTTTGGCTTGTTTGTGTGTATTTGGTTTGTGTGTGTGCGTTTGGTTGGTGTGTGTGTATTTGTTTGGCTTGTGTGTGCGTTTGTGTGTGTGCGTGTGTGTATTTGGTTGGTGTGTGTGTATTTGGCTTGTGTGTGTGTATTTGGCTTGTGTGTGTGTATTTGGCTTGTGTGTGTGTATTTGGCTTGTGTGTGTGTATTTGGCTTGTGTGTGTGTATTTGGTTGGTGTGTGTGTGTATTTGGCTTGTGTGTGTGTGTGTTAGGCTTGTGTGTGTGTGTATTTGGCTTGTGTGTGTGTGTATTTGGCTTGTGTGTGTGTGTGTGTGTGTGTGTGGGGGGGGGGGGGGGGGGGGGTACCATACCTCCAGTGCAGTGCCGGGTTTCTTCTTTAACTCCTCGCATTTGCGTAATTTACAGATCTGGTGGCCGGTTTTGCGGTTCCGGCAGCTGCTGCACTCCCCGCAGTTGATGAGCTGCCGGCAGGGAGCACACACGCCGCACCTTTTCCTCTTCTTTTTGGCGGGGTGGCCGCCGCCCGCCGTGCCCGCGGTATGCACCGGGCAGTCTGTCAGGCTGGCGATCTGAAAGGCACTGTCTGACATCGCTGCGAGAGCTGCAGGGGAGTGCAGGGCTGTCATGATGATGATCCCCGGAGGTAATGATATGCCCCCTAGAGCTGGGAACGCAGAGAAAGCCCCCACACGCTCCCGGAGAGACATTATCTCAGCGTCGGAAGAAGTGCACTTAGGCTCATTCGGGCGATCTCCCGCTGACGTCTGGCTGTGTGCAGATGAGGTAGCGACTGGATCATTATGCACTATTTGCAAAGTCTCGGGCAGCCTGTCAATCTCGCCCGCCCCCTGGGAGGCATTTCTGTGCGTCTGGGTCTTATTAGAATTTATTGCGGCTGATTTCCTTCCCGGGAGCACGGCGCTGGCATCATCCCGGAGCGATCCGCCTAGTCTGGCGCGAGGCAGAGCAGACTCGGCCGCCGGTGAGACGGTCTGCCCGGGCGGGCGGCGGGGCGCAGAGAGCCGCCGGTAGCTTTCATTGTCCGAGTCCGAGTCCACCACCACCACGCTCGTTTGCTCGTCCTTTTCCTTGGCGGTCTGGGGGAAAGCGGCGGGCGGGAGCTGGCGTTCCCGGGCATTCCCGGTGCAAACGGGACCGCTTTCACCAGACATTACTGTGTGCACCCCCCACCCCCCCCACCCCCCACACACACACACACACACCTCACCTCCACACACACCACCCCCACCACACACACACACACCTCACCTCCACACACACCACACACACACACACCTCACCTCCACACACCCCACACACACCACCCCCACCACACACACCTCACCTCCACACACACCACCCCCACCACACACACACACCACCCCACCCCCACCACCCCCACCACACACACACCACCTCCACACACCCCACACACACCACCCCCACCACACACACACACACCACCCCCACCACACACACACACACACCTCACCTCCACACACCCCACACACACCACCCCTCCACACACCACACACACCACCCCCACCACACACACACACACACACCACCCCTCTACACACCCCACACACACCACCCCCACCACACACACACACACACACCACCCCTCCACACACCCCACACACACCACCCCCACCACACACACACACACCTCACCTCCACACACACCACCCCCACCACACACACCTCCCCTCCACACACCCCACACACACCACCCCCACCACACACACACACCACCCCTCCACACACACCACCCCCCACACACCACCCCCACCACACACACCTCCCCTCCACACACACCACCCCCACACACACCTCACACACACACACACCACCCCCACACACACCACCCCCACACACACCACCCCCAGACACCCACCTCCCCTCCACACACACCACCCCCACACACAAAGTGTACAAGCACTGAGAGAGTAAACAGCAGCGGGTGACAGAGCTCGCACTCAGTCACAGAGACCTTCCCTTCAGCTTTCCTCTACAATACACTACACACTACAATACAATACCGCTGTTGCTAATCACACAGACCGGGGCAGGTTTGCAGTTTATTATGTCTTCTTTCTCATTTTCTTATTAAAGTCAAGCGAGCTTCTGGTCAGCCACTGAAACAACACACACACACACACATACACACACACACACAGTATGATGTTAACATGGAAAGTAAGCATGAACTGAATGGGTGAGACAGACAATATGGCTCACCATTGTCCATTCAGCCACTCAGTTTTTTTGTACAAAAAGCGTTTGAAATCGCTGGCAGTTCCCAAACATCGTGTTAATCAGTAAATTAACTTCCATTTATTTCAAATACGTTGTGTTTCAGATAGCCCCGTGGCTGCCATAGGTTTGTCCAAGAAAAATCACGAGTTGAATGTGATCTGCAACCTCATTTGAACTGACCTGCTGATTGCCATGTTCCCCCCTCCCCCAGATGCTTGGCTGGACTGCTCATCAACCCCGAGCAACTGAGCGGTGCTGCCTCTGCAGAGGCGGTGGGGGATTGGAAGCTGGTGGACATACTGTATAAAGCTGCCGCTGGGTTTGTGGCAACATTCCCATCACTGGGACCTAAGGTGTGGAAGTGCACTTCCTACTGGCCGAATAAAAACATATGGAAACAGCTGCGGGGCGAACAAAAGCGAAGCAGGAGTGGGAGCATGGGATTCTGTTCCCTGTAATCAGACATTTGGATTAACAGCTTTATCGTGATCGAAGTTTGTCAAGCTTTACATGCTCTGTGTGAACGGAAGAGAGTTTTTTTATACGTTACATAAAAGGGGAGAGAAGTGGAAAGGGAGGCAGCAGCAAATCGAAAAACGTGAACACTTCCACGCCCCCCCCCCCCCTCCCCCCCACCGCTCACCAACACATTATTTCAATATCACAAGAAGTAAGAAAGTAATCGGGGAAGACATTAAAACCCCAGGGAATTCAAATCGGGTTGAGAGCAAGAATGCACACGAGATAGCAAACAGTTTACATGACAAAAACGCAAAATACTGAACTGCAGATGCTGGAAATCTGAAACAAAAACAGAAATCACTGGCAACACTCAGCAGGTCAGGCAGCATCTATGGAGAAAGGAAAAGTGAGTCAACGTTTTGGGTCCAAGACCCTTCCTCAGTAGGCAAAAGGTTTAAATGACTACTTCCTAGAGGAAGTACTTCCCTCTCCCCCCTTACCCTCTTTTCCCCCTTTCTCCCCTAACCCCACTTCCATGATTGTTTGTGGGACACTGCTGTGCACAATTGGTTGCCACGTTTTGCCCACAAATATACAGTCAATTCTCCTACTCTCCTCCCTACCCTGATCTCTCCCCCATCTGCTCTGGTCCTGACCTGATCGTTCAGCGCCGTGGGATGTCCTCCCGACGTGAAAGGTCGCTATATAAATATAATTTTGTTGTTTTTAACCGGGGTGGACATTAAAAACAACAGCCAGCAAACATTTTTTGAGCTCCATGACTAACAAGGGTGAGATTGTGGATATGTGTTTAAAACTAACAAATCCCTGAGGTACTTAGGGAGACAAGTCAGGAGATTTGTGTAGCACTGACATACATTATGAAGGAGTTAATCAGGACTAGGGAGGTTCCGATAAATTGGATTGAAATGATGTTCGCATATTCAAGGAAGTTGACAAAACTAAACCTGTGAAATGTAGACCCATTAGCCTGACCTCAATAACAGGCAAAATCATGCCGTCAGTAATCAGAAAGGCAGTGAAAAATTACCTTATATAAAATAATCTAATGATTATTTGGCAACATAGGTTCAGAAAGAGTAGCTTTGATACTAATAAATCGAGCTCCTTTAGCTTAGTGGTTAGAGCACTCGCCTTACAAGCGCGAGACCTGTGTTCAAATCCAGGCAGATCAGGGCAAAACCTTGGGCAAGTTTCCTTACTCCACATAATAATCCGTCAAACAAAAACCACAATAATAAAAATTGGTCATTCCAATCCACGACTGTTTGTGGGACACTGCTGTGCACAATTGGCTGCCACATTTCGCCCACAAATATCCAGTCAATTCACTTTACAGTATATTCTGTGAAGCGCTTTAAGATGTCAATAAGATGCGAAAAGCGCTATATCAAATGCAAGGATTATTATTATCATAAATGCAAGATACTACATATGGGCCACGAGAATAGGAAATGCATGTACTGAATGAATGGGATAGAACTTGCCAAGGGAGAAGCTGAAAGAGTTTTACTTCACGTGTAGCTCTTTATGTCAAAACAATGTGAAGCAGCTAGAAGCAAGACAAACAGGATGCTGGGCCATATTGGTCTGGATGATAAAGGGCCCTTTGGCACAATTAACAACTGGAGCAGGTTAGCAGGACAGGAGTATGATATTTAGGTATCTAAACTCAACTGATTTAGCCCTTTGGCACCTCTCATCCCTGCAGAACACCCACCATACCATACTATCACTGCATTGAAACAAAAACAGAAATCAGTGGGAACACTTCCAGCGATTTCTCTTTTTGTTTCAGATTTGCAGTATTTTGCGTTCTTATCGCTGCATTGAGCTGCTTTTTAAATGAGTCCAGTGTCCTGGCCTCCCCATCCTATGTTAGGAATAATTGATGTGATATTATGGATATATACTGCTAAGTCAGTTGAGTTTAGATACCTAAATATCATACTCCTGACCTGGTTACCCGCTCCAGTTGTTAATTGTCCTCCAAGTGAATTAATACTTCCTGGTATCGGTCCTGAAATTGCCCTATACAGCTCTAAACCTATGGTAGCTTTACTTTTTTAATCCCATTTAAAATGTTATACTCTTGTACGAGACTCCAGCCACCTCATGTCCCTTGTCCACTCTGCTCTACCATCGGTGACCATACTTTCGAAACTTTGGAACTTTCTCCCTCAATCCCTCCATCGTGCCCCCTCCTTACCCTCTTTCAGATCATGGCTGAAGATCTTCCTTTATCACTTCCAAGCTCGACTACGGGAACTTTCTCCTCATCGGCCTTCCCAGCTCCTCCTTTCACAGGTTGCAGATCATTCAGAATTTTGCAGCTTGTGTACTCTCCCGTACCAGGGAGTGACCACGTCACTCCCACCCTAGCCCATCTCCACTGGCTCCCCATCCCCCCAGAGGATCAAATTCAAGATCCTCGTCCTCACCTTCAAGGCCATTCACGGCCTTGCCCCCGCCTATCTCTCTGACCTGCTGTCTCCATATCAGCCTGCCCGCACCTTCCGTTCACCAGACTCAGGCCTGCTCCGCGTCCACCTCCCTAACCGCCCAACCATCGGTGGCTGGGCTTTCAGCCTCTCTGCTACCACACTGTGGAATTCCATCCCGCAGCCCCTCCGCCTTGCTTCCTCCCTTTCCTCCATCAAGGCTGGTCTCAAGACCTTCCTCTTCGACAGCGCCTTCGGCTCCCCCCTTAACTCCTTAACTCTTCCCACTCTCCCACCCTCCCTCTCCTTCCCCCTACCCCGACCCTCCCTCAGCCCCCTTCCCCCCACCGCTTGGGTCCCGACCTGACTGTTCAGCGCTTTGGGACATCCTCCCAACGTGAAAGGCGCTCTATAAGTGCAATGTCGTTGTTATTGTTCCTTTTTGACCGTGTTTCTGATCACATCCTTCTTCTTCGCAGATTGGCTTCAGGCTCTGCTCCGAAACACTGGCCAACATGGAGGGCACTATATATTTTGATTGTTGTCCCCTCTGAATCATCTTTAGTCTTTGCTCAAGACTGAAGAACTTTATAGCTTGTCTAATCGTTACCCACAGCTCAGTCCTCTAAAGCTGAGGAGCATCCTCATTGCTCTCCAATACACTGCTTCAAAAGCCTGAGCAGCCACTTTTAAATTGCAGAGTTCAGAACTGGATGCAGTATTCAAGGTTGAGTCTGACCAGAGCATTGTAAAGCCCAAGAATGATATTTAGGGATCTAAACTCAACTGATTTAGCAATATACCCATAATACCACTTCAATTATCCTAACATACACTGGGAAGAGAACAATGTAAAGGGCATGGAGGGGGGAGAATTCCTAAAATATGTTCAGGAGAATGTTCTTCATCAGTATGTTTCCAGCTCAATGAGGACGGAAGCAGTGCTAGATTGAGCCCTGGGGAATGAAGTAGGGCAAGTGAAGTGGGTTTCAATGGAAGTTTAGAGTACTTATGGAAAGGGGCAAGGAACAATGAAGGGTGAAGATAACTCAACTGATAGGAGGCTAATTTCAGAAAGTTGACAGGGATGTGACCCCACGTGGATTGGAAACAGAGATTGACAGGTAAACCAGTAAACAAGCAATGGGAAGCCTTCAAGGGGGAGATAGTTAGGGTGCAAACCAAACACATTCCCATGAGGGGGGAAAAGTAGAGCATCCAAAGTTAGAGCTCCCTGGATGACTAAGAAAATTGAGTTTAAAATAAAACAGAAAAAGGATGCTTATGATAAATGTCAAATTGAAAATAAACTAGAGAATCAAACAGAATATAGAAAGTACAGAGGAGAACTGAAAAAAGGAACTAAGAGGAGCAAAGAGAGTATATGAGAAAAAGTTAGTTGGTAACTTAAAAGGGAACACTAAAAGGGTGATCAAAGAAAGTTTGGGGCCAATTAAGCATAAAAATGGAAAACTTATTTTGGAGGCAGAGGGCATGGCTGAGGTACTGAATGAATACTTTGTCTTCACAAAAGAAGATGCTACTAAAGTCACAGTAAAGGAGGACAGGTAGCGAAACTGTATAAGATAAAAATAGATTGAAGTGGTACTGGTTAGTAGTACTCAAAGTAGAAATGTCACCTGGTCTGGATGGGATGCAGCCTAGGTTGCTGAGAGAAATTAGGGTGGAAATGACGGAGGCTCTGGCCAGAGACTTTCAATCCTCTTTGGATATGGGAGTGGAGCTTGAGGACTGGAGGATTACAAATGTTTCACCACTAATCAAAAAAGGAGAGAGATAAATCTAACTACAGGCCAGTCAGTCTAACTTTGATGATGGGGAGACATCTAGAGACCATAATCCAGGACAAAATTAATTTGCACTTGGGAAAACATATGTTAATTAATGAAAGTCAACACATTAAATGTATTAAAACATCTTTGCTCCCTTTGATTATTCCAGTGACAAATGTGAGTTATCTCCATTACCGATTTTCCATCTGGTAAACTGCCAATCCTCTCAAACATTTACAAACTCTGAGACAACCTCTATTGAATTCTATCATAACTAATGCTGTTCCAGTAACAAAAATCTCAATTGTTCAAGTTCATCCCCATAACTAAACCCTCCCACCCCAGTACCATGTGTATGATCATACCCTATATGGCTATGATGTTCTTTGTGCAATGGAACTTAAAATAAAGTACTATTGCTACTGAAATATGTATATCCGAGCCATTTTGCCATGTTTTTGACAGCTGTTACCACTGCTAAATAACAGGATATTCATGGGGTTATAAATGCAGGGCTAACTCTAATTAGGCTCATGCCCGCTAGTGCTGTGAGTACTTATTCAGCAATTGTGGGGTGGGATGGGGGGGATTTTAGTAGCTAAATTATGATCTTAAACACTTATATTTTTATTACGCATTAACTCTGAGCCAGATCACATTAGGAACAGAGATAAAATACAGCTGCTCTTTAATAATGTTCCACTCAAACTGGATTAGAAATGCTGAAAATCAGCAGCAGCACAATCAGCATCTGGAAGAGTTTAATTGGTTGACATTTTGGGCAGGACCCTTCACCACAGACATTATCCTATCACACGCTGATTGACTTGCAGGTATTGCTAGTGTTTCTGCTCCTGGTTCATTTCAGGCTTCCACAATGTTCTGTTTTTTTCTTTTATTTCTACAAATCTTACCATTCTGCAAACACTCACACTTTGTTTTACAAAGCACACACATTCCCTGGGCTATTCACAACCCTGCTCAAATTTTTCGGAGCTTTTGGCACAGGTCACACAACATTTTCAAAGCTATTTATTGCCACTAAAAGCATGTTGTCTAATACTTTTTAGAAAAAGCTGTGTGCCATAAATGTTTCAAGTGCTACAATCTTAGACAAATAAAATATCAGTAATGGGAATGACTTAAATGGAATACATTTTCCAGCAACATACTGTAACGATATCAAACTACCTGGTACATTTCAGATTTTTGTGCCATGAAGTTCTCCCGTCCCCATCCCCAACGTTACAATACTGTGGCTAACTTTATTGTAGCTTGTTTATGGAGGCACCTGGGTTTCATTATTAAACTTGTTTATTCTCTAGTCTACTTCCCTCCATGTTTCAGCTCTATGCACTCTATGAAAGAAGGGTTTAACTTAACATCTTTTTAGCAACAAACTAACATTAAGAATGTAATTGTTAGGGATTGCTTCTGTGTTGAAAAAGTCTGCTTTATTTACATTATTTAAAGACTTTAGGTTCCAAAATGTGAGGGTACATACTGGATCAAATAAAAAATATATTTGATTTGTACACTAAGATTCGTAAAGGGAGATAAGTGGAGTAGCGGGTTAGTGTATAAATCCACAATTACAATGATCCAATTTCCCTATCACACCCTGTTTCGTAAGTTGTTATACAATATTTGTTATTCAACAGACCACCGATTAACTTTTCAATCTTTGAATTCAAACTTTAAAATATACTCTCGGTTTGAAGCCATTTGTATTCTATTGAATTGATTCTGTAAATCTATCTGTACTGCTGATTTTCAAGTTGAATCTATGACCTACTAAAAATGGAGAAGAAAACAAAAGCGATTAAAAGCATCATACTTTTGAGATTCTTCAATTCGTGAAAGTGATAGTGTGGCATCTGAAAATCATTGAGAGCAGCAGGAATGTTGTATAAAAATATAATTTGGGAGAGTACTGTAAGCTAGAACTAGTCTATGAATAGAGAACAGATGAATTTTAGGGGATGCAGAAATTATCTACATCATTAATTGAATTCTGCAACAAGACTCCTAAATAAAATGTTCTCTTTCTGCTCATTCCTCATTAATTCCTGCCGACAGCGATGAAACCAAGAGTTGAATACAACAAGTTCCTAAAGAAGGAGAACAATTCGAATTTTGCTCTTGCACCTAAACTATGCTGGCATAATGTACAACAGTCTGCGTAAACTATATCAATTTGATTGAAGCCTACATTATAATATTATTCTTTGGCTAAATTTTAATGATATTTATTCCCAACACATTTACAGTTCCTATCGTCAGTTTGAAAATGCTAACCCTCAAACTTTCCAATGAGCAGAGTGTATTTCACATAGAAATGTAATGCTAACCAGGCCTCTGGTTGGACACTTGCCACTATTGCATACTGTTAGCCTTGTAGTAAAGAGAGCAGCAGGAATATTGTATTAAAATAAGAGAAGGAACATTGCCTTTTCATTTGGAATGCACTGCAAGCTGGAACTGTTCTGGAGAACTGTTCTAGGAGATTCATTATATTTGCTTAGTTCATCCTGCTGGAAGCAAGCAGGATTTCAAGCAGCAGAGTGAATCAGCATGGGAAACGGGATTTTATATTTCCTGTTCCCAACTGCTCTCCCCAGGAGTTGAGGAGAACTTAGCAGAATCTGACTAACTCGCTCCACACATTTGCTCTCTCTGCATCTATCCTGCAGTCAGTCTTCTAGTGAATTAAAAGTGGGCTCCACACCGATTCACATATATTGTTTGTTTATTTATTTGCACATTGATTGAGTGTGAAAAAATCATGAAAACATAGCCCACAACTTACATTAAATAAAATGAGAAGTTTTTATCCAATGACATTCAAAAACTCCTGAATCTCAGAGCACTACCCAATCCACCACCCCGGGAAATCAATTTCTCCTAATTTACCAAAAATAGCTACGATTAAAAATCTGCTTGGTGTGAGGTGGATCCACACTATTTATTTCCACTTCTCCTTGTTTTGCAGAGGGCACGCTAGGGTTAGAGTGCCTGTTATTTCGCAATGCTGCAGGTTCCCAACTTTGACTGTGCTTCTGGAGAGAAACATTATGGTTGTAGGTTAGGGGATCTTCATATAGGATAATGTCTTGAAGCACTTTACAGTGTCAAGAGTCTGACATTGAGCAGTAACATGTGTGTCAGTGTGGATCAGTGGTAGTACTTGTGCCCCTGAGTCGGAAGTGGGTGACATCTCCACATCGGGACTTGAACTTACATAAGAACTTACATTGGCTGATCTTCCAATGCAATGCTGGGGATGCGTTGCATTGTTAGAGGTGGTGTCCTACAGATTAAATGTTAAACTGAGGTCCTGTCTGCCTAGTCAGGTGGACGTTAAAGATCTCATGGCACTATTGGAAAAGACAAAAGAGTTTCTCCCATTTTCCGGGAAAATAATCCCATAATAAACTTCAAAATAAAATAAAACTTCAAAGCTATTTGTGGGTCATTGCTGTGTATAAATTGACTGCCACATTTGTCCACAAAATACATTCCATTAAAATCTGTGAAGGTCCTTGGGACATCACCCCATGTTAAAGGCACTATGCCAAATGCAAGGATTACTAATATTATCGTTGAAGAAGTAGGTTTTTGAAGACAGAGAGGGGTCAAGATGGAAGTGTAGAGCGAGGAAGATCTAGAGGTAAAGGGTGTAAAATTTTAAACTTCTGACACTGATGAGGGCTGGAGTAACTCAGGATCTTTAGTTGCTCCAACCCAGCTGTTGAGGGTCCCCTAAAATAAGTGAATCAGGATGCCGGGGCCAGTGGGAGCCGCTGTAACCTTCTGACCTCCAGAGAGAATGAGATTCCTTTAGAAGTCAAAGTGCTTTTGTGTTGTCACAAAAATAATAAGCTGGGCCAATAGAAAATCACACACTGTGAGGTGTTGGGATGGCGACAGAGGCGAGGGTGGGAATTGGCTTCACTCCCAATGAGTGACTGCGGCCTCGTGCCTGGTGCGCCTCTGTGAGATTGTCTGTTTATGTTTGTCTGTCTATGTTTGTGAGCCTGTGTGACTCTCTGTGTGTGTGTGCATCGCTCTTGGTGTCTGTGTGCCATGGCATCCCCGAGAGGCGGTCACTTTGCTGGAACCCCGCAATCAGGACACTGGCGAGCATGGAGAGCAAACGCTGGTGTTCGGTGGATCTTCAGTGATTTTGTCAACAGTCGCCATCCAGTCACCATTCAGGCAGTAATGTTGCTGTATCTGAAGAAAGCACTCATTAGACTGGCTACAGTTACACTTGTATCTGGAACATGGTGGCTAACGATACGTGACATAACTAACACTGGCCTATTTTATATATTTATATATTATAATCACTTTTATGCTCCACCAAGAAACAAATCCTTTATAAATATGTTGACAACAACATCAAATTACATTTGCATATGACCCTTCACATCGGAAAGATGTCCCAGAGAAGTGAACTGTCATAGTTTTGGGACCCGAGTTGGGGTTGAGGGTGGAATGGTGGAGAGTTGGAGGGCAGGAGAAAGGTGGAGGGTTGGAGGGCAGGAGAAAGGTGGTGGGAGGATGGGTGGTTGAAAGCACGACTGAAGAGGAAGGTCTTTAGACAGGACTTGAAGGAGGCAAGAGAACAGATGAGGCAGAGGGATTGCAGTTTATAGAGTTCCAGACTGTGGAGGCAGAGATGCTGAATGCCCAACCGCCAGTGGTGGGGCAGGAAGTGTGGGAACCTGAAACAGGCCAATGTCCACCGAGGTAAGGGAGGAGACAGGAGGTTATGAGGTTAGAGAGTAGGGGGAGCAAGACCATGGAGGGATTTAAAGGCGAGAGCAAGGATTTTGCACTTGATGCTTTGAGGGATGAGGAGCCAGTGAAACTGGGCAGGAATGGAGGTGATTGGTTCTGAGTAATCTGTAGTTTGTGGAGGGAAGATTGTTGGGAAGTCCAGCGAGCAGATAGTTGGCATATTCAAGCAGGGATATGATGACAGTGTTGGTCAGAGACTCGGCGGTCTGCAGTGAGAGGCAGAGGCGGGTAAGGTTGCAGAAGTGGGGAAGGTGGAGTGTGTCATGGCATGTTTGTAGGGTTTGAAGGATAGGTGAGGGTCGAAAACTTACACTGAACTAAACTTAACCGGGTTAACCATTGGCAGGCAAGCCTTTAGCCACTCTGCCCCCAATTTCTGGAACTCCATCCTGCAGTCCCTCCGCCTCACCTCCTCCCTGGCCTTCTTCGTCCTGTCTCAAGACTCTCCTCTTCAATGGTCCCATTGGCAACTCCTAATCCCCCCCCTTCCCTCCCCACTCCTGTCCCCAGCTCGGGTCTGACATAGTGACTGTCCAGCACCTTGGGATGTCCTCCTGACGTGAAAGGCACTACACACGTGTAATTTTGTTGTTGTTGTTTTAACAAATAACAGTTATGGGAGTCAGGTACTACTGCTCTGTCACAGTGACAGGCAAAGTGCAATGTGTTGGTCTAGGTCCATCTGGCCATAGCATCCCCAATGACTCCAGGAGACACATGTCCACATTGTCACCCTGAATTGCCACTGAGCACTTTCCCCTTCGATTGACCAGATATCAGGAGTTTAAGGCATAACAAATAACAAGCATTTTCTTTCTTCCTTACAGATGCAAACACAGCCAGCAGCAACTCCCCTATACAATATACACAATAATAACAGCCCTTGCATTTGATATTAGTGCTTTTCACATCTTTTAGACATCTCAAAGCGCTTCACAGAATATAGTATAAAGTGAATTGACTCTATGCTTGTGGGCAAAATGCAGCAGCCAATTGCATGCAGCATAGTTCCACAAACAGTTGTGGATTGAAATGACCAGTTTTATTATTGCTTTTTTGAGGGATTATTATTATGTGTGTGGTGTAACGAAACTTGCCCAAGGTTTCGCCCTGACCTGCCTGGATTCGAACATAGACTTCACACTTGTAAAGAGGGGTGCTCTAACCACTGAACTGCAGGACACAAGTAAAATACAGACAACAACAACTTACAATACATACATAATAATAATAATCCTTGCATTTTGTTATAACGCAGCGGAAACTGGCTACAACGCTGTTGTCGTGACAAAGAAACATAATACGTTTTGAGAGAAACATAATAATAATAATGTCTTGCATTTGATATAGTGCTTTTCACGTCTTCTCGACGACTCAAAGTGCTTCACAGGATATACTGTAAAGTGAATTGACTGTATATTTGTGGGTGAAATAGTGTAGGCTTTGTGAGAGACTGAGATAGATGTAGACTGAGGGGAACTGGTGATGGAAGTCTGGCTTCACAGTTCGCCGAGATGACAGCCACAAAGTGAATATCTATCTGCTGTGTTGACTTGTAGGGAAGGTTTGCAAAGCTTTGCAGAGACAGACATTGGGAAAAGGTCTAACAGCAGATCAGAGGGTTATTAACTGACCGACTGACTGTCTGTCTGACTGTGTGTCCACTGAGATGGGGAGCTTTAGGGAGAATGCAATCCATACACTCTAAGAGTGTCTTTGCGATGCAGAAACATTTAACTAAAACACACAGGTTTTAAACAACCTAACGTGTTACTTTTAATTCTATCGAATAGATGGCGATCAATTCTAGCAAACTCACTCACCTCGAAACAGGCGGGAAAAGAAAATACCACAGTGTGTGTGTGTCACAAAATGCCAGCTCTCCCTCCATTCAGTCAGCCTGTCTGTCATCCCCGAGCAACATACCACATACTGCACATTCCCATCAACATTTAAACAGAAATAACACGTTATTCGGATTTGTCAAAGTCGACAATCTTGTATAAAGTAATGTGAGAATGAATGCAGGTGTGTCCACAGCCTCTGTCCTTCTCTCTCTCCCTTTCTCTGCACACAGTCTCTCTGTAAACAGAAATCTATACCCTTGTGTCTAACTCTCTATTCTTCACTCTCTGAATCTCACTCACTCCCTCTCTATGACTCTCTCTCTCTGTATCATCTGTCTCCTCAGGCTCTCTCAAAGTCTGCATTGTGTATCTCTCAGTAACTGGCTCTATCACTGTCTCAGTATTTCCTCACAGTTTCACTCTGCATCTCTGTTTCTCTTTGTGTTTAATCTTTCTGTGTGTATCTGTCTCTCTTTCTCCCAGTCCCCGAATCTCCATGCCTCAGTCTCTCTCTCACTATCTCTTTCTCTCAATGTGCAGTATGTCTCAATCTCTCTGTGTACACAGAGAGTACCTTTCTGAGTCTCTGTTGTATTTCAATCAGTGCCTTTATCTCTCTCAGTCTCTTTCTCTGTATATTTCTCAGTCCTTCTCTGTTATATCTCTTAGTCTCTATCACTGTTGTGCTGTTACATCTCTCAGTCTCTCTATGTTGCATTTTTCCCAGTTGTATATCTCTTAGTTCCTCTGTTATATCTCTCTGCTGTATCTCTCTCAGTCACTCCCTCTCTCTGTTATATAGCTCTCTCAGTTTCTCTGTTATATCTCTCTCTCAGTCTCTCTCTGATATATTTCTCTGTCATACACCTTAGTAGCTCTGTGTTATATACAGTATATATATCAGTCTTTCTGTTATATCTTTCTCACTCTCTCTGCTTTATATCTCTCAGTCGCTCTGTGTTATCAGTCTCTCTGTTGCACCTATCAGTCTCTCTTGTCTCAGTTGCTCTCTGTTATTTACCTCTTATTTATCTCTCTGTTGTACCTTTCTCAATTATATATCTCCCATTCTCTGTGATGCGTCTGTCTCAGTCTCTCTCTGTTGTTTTTCAAACCTGCCCAACGTTTTCAAATACGTCATTGCAAATCAACTTTGCTCACACTTCTCCCTCCACTCCCTACTCAAGCCACTCCAGTCTGTTTTCTGCCCTGCCCCACAGCACAGAGGCAGCACTTGTTCAAATTACACATTATGTCCTCTCTCTGTTACCAGGGCTCTCTCTTCATTTACTCCAAGGTGTCTCTAATAAGGTGGGCCATTTCAGGAATTGTCCCTTTCACTAGCCTTGGAAGTGATCACACCTAATTAGTTATCTGTGCTGACACATGCGAGCAGTGATTTGTGAGGTTATAGCAGGTATTGTGTACAGAACCTGTTTTAATAATAATAATCCTTGCATTACACTTATCTTATTGCTTTTCATGTCCTCTAGACTTCTCAAAAGTGCTTCACAGAATATACTGTAAATAATAATAATACTTGCATTTGATATATAGGGCTTTTCACAGAATATGAGCTTCACAGAATATGCTGAAAAATGAATTGACTACATATTTGTGGGCAAAATGTGGCAGCCAATTGCACACAGCAGTGTCCCACAGATAGTTGTGGATTGAAATAACCAATTTATTATTGTTTTTTGAGGGATTATTATTAGGCGTGTAGAGTAAGGAAACTTGCCCTGCTATTAAACCCAGGTCTCTCACTTGCAAGGCAAGTGCTCTGAGCCAGTCTCATACTTGAGCAGAAACCTTTACCCAGAGAAATGTTTTCTGTAATTAAAAATAACTGTTTGGCTATGGTTCATGTATTTCCAAATTTGCAGATGATGATGCTAAGCTAGGAAAAGTAGTAAATGATGAGAGAAGAGGACTTAGGCAGATTGGTGAAATGGGCAGAAACATGGTAGATGAGGTTTAATCTGGAGAAATACGTTACATTTTGGGATGAAGAATGAGGAGAGGCAGTATAAACTATATGGTACAATTTTAAAGGAGGTAAATGAACAGAGAGACCTGGAGGTCCATACAGTGTATAAGCAAACCTCTGAAGGTGGTAACAATAACAAAATTACATTTCTACAGAGCCTTTCATGTCGGGAGGACAGATGGATAAAGCTGTTAAAAATGCATATGGGATACTAGGATTTATAAATAGGGCATAGAATACAAAAGTCAGGAGGTTATGATGAATATTTATAAAATACTGGTTAGGCCTCAGTTGGAGTAACTGTGTTCAGTTCTGGGCACCACACATCAGGAAAGATGTTAAGGCATTGGAGAGGGTGCTAAGGAGATGTACCTGAATGGTACCAGGAATGAAGGACCTTAGTTCTGAGGAGAGGTTCGTGTAACTAGGATTATTCTCCCTAGAGCAGAGAACATTAAGAGGGGATTTAATAGAGATTTTCAAGATCATGAGCGGATTTGGAAGGTTGAACCAGAAAAAACTGTTTCCACTGGCATGTGGGTCAGTAACCCGAGGTCACTGATTTAAGATACACTAGTTGTTAAAAGAAACAGAAGGAAAGTTAAGAAAAAAATTTCACCCAGCGAGTTGTTTAGCTATAGAATGCATTACCTGAAGTGGAAGCTGACTCAATAACAACTTTTAAGAGAGAAGTAGATGGGTATTTGGGAAAGACAAGATTGCAGGGCAATGGAGAGAAAGCGAGCCAATGGGATTGAGTTGGATTGCTCCTTTCGGAGCTGGCACAGATACGATTGGTCAAATGGCCTCCTTCTGTGCTGTGATTCTATGATTCATTATGACCGAAAGTACAATCAAAGAGGAAAATCTGGAGACAGGTATTGAAAGAGGTGAGGGAATAGGTGAGGCAAATGGACTCTGGATAGAGTATCAAAGAGTAGGGGCAGATAGGCTGAAAGCCCAACCACCAATGGTGGGGTGGGCATCATGGGAGCTGTGAATCAGGCTGAGCGGAGGAAGCAGGCAGAAGAAGTTCACAGAAATAGGATGTGGCAAGAGCACAAAATAATTTAAAGGTGAGGACAAAAACCTTGAACTCAATCTACTGCAGGGGTAGAGAGATAGTGGAGCCAAAGAAGAATGGTTATGTTAGATTTGCAGAGCCTAGAGTAGGAGAGGACCCAAGCTGCACAATTTAGGATGGATTGCACCTTCTGGAGGGTAGAATTGGGAAGTCCGGCAAGCAGCAAGTTGGAAATAGTCTGGCCTAGACATGTTGAATGCATCGGTAAGGGTCACAGCAACCAGAGGGTTAGTGGTGGAGGCTGGAAATGTTGCAGAGGTTGGGGAAAACTGAGTGGGTAAGAATGACAATATGGGGTTTAAAGGACAGTTGAGATTTGATCAAGACACAGAGGTTCCCCATTAGTTCCATGAGGTAGAATGTATATCTATATAGATTGATGTTGTCAGCTTCTGAGGTGGGAAGGTGCTGATGGGAGCCAACCAGGAGAGCCTTTAACTTATCAACATTCAACTGAGGAAAGTAGGTTTCATTCAGGACTAGATGTCTGACAGGCAATCAGTCAGAACAATGGTGTCCTCAACTGATGTGTGGAGCCAAAGAGGTAGAATTGGATGTCATCCTTTCTCAGGGCTATATCTTAAACTGTGAGCGAAGCATAATTTGATATTGGCAGCACAGGCTCAATGGCCTGAATGGCCTCCAGTTCTTATGTGATTGTATTACCATATCACAATGTTCGCTTTCTCCAGGTGGCAGCAAATGGGAACTGTTTAAGCTAAAAAGCATTTAAAAATGTGATATCCCCAAGGTTAGCCTTAAGACTCCAGTTAAGGAGGGGGCGGAAGAGAGATGGGGGATATGATCCTTCTAATTTTCCAGCTAGGTGTTAATGCATTTAAAGTGATTATAATGAAATAAATAGACTTGTGAATCCTACGTAATATTTAAAATAAGATTTTAAAAATCCTCCCTGACATTTAAAACAAATAAAAATACATTTTAAATAAATAAAGTAAATAAGATAGACCAAACCCCCCAAAACGTTTCATAGTTCAATACTCACTACTGATGTTTTGCAGCTGTGTTGATGCCCTCAGCAAAACTCAGTTACTAAGGTGAGTGTCCCTTGTTAAGTTTACAACAAAACGGGTTTTAGGAGTTAGCCCAGCAGGAATTTGGAATTGGCTACGTGCGTGGAGGAATTTTGGCTTACGGAATCTTAGAAAAGAATTCTAGCCCTAGGTCCAGCTAACTCCAATTTCTGGAAACTTGAAATCCCAGTAGCCAGGGGCTGAATGTGTATATAAATTAGCTGAATTCATATTCTGCTGGCTGCATTCACTTGTAAAAACATAATCACTACCTTTTACAATGAATCCTCTTGAAGACATCCTCCTCATGTGAAAAGTGCTACCCCAAATGCAAAGATTATTAGGCCATGTATTTGAATGAAGGGAGCAAAAACCAAACCTTAGAAGCAGCAACTATCACAGTACAGTACTGAAACTGGTGACAGAGAATAATGAGAATCACAAGTTTACGATTGTCTGGCCTATCTTTATCGGATGCCATCTCAGAGTCCCTTTTTCAGTTTAAGCTGCAGGATGCAGTAATTACAAAGGTACAAATGATTAAGATCAGACTAACAATGGCTAACAATAAAATTCAGGAGTCTTACGTATCAGTCGCCATGAATTAAAGATGGAAATAAATAATCCTTACCTTTGAAATAGTGCATTTCATGTAGGGAGGACATCTCAAAGCACTTAACAGGACTTACATTAAAGTGCAGTGACTGTATATTTGCACACATCAATGACCCACCAACAGCCATTAAAAATGAATGACCAATTTTACTTGGGGGGGTTGTTAGCAAGAACACCTTAACTTTTGAAATAGTGTTATGGTATCTTTAATGTCCACTTAACCTGGCAGACCGGACAGTACCTAAAACAATGTAGCACACCCACAGTACTGGAGTATCAAAAGAGCTAGACTGTGAGTGGGGGCTTGAACTCATACCCTTCTGACTCACAGGAAAGAATATTACTAATTGAGTCAGGCCGATACCAAGATTCTATGGCCACCATTTAGGAAGAAAAGGAATTCCTCCTGGTTACCTTGCCAATAATCCCCCAGGATAAATTCATAACTATTTGTTAGAGTTTATAATGTAAAAAATGGCTAATACTTGGGCTTACAAATACCTAATCACTAGCCTTGACAATTACCTGTGAAACACTTGGCAATGTTTCAATATTATAGGTACAGTACTATATCAAATACAAGGATTATTATTTTAATCTCTCATCCTTGGTATCATTCTAGAATTGCAACCCTATCCTCTCTATGGCTGTGCTTTCATGATGTGATTCCCAAATCAAAAGACAATGCTACATTCACTACATTCTAACCAATAATGGAGAAAAAAATTACCATTATCATTTCACTCATTTTCATATGTCCCCATATAAAATTAATTTTATATGCTCTTCTTATAGCCAATTTGCACATCCACTACATCTATATTTGACTACAGGTATTGTTGGATTTGCTTTTTATTTAGGCTTCTCAATCTAACTGCCTTTAACTAGCTTTAATACTCGGTATGGTTGGAGTGAGCAGCAGCTTGGGGTTTGGCTTCCTTCAATGAATCAGTGTCTCTCAGTTGATAGTTGCAGCTGTCTGTCGTTCACAGCTTAATTCCCACTGCAGATGCCTCCAGCTCACTTCCTGAATAAAAGAAGCCAATCCCCATGTGGAGGTACATTCAAAACTGCATCATTCTGTCTGTCTTCCCCCACCTCCTCACTCAGTTCTGTGATACGCTTTAAGATGACATGAAAGGAACCATATAAATGTAAAATTGTTGTTATCATTCCTCCATGGAAGTCTTGATTCCCATCTTCTCTAGTTGCTAATGAAATAGGTGACCTGTGGTCTGTGTCATTGTAGTCCTACTTAACCTCTCCCTGTCTTCTCCTGTAGAATTGGTGACAGTGGTGCCTGAGCCCGAGAAAACCTGTCAGATTCCAAGTTCACATTTGATAAGGTCAATAATCTTTGGATTCAATACTGTACCTCATCATGTCAAAATGTCTCAAAGGCACTTAACAAGTAAATGCTGTCAAATATGACAGCCGATTTGTTCAGAGCAAAGTCCCACAAAGAGCCATGAAATAAATGACCAATTGTATCTAGAGGATTATTGGTCAGTATACATTGGATTAAACTTCCTCCTCTTTTTCCATACTGACATGAAAATGTCCACTTGATGAGGATTTTGGTTTAATGTCTTATCTCCAGGTCAGCCAGCACCCCATTTCTGAAGTAAGCAGTCAGTCATTCCCTCAGGTAGAGATATGAGGGACAGTCACCATCCTGTTGATGCTTGGTGAACAACACCAATATGTTGTGGCTGGAAGTTAAACAATCAAAACTGCCCAGTTTCCCAGTTTGAATCATTGTTAAGATTTCACTACTTGTCGGACAGGATTGCGTACTTCTTGAAGTGTTGATTTATAGGGTTATCTCAGGGGACAAGAAAGAAAAATTCCATCTATCAGTGACATGTCTACCCCTTCCACACTTGCAACTACACAGTCACTACACATTATAGTAAATCCTTTATAGAAATGTGTGAGATTTTCTGACAATGTGATAATCACCGTATCAAATGCAAGGTTATAATGATCTCTCATTGAGGAACCAGGCTTGTACATCATCAACGGTTCTGATGAATACTGTGGGCTTGGCCGGCTTAGTTGTAGAATTACCGAGTCCATGACAGGGAGTTGTCTCAATTACACTTCTCCTTTTACCAGGCATGTCATTAGTATGCAAACTTAAATCTTCGAGTAGCTCTGCTTGCCTCCCCTCACCCCAGCCCCAGGCAATTTATTGTTTGCCTCTGACCTAAGAAGAAATGTCTATACGATGCAATGCCATTGTTCTAACAAGCGATTGCCATATCCCAGCTTCACAAGTTGAAATTGCCTGAGTGTGAAGGTTTTTCATTATGTTTTAATGTGGGCAACAGCTGACCTGCTCTGTACAATGAGATCTGAAGTCTATATTAAAATCCCAAGAGTAGGACTGTGCCAGACATTTTTTTCCACAGACAGATAATAAAGCTAACCTGAGTCTGCATTGAATAAGCGCACTGGAGGAAGAATTATGCTGAAGCTAAATTGGGATTTTTTAAACAACGCTCTGAAATAAGTGACTGGGTGACTCTACTGCAAGTGTAATGTCATCACCATGGAAACGCGTGCCAGTGCTCTCTTCCCTGTGGGGTTCTGAGCTCAAATACAGGAAGGAAAAAATGAATGTAATTTCTGCGAAATCCTGATTTGACATGCCTGATTGTTCCTCTCCCGCCCGACCTGCTAATCTGCGGCAGTAAAAGACAGGTCCCTTCATTTTGACCTGCACAATATCACTCATTTCAGTTGAACACATCGGCTGAGATTGCCACTACACTGTATTGGAAAACAGCTTTTCTCGTTTTAATCAATGTTGAATTCATTGATTTGTTTCTCACCGTGAGAATTTAAAAAAAATACGTTTATTATATTTTGAGCTGTGGTCATTTACTATTTAACTTAATGGGGGCGAAATTAAAGTAGGAACATGCAATGCAGCATTTGATACAAATCACTCTTCCCGGGCACCCAAAGTACTGTCCTCTCAATGGCTAAAATATCCAATAACTCCCTTTCCAATTGTCCACATGTAAGTAAGACGTCTTTCCAGTTTTGCAATTTCAAGAGTCTCCCAACCAGAAAATCACACTGAGCAGTTCTCAGTGGGGGTGTGGTGGGAATCTCTTTTGATGATTTCCTTTCAACAAAATTGCAACTCGCGTCCTTTACAATTTGCTTCCACTTCCTTTCGCGCTAATCAGCTGCATACACTATTTGTTACAACAACAACAACAACTTTGATTTATATAGCACCCTCCACGCTGGACGGTGCATCAGAGTGCATCACAATAACAGATTCCGGGACCGAGCCAGGGGCAGGAGGAGAAAGGTGACCAAAGGCGCGGTCGAAGAGAAAGGTCTTTAGCTGAGACCTGAAACTGGGAAGAGAGGGGGAGAGGCGAAGAGAGTGAAGAATGGAGTTCCAGAGCCTTGGGGCAAAGTGGCTGAAAGCACGGCCGCCGATGATGGAGCGGAGGATTCGGGGGACAAGGAGGAGGCCAAACCCGGTGGAGTGAAGGCAGCGGGTGCTGGTTTGATGAGAGAGGTCGGAGAGGTAGGGAGGTGCAGAGGAGTGGAGGGATTTGAAAACAAGGGTGAGGATCTTGAAATCGATCATCTCCGGGACAGGGAGTCAGTGAAGTCTGGCAAGGACTGGAGTGATGGGGGAACAAAGTTTTGTGCAGGTGAGAATGCAGGCGGCAGAGTTTTGAATTGGCTGGATTTTATGGATTGTGGTGTAGGGGAGACCGGCGAGGAGGGCATTGGAATAGTCCAGCCGAGAGGTGACAAAAGCATGTACCAGGGTTTCAGCGGCTTTTGAGGTGAGATACTGTCGGAGATGGGCGATCCGTCAGAGGTGGAAAAAAGCAATGCTGGTGAGGTACTGGATGTGGAGAAAGACAGTTGGGGGTCGAACCTGATGCCTAGGTTGCGCACGGGTTTGGAGAGTTTTAGGGGCAGGCCGGGAAGGTGGAGGAGGTGAGAGCCATGCGATTGGAGATGTTGACGAGAGCCAAAGAGTATGGTTTCCGTCTTGTCGACATTCAGCTGCAGGAAGTTCGTGCTCATCCAGCTCCTGATATCTGACAGGCAGGCTGACAGAACATCAGGGGACTGGGGTCACAAAGTAAGGTGGAGGAAGAGAGTTGGGTGTCATCCGCATACATGTGGAAGATGTGCCCCATGTCTGTGGATGATGGGAGCATATAGATGAGGAAGAGGAGAAGGGCAAGGATGGATCCTTGGGGTACCCCGCAGATAACTGGGTGAGAGTGGGAGGAAAAGCTGTTTATTGAGATGTACTGTTGGTGGTTTGTGAGGTAGGACTCAAATCAGGCAAGTGCAGTCCCACTGAGGTGAATGACAGAGGACAGGCAGTGGAGGAGGATGGCGTGGTCGACTGTGTCGAATGCAGTGGACAGGTTACACCTTGCAAAACAATCAATTCTAAGTTAGGTGTCAGTTTGGCTCAGTGGGTAGAAGGTTGTGGGTTCAAACCCCATATCTAGACTTGAAACTTATATAGTCTCTGCTGACATTCCAGTCCAAAGCTGAGGGTGTGTTACATTGTTGGACATGATATCCTTCAGAGGAAATCAGATGAATTAAGATACCACCCTCCTGTTCAGGTGGACATTAAAGATCCCTTGGCACTATTTAAGAAGAGAAGGGAGTTTCTCACAATGTCCTTGCCAACAATCCCCTAATAAAATCAGTCATTCACATTCAGGGCAATTTGTGGAAAAATTGCTGTCCTCAATTTGGTTGCCCGCAAAATACACACAATTATATAATTTTACAGTGTGGCATTTGTCCTCCTTAAGTGAAAGGCAATGTAAAAATAGTATTACTATTAATTTCACTAAGATTATATCTGATATATGAGACACTATATATATGATGAGTTGCTGGTTACTTGGGGATTTTTCAAATGGAACAGAGGGGATTGAGAGGGAATAGGATAGGGATGTTCAAGATACTGAAGGAAAGACAGATTCGACAAATATTTGCGTTAAATTATGTCAAAGTGTTCCCTTAAAATAACACACCAGAAAACAGATTACCTCCTGCCAGACAAAGGGAGAGTCATAGGGGATAATCTCCTTGAGTTCTGTTCACAACAACAGTGAACAACAGTAACTTTATTGTAACAAATCTAATATCACAACAACAAAATTACACTTGTATAGCATCAAGAGGATGTGTTTCACATCAGGAGGACATCCACAAGATCACAAAACACAAAATACTGTAGATGCTGGAAGTCTGAAATACAAACAGAAATTGGTGGGAATATTCAGCAGGTTAGGCAGTATTTATGGAGATAAGAAAGTGAGTCAACGTGTTGGGTCCACGATCCTTCGTCAGAACGGGCGTTCTGATAACCCACTCCAGCCATTAATTATCTTTTGAGTAAAAAGGAATCTTTAGTGTCTGTCCAGAACTTGCCATTTGTGACTCTAATCTTATATCATCATGTTCCACTGTTTTGGTAGAAGTTTTAAAGTATTGTTTTGGATTCACTTTCTCAAAGAAATGAGATTCTCGAAAGTCAGAGGTTTACTTTGATTACAGATGATGCCCTTGTCAGAAATGTTGTGCAAGGTACAATATAATAAATAATACATGTCGATGAACACTTCAATAGAAAGTCAAAAAAACACACTTCTAATTCTGTTAACTGAAATCAATGGAGCAATTACCAACCTTGGCAGTGTGTTATTCATGGGATTTCCTTCACTGTAAACTCACACCTACAAGGGTCAGTTTGATTCGGCTGTTCGCAAATTCAAGGGAGTTTCTCCAGGTGTTGCAAATCCCGCAAATAAAATTGGTCACTCATTTCATAGTGGTTTTGTGAGACATTGTGTGAGAATTGGCTTCACATTTGCTGAGAAATTACAGTATATCGTTTTTGAGTCACAAGTTCCAAACTAACATCAAGACCTGAGCTCATAGTTTAGACTAACATTTTAGCAAAGTTCCCTTTCCTCCCTTTTTCAAGTCCTGCTTAAAAAGCTTCCTTTTCGACCGTCCCGCTGAGCTCAGAGTCAGGCTCAGCCACTGAGTTAAGTGCTCTGAGATGTTACCCTGCATAGAAGGTGCTGTTTTAAGTGCAAGTTTTTGTAGTAAAGTATTGGGGAATCACCATCTTTCAGATGAGACTTTAAACTGAGGGGCTCTCTGGCTGTTTAGATGAGTGTTAAATATTGGTATTATTCAAAAAGAGAAGGGAGTTTCTTCTGCTATTCTAACCAACATTCCTCCGGATAGACTTGTATCTCATGCCTGTTTGACAAACGACTGCCGTGTTTCCCTACAAAAATGTTACTACACTTGATTTTAATTATCTGTGAAGTGTTTTGAATTGTTTCAATATAACCTACAACATACTGCACAACTACAATTTATTTCTTCTTTGCCTCATGTGCTGAGCAACTACAGCTTACCATTCTCTGTGAGCAGCAAATGCAATTTTGTTATTGTTGTTGTTGTTATACTGGCTGAATAAAACGAGCACTGTTGCTTCCTGTGAGATTTCCAACACTCCAGCATAGGCAAGGACAAGATGTTTGAGATACCAGGAACTTGTCAACATTATGTGGGGTGACACATAATGTGGGGTGACACCCCACTTAAGGACAGCTTTAAGAAGAAACTAAAGCAACTAGTGTGATCTGTAGGTATAATCTGGCTAGCAAAATTGCAATGATGTCTTCCTCAGGATTTGGGATTTGGGACTTTGGGACAGGATTTTGCCCATACATACACTCAATTCACTTTGCACTATATTCTGTGAAGCGCTTTGAGACGTCGATAAGATGTGAAAAGCGCTATATCAAATGCAAGGATTATTATTATTATTATTGTTATTAACTTTTATAATATTGTTAAAGCACTTTAGCAAATCCAAAAGCAAGCTGGTCCTCAATGTGGGAATCCCTGCCCTGAGCTGGAGCGCTGTTCAGACAATCAGCAATTAGCAATAGTTTGGACTGCAAAGGGTTAAGAAGTGCATGGTATTTTTAAGTGAAGCAAAATACAGGAAAGGATCAACATCAACAATTTGCATTTATATAGTGCCCATCATTCGCTTCACCGAGGCGATCAGGAAACTTACTGAGTGCTGTCTGTGCTGAACGAATGTTCCATTAGCCAGCACTGATCTCACTCATTCTGATAAGAACAAGATGTATTGTTTACTCCCTCAGTGGTTACAGCACTCGCCCTTGCAGGCGATAGACCTGGGTTCAATTCCAGGCAAGGCAAAACCTTGGGCAAATTTCCTTACTCCACTGATAATAATCCCTCAAAAAAAAATACAAAATTGGTCATTTCAATCCACGACTGTCTGTGACACACTGCTGTATGAAATTGGCTACTGTGCTTCGCCCACAAATATGCAGTCAATTCACTTTACAGATTATTCTGTGAAGTGCTTTGAGACATCTAGAAGACGTGAAAAATGCTATATCAAATGCAAGGTTGATTTTTTTTTGCAATTATAGCAGTGGCTGAAACTCGAGTCTGATATTTTCTATTCATTCCCTATCAGACCACACGGTGGTGTGTTCCACTATGGGAATGGAACCTGGCTGTCTCACCCAATCCAAGTTTGCACTTTGCTTCACTTAAAAATACCATGCATGTCTTAACCTCTTCCAGTCCACACTACTGATAATTGTCTAAACAGCACTCTTGCTCATGGCAGGAAATCCCACATTGAGAAACAGCTTGCTTTTGTATTTGTTAAAAAACAAGTGATCTAAGCCTAAGAGCAATTACTTTGAAATGTTTAGCCTATTATGATTATAAAACCAGGTATCCTGCCTCAATATTAATTTAAAGAACAAAACTAAGGCATTTCAACTCTAGTTGATATTTACAAAATGATAACAAACTATGGATATTCAACATTAAAATGGATGAAGAATGTGATATTGGAAAATAATAGATGCAAGGGAAGCGGAGCTAATAGGTACAAAGGAGGCAGACCTTTCTGGGAAAGTCATAGACCTGAACGGTTAACTTATTTTCCTCTCTCCACGGATGCTCCCTGACCTGCTGCATGTTCTGATTTGATAGGCAGAGTTGGTTGTATAATGAAATTGGGAGGGAGAAGGAATGCTATGTTGCATCAGGGTTTATGTTGTTATTCCAAGTGTAGCAGCAGTCTTTTTGCTTGAATCATAAAGGTTTACAGTGAGTTCACAATAAAAATAGTAATACTGTATAATAATCCTTGCATTTGATATAGCGCTTTTGACATCTTCTAGACATCTCAAAGCACTTCACAGAGTATATGATAAAGTGAATAGATGGTATATTTGTGGGGGAAATAATGTCATTAAGTTAAAGTATAATATTCAAAATGGTTGTTGGATCATGCAGTCACACTGAAGTTTGAAATTCCACCTCGTCCCTATAAGATTATTTTGCCTTAAAATTCAAGATTAAGTAGAAAACTTAATTTTTTTTAAGAACTGGAATTCAAATAGCCATCACAAATACATGGGCTGTCAATACATTCAACAATGCAAATCTAATAAATCACAACTGGATGATGTATTTGTCTGGTTGGTATCTCCCCTCATCTTTCCCTGAAGGCAGTTTGAGTCATTTTTCCTGCTATTGTGGAATCCTGTAGCTCAGTGGTTAGGTAAGGTAACTCACCTTACAAACGTGAGACCTATGTTGTGAATCCAGGCTCAGGGCGAAACCTTGGGCAAGTTTCCTTACTCCACACGCCTAATAATAATCTGTCAATTTTTAAAAATAATAAATTGGTCATTTCAAGCCACGACTGTTTATTATTGCCCTTGGAAAAGCAATCTGCCAATCAACTAACAACTGGTTACTACTTGCTGCGAGGTAAACAGAGGTGGAGTAAAGAAACTTGCCCAACTTTTAATCCTGCTGGGAATCAAACCCAGGTCCCTTCCTAGGTTTCTTGCTTGCAAGGTGAACACTATAACCTCCTGTACCATAACTGTTGCCCTGGGGGTATCATCAAATTCAACCTGGACTAATTCTGATTTGAATATCAAATATTTTAGTCTCTGTGGCTTGGCTCAAGGAGTTTAGAAGTTACTTTTCAAATGATTGAATTAACAACACTGTATTTGAAAGTTGTTAGATGCAATAAATGTTCTGGGAATATACATGATTCAATGCGATGATACATTTGTAGGTGTTTTAAGTTGTAGTTTTACTTGTCCTGTTAACAATACTGTATTTGAAAGGTTTTAGATGCATTAAATGTTCTATGAATATGCATGATTCAATGTGTTGATGTATTTGTAGGTGTTCCAAACTGTATTTTTATTTGTCCTGTCACCTATTGGCTCTGCTGGTCTACAGTTTAATTTTTATTAATGTTTCAAGCATTTCCATGAGGTATTAATATTTGAAGCTAGAATGAAACCAGAACTCTGCAGCTCATGTCCTCTCCCACACCAAGCTCCGCGACCACATCACTCCCACCCTCGCCTGGCTTCATTGGCTCCCCATCCCCAGAGGATCAAATTCAAGATCCTCATCCTCACTTTCAAGGCCTTGTCCCCTCCTATCTCTCCAACCTGCTATCTCCCTATGAACCTGCCCGCCCCCTCCGTTCAGCAGGCTCCGGTCTGCTCCATGTCCTCGCCTGACCTGTCATACGGTGGATAGGCTTTCAGCCTCTCTGCCCCCACACTGCCCCTCCCCTCCTCTCCATCCCCTCCTCCCAACCCGGCCCCTCTCCCTTACTTGTGTCCCGACTTGACTGTTGTCAGTGCCTTGGGATGTCCTCCCAGGGTGTGAAAGGCACTCTATAAATGTAATTTTGTTGTCACTGTTGTAGAATTAGATTGTAGATAAAATAGAGCAATTAAATAGCATGGGCGATGGATGTGTCTGCAGGAGGAAAACACGGCAGCCACTTTACACATGACAGTGTCCCAAGGGAAGTCATGAAGGAGATTAGCAGTTTTGTTCAGGGGATTTTACACCAGGACATGAGCGTAAACTTTCTTTACATTTCAAGTGGTGCCATGGGATCTTTGACATTTCAACTACATGGGTATTCAGGACCTCAGTTTGGCATCTCATCTACATTGCATTGGAATGTCACCTTAGACTATATGCAAAGCCTTGAAAATTCCTGCAGCCTGTGTTGAAGAGATTCCACCTGAAGCAGAGTGCTTAAAGGCTGTATTGTTTGGGTGGCACGTCAATGGAACCTGATGTTAGCAGTCGTGAAGCCAGCAGGCTAAGTGGCATTAAACATCTGCAAAGAAGAAATATAAAGTAGGGTAAGTGGGTGAGGTAGAAGAATAGGGCTAAATATATTCCTCTTTCACAGAGACAGCACATGTGCAAGGGGCCTCCTTCTGTGATGTAACTTTGTGTAATTGTAGGTAAATTATTGAAATGTCAGGGACAATAACTGAGCACCTGAACCAATATGTACAAACAGGGAGAGGCAGCGTGTTTTTGTGAAGGGTCAATTATGTCTCAGCAACAACAACAACAAAATTACATTTATAGAGGTCCTTTCACGTTGGGAAGACGTCCCAAGGCACTGGACAGTTAGGTCGGGACCCGAGCAGGGGGGGAAGGGTTGGGGTAGGGGGAAGGAGAGTAGGAAAGGGGAAAGAGTTAGGAGGGGAGCAGAAGGCATAGTCAAAGAGGAAGATCTTGAGACCGGCCTTGAGGGAGGAAGCGAGGTGAAGGGATTGCGGGATGGAGTTCCAGAGAGTGGGGGCAGAGAGGCTGAAAGCCCAGCCACCGATGGTAGGGTGGTTCGGGTGGGGGACATGGAGCAGGCCAATGTCCGCTGAATGAAGGGCATGGGCAGGCTGATAGGAAGACAGCAGGTTAGAGAGATAGGCGGGAGAAAGGCTGTGAATGGCCTTGAAAGTGAGGACGAGGATCTTGAATTCGATCCTCTGGGGGATGGGGAGCCAGTGGAAACGGGCAAGGGTGGGAGTGATGTGGGGAGAGCATAGTGCGGGAGAGTACACGAGCTGCAGAGTTCTGAATAATCTGCAACTTGTGAAGGGAGAAGCTGGGAAGGCCGACAAGGAGAGAGTTCCTGTAGAAATATAATAGAGTTATTTTCTATTATATTTGCCACATCAATCTGTTTGACTCCTCTGCTTAGTGGTCACCAGACTATTCCATATCCCACACTCAGTCTGCCCCACCTCCCTTGACTCCTTCAAGGCCCATTTCAAGACCTTCCACTTCAACTTCAACCTTCAACTTTTGGTCACACTCCTACCCCAACCCTCCCTGCCTGATCCAACCCCTCTTGATCCCAAACCCCTGTTCGGATACAAATATCTGACCGTCCAGCAGCTTATGATGTCCTCCCAAAGTGAAAGGTGCAATACAAATGTAATTTGTTGTTGTTATTTTCAGATCTACTAATCTAAGAGATAAAGGAGAATTTATGTTATTCATATGGATTTTCAGAAGACATCTGATAATGAGCCACGTAATAGATAACAAGTTAATACTAAGATTCATGGAATTGAAGCCAATAACAGGCATCAGCCTGGCTCACACCTCTGAATCAGATGGGTTGTAGGTTCAAGCAGCACACCAGGACTTTGACCTCATGCAGTTCAAGGCTGATACTCCATTGCAATGTTGGGGGTCTGTTGCACTGTTGGAGGAGCTGTCCTTCAGACGTAAAACCAATGTCCCATCTCCCTGTTCGTATGGTTGCTAAAGATCCTATCGTACTAATTGAGAAGAGAAGGGAGTTTCTCCTAGTGTCCTGGCCAACAACTACCAAAATAAATTGGTAATTTGCTTCATACTTGTTTGTGGGGCATGACTACCGCAAATTGGCTACCGCATTCCCTTACAAAATAGACAGTCACTACACTTTACAGTAATGCCTGTGAAAAGCTTTGAGGTATCTCAAAGGTATGATACGACACTGTATAAATGCAAATATTATTATCATAGCTTGTTTGACATCTTTGAGGAGGAAGTCAACGGTCTAGCCTCCCTGTCTAAGGACAATTATTACTTGCATGACAACAACACATAAATAAACACAGCTCTTTGTTTAAATCTTTGGTTTCCCGGTTTAATGTTCACCACTATATTTATCAAACATTTGAGATATTCTTTTACATGAATGAAACTATAGAAGCGATATAAATGGAAGTTGTTGTTGTAAATATGTCATCAACACTGATGAAATCGCCCCCAAATAGAATAAGTGTTTGAAACTGAAGTGGATACGCTTTGTGTTATATTAGTGGATTGGAAGGAATTTCTCCTTGGTAACAGTTCACCAAGTTCATCCTTTCTTTCAGCAAAGCATGACACTCATGATATCAATCAGAACAAGCAGAGGCTTGTCTGAAACCACAGAGTTTACATCACAGGAAGTGGAGTGATACAGTGCCTTTAATCACATGTTGCACCAGATATATGGACTCAGATTAGCCAGAAGCAAATGCTGTTCAGTGTAATATGAACGATTCCCATTTGCCTTACTTTTTAACTGGAGCAGAAAGTAATGTGGCATATTGCAAACATGAAGAAAAGTAAGAAACCGTAAATGTTGACATTGTTTAATTGGATATGTCTTATGTCTGGTCCTATGGCAAGATCTTTGATATGACATTAAACAAGCACATGTTTTCATTGAAGGTAAATAACATGTGGCATTTTGCTTCAAATCTATTTCACAACAACAAAATTACATTATAGTGCCTTTCACATTGGAAGGACATCTCAAGACGCTGGACAGACAGTATTCCCGAACCAAGCTGGGGGTAGGGATTGAGGAGAGTAGAGGGCAAGGGAGGAAGTAGGTTGATCAATAGCATAGTCAAAGAGGAGAGCCTTTAAAGTGTATGTTTTTATTTGGAATATTTCCTATCAGTGGTTAATTGCTCCGTATGATTCCACTAACATTGGTACTTTCACTGTGTTTAATTGATATATACTTAAACTCTGAGTGACCAGACCAATGAGGGGAAAGATCTAGTGTGGTCTTGTTTCCTAATAAAAACCTTCCTAGGACCCATCCCTACTCCTGAGAAAAAAACCTCCCTTTGATCCATCCCAACTCTCCAGCTAATATCGCATCTCCAACAACCCATTCCTATCCAAGGCCCTGGAATGAGTTGCAGGTTCTGCGACACCATCACTCCCACTTTTGCCTGGGTCCATTGGCTCCCCATCCCCCAGAGGATCGAATTCAAGATCCTCTTCCTCACTTTCAAGGCCATCCACGGCCTTTTCCATTCTCTCCGATTTGCTGACTCCTTACCAACCTAAATGCCCCCTCCATTTAGTGGGCTCTGGTCTGTTCCAGGTCTCCTGCCTGGCTTTCAGCCTCTTTGCTCCCACACTCTGGAACTCCATCCCATAGTTCCTTCACCTCACTCCCTCCCTTGCCTCCTTCAAGGCTCTTCTCAAGACACTCTTTTTCGATCGTGACTTCTCCCGCCCTCCCATCTCTCTCCCTTCATTCTCTCTGACCCTGGCCTTCCCCCCTACCCTGCCTCTTCCCCATGCTCGGCTCCCGACCCCTGACAGTTCAGCGCCTTGCAATGTTCCTCACAATGTGAAAGGTGCTCCACAAATGTAATTTTGTTGTTCTTGCTTTCCAGCTTCACTCTTTTCTTTCTCACCATTCCCTCTTTGAACCCCTCCAATCCGGCATGTGTGCTACCCAAAGCATGGAAACAGCCTTGGTCAAAGTCTCTAATGACTTTCTAAGCATCTGCAATCTGGGCTTTCTCTGCCTTCCTTGTCCTAATTGACGTCTATGCCATCTTCGAGACTGTCGACCATTCCATCCTCCTACACTGTCTATCCTCTCACCTCAATCATTGCACGGATCTGCCGTTGCCTGGTTCGACTCTTATCTCCAGCATCCTCACTTAGTCTCCAGTAATGACTGGAGTCATGTGTGGCGTCCCCCAGGGCTCTGTCCTTGGCCCTCTCCCCTTCAACATATTTATGCCCTTCTTGGTGACGTGTGGAGTCCTATAGCTCAGTGGTTAGAGCACTCGCGTTGCAAGCGAGAGACCTGGGTTCAATTCCAGGCAAGATGAAACCTTCAAAGTTTCCTTACTCCACACATCTAATAATGATCCCTAAAAACCCCCCAATAATAAATTGGTCATTTCAATCGACGACTGTTTGTGGAACACTGCTGTGCACAATTGGCTGCCATGTTTCGTCCACATAGATATACAGTCAACTCACTTTACAGCATATTCTGTGAAGTGCTTTGAGACATCTAGAAGACGTGAAAAGCACTATATCAAATGAGAATGCAAAATTTATTATTATTAATGTGTTCTGAAATTAGATAAGCAGGATGCATCCCTCCAGGGTGAGAGTGTGCATTCCATTCCAATAAACAGCTCTGGAAAGTATGGTCTGTCTGTGTGTCTGTCTGTATCCATCCTTTGATTGCAAGTGTCGGGTACAGCTAGTAAATAATAAAACCATAAATGGAATCATATTGTAAATAAAAGCCTGTATCTAATTTATCCCCAGGAGAGATTACAATGATGCATGGTGTTCCTTTGAAGGGTAGAAAGTGTGAGATTATTTTACTCTTTTGCTGAGTCCCACAGATGTCTATCATCAAGCACACTCAAATCATCAAAGCATGCGGGGTCACTGCAGTTCAAATTCAATAGATCTAAAACTATGCGTACAGATTTTAGCAGCCACAGTCGTAAGCAGAATGATTGCCCTCCACAATGGATGTCTAGTAACCATGTGTATTTGAGAATTAAAACATAACTTTGCTTTAAACTCCACAACGTTAACAGGTTCAGTGACTCAAAGTAACATTCTGGCAAAAATCTTGGCTGCATTAACTTATTTTTTCAATCCATGACTGTTTGTGGGACACTGCTGTGTGCAATTGGCTGCCGCGTTTCGCCCAAAAATATATGGTCAAGTCACTTTACAATATATTCTGTGAAGCGCTTTGAGACGTTGATAAGATGTGAAAAGCACTATATCAAATGGAAGAATTATTATTATTATTGACACTAGATTCTTGAATTTGGAGATTAGTAACACCGGACTGAGTGGCACATTGGTCTTTGTCATAATAACAGTCTCTGCACTTGATAAAGTGTCTTATCAGTATCTGTGTTCATCTGCAACGCAATCTGCATATGACAATGTATCAGAAATAGCCAGTTGGTGAATCACGAATTTTGGGGGTGAATTGTTGCCAGAAAACTAGCAGAATCGCATTTATCTTTTTGAATAGTACAATTCTATCAATGGCAAGCTATGTGGTTTTTAGCTAGTTAGTATCCAGCAGTACCCCAATTCACAAAGGGATGTTTATCATCCACCTAAACAGGCAGACAGGATCTTGGTTTAACCCCTGATCCAAGGTACCAGTTCTCCAAATGCATTTCTGAGAACATTAGTAGATTAGAACATGACTCTTTCTCCCCAGAAGCATTAATTCAAATCTAGTTCATGCTAATGGGGAAAATGTGCCTCTAGGGTTCTCAACCATTGACCTTGGGCTAAAAAGTCTGGTGTTAAAGGAATCTGTGGTGTACAATCAAAAGCATTGACCAAATATGAAACTGTACAATACGTACTTATAAGTAGCACAGTGTTGTTGGTTTCCATTTTTTGTCTGGGATTTCTTTTTAATTTTCTCCAAATCAAGCAAAAAAAAATTCCTAATCTTAAACATTTTTTTCTTTACTTTTCTTTTCATTGTTTTAACTTCAAGAATGCCACAATGTGCAGGGAAGTGATTTTAACAGCGCTGCTTTTATCCAATGTATAGGAAGTGACACCTGACCTTACAATCCAGAAGTCAGCCAATTTTGTCATCCAAAAATGGCTACAAATCAAATAAACATTGTTATTAAGAGTTGAATTTTTTTAAAAAAAATCAAAGAAGTAACCCTAGATATCAAGAATTATGTGAAAATGCAAAAAAAGTGGAAAAAAAATATTACTAGCATCAAAGTCAATTCTGCACTATGTGTACAGAGGGATTGCACATGACTTAAATTCTGTAACTAACAACCAATGAAAACCAGATGTTTCATAGGAGAGTGAAGTTGTGCTCTTAGTCTAGGTCAGGGTGGTCCAATCATCCCCAGGGATGATTTCATCTGCCTTGCCGAACATTCTGCAAACCTGCCAACTCTACAGGTTTTTCCCTGCAGGGTTTTAGGTTCGTCTATGGGGAACACTCCACAATCTATGGGAAGCAGAGATCACGCCAATCTTTTTTTCAGGTAAGGTGAGAGCACATGCCTGGGGCAGGGTTGAAAATACACAAGTGTGCTTTTATTCAAATCGCAGCTCTGGCATCTAATATTGCACCTATTGAATTGAATTACAGTATTACAATTTGCACCTATTGAAGCTGCACATTAAAAGACCCTTTTACTCCATTTTTACTCCAACGATTTTTATATGATTCTTACAGGTTATGTTTCTGGAAGGGAAACACAAAAATATTGCTTATATGACCCATAGATAGTCCTCAAATTCAGCATCTGATCCTCAGCAGCCTAAACTATAAGCTCCAGTTATGCTGCTGCTTAGCTTGAACGCACAACACTCTGACCCAGAGGAACAATGTTACAGACACAACACAACAAAACAACAGAAATAACTTGAATTTATTTTGCACCCTACACACAGGGCAGCGTCTCGGAGAGCTTAAACACCAGCATCTGAAGTCAAATTTGTTCTAAAATATGATAACACACAAGTGTATGTATCAAGTGGCATTACTGGATCAGTTGTTACTGTGCGATTATTGTTAAGCATATTCAGACTGAAACAGTTAGTTACTCTTCCTGTAAGATACAGGCTTTTATTTATAATATGATTCCATGTTGTGTAAGGGTGCTAAAGGTGCAGTAGCAAGTTCATTGCAGCAGTCAGTGTATCACTTTCTGCATTGGTGGTTCAGTTTGTTGAAACATTTAACAATAATAATAATCCTAAACAAGCCCCAGTTCTGATGAAGGGTTGTAGACCCGAAACGTTGATGCTGCCCGACCTGCTGAGTTTCCCCAGCAACTTCTGTTTTTGTTTCATAATAATCCTTCCATTTGATAGCTGTATTTATAATCATACTTATCCTTCTGCATGTGTGATAAAACAAATGTTCCTTAAGATCAATCTTAAGAAAAAATGTGTCCAGAGAAAACTGGTGATTCACTTCCTGACTGTTTGCGGGGCAACTAAATTGAGATGCCATGAAAGAAATATGTGATCAGAGGGCAGCAAAGTAATCTATTGTCAACTCAGAACAGTCTGGGAGAAGTCAAGGAGATTTAAAGTCTTAAAGACTACCACCAATCTGAGGCATACTAAATATAGCTATTGGTCCTTATATGCTTGAAACTATACATTTTTACCGAACAACAATACACAAAATTCTCTTTTAATTATTCACAATTTCAAAACAATTTCATTATACATTTTTCAGTTATTATTCACAGAAATCACAAAATAAGAATTAGGAAACGCAAAACCTGTAATGCAAATACAAGGGTCATAATAATAATCCTTACATAAGGCATAATGCCTTTCACATTGAGACAATACCTCAAATTGCTTCACAAGATATACAATCGTACAAAGTGTAATAAAGATCGTATATCTGTGGGCAATCGTGCAGCCAATTTTTTTTTTTGTGTGTGTTTAGCTTTACTAAACGTAAACCATATTTCGCGTTTAGTTGAAAATGGTTCTAGTGCTATTAAATGGTACAACCACTCCGGATCACTACCCTGTGAAGACCACTATATAAACATAGGTTCTTCTTGTTATTGTATTCTTGTTCTTGTCATTGTATTCAGTTACTTCAATATGCAAATCACTGGTTCCATGGTCAATAATAAAACTGACTTATGTTTATTGCCGTAACAATTGCTAATGCTGCCGATTTTCAGAAAATATTTGATTAGGTTCTCAAGGGAGATGTTGCATATTAAATATCTAATTGATAGAGAACAGAAGGCAATCCTAATAGTTCTTATTGTGGAGTAGTGACGAGCAATAACCTCCTGAGAGTGGTTTTACACTCGTGATGATGATTTTCATGAGGTTATTGTAACCAGTACAGGGCTCCTTCTGTTTTTGTGTTCCTATATTCCCACCATCTCTGTTCTTGGACGATACCAACTTGTGGGGGGAAACATTAGAGGATATAGAAAACAAGCAGGGAATTGGAATAAGGATAGACTGAATTATTTGGAGGAGCAAAATCTATATTAATACAATGGGATGAATGATCTCTGACTAACAAACAGTGCTATATAATTTTACCTAATACAGGTATCCCTCCCCAACCGCAGGGGATACGTTCCTCTAAACCTTCACAGTTGGAAAAATCGCAGTTGGAAAATGCAGGCCCTATGGGAAACACAAGGATAGGGGGAGAACATTAATTTTTCACAGTTGGGAAATGCAGGGCCGTATGTGAAACATGGTTCGCGTTTAGTAAAGCTAAACACACAAAAAAATACAGTTATAACATACATGGGGATAGGGGGAATAAGTTTGAGCGCATTGGCTGCCAGGATCTGCAGCAATTCATGAGGCTGTCTGACTGACTTACACAGAGAGAAAGAGAGAGAGAGAGAGACACGGAGGGTGGGGGGGTGACATGGAGGGCTGAGGTGGCTGTCTGACTGATCTACAGAGAGACACATGGAGGGTGTGTGTGTGTGGGGAGGCGGGGTGACATGGAGGACTGGGGGGTGCTGTTTGACAGATCTACAGAGAGAGAGAGAGACACGGAGGGTGTGTGTGTGAGGGGGGTGGATGACACGGAGGGCTGGGGGTGCTGTTTGACGAGAAGGTGAAATAGAGAGAAGGTGAGTCAGAGATAGATACACTTACACACAGAGAGAGAGGATGCAGATCCTGGCAGCCAATGCTCCCAAACGTACTAGTTAGACTGCGTAGAAGCGACAATAAATTCATGTTACCATATTTACCTTAATCCTAAGAGAGAAGCGTTGTCGCTGGTGATTGCAACATCGCAACTGGGTCCTAGAGCTATACACTAACCGTTCGAAAATTTGAACCCGCGGATTTAAATTGTGGATGCGCAAGACGCGGTTTGCGAGGGTTGTCACATTTAGCAAACTGTGGATGGATGAGTTTTGTGTTTGACGAGGCCACGGTTGGGGTGGGATACCTGTACAGTAGTTTGAATGAAATATTGAAGATCAACAGAAATGAGTTTGCACTTAACTTTGCTTCCAATCTCACCCTCAAGATTTTGTATTGTCTACCATTCCTTCTCGAAAACTATGAGCCTATTTTCCCCAACATGTCCTCCCTCCTAATCTCCCTCAAATTCTGTTCTAAATTTATCATTAGTCTCATCATCGACACATTTATCTCTCACAAAGCAATCTCAGATGACTTCAATCCTTGTCCTCTTCACTATTTATACACTCTCCCTCGCTAACAGGCAGGGGTCCATTCCACAAGTGCTTGGATCACGCCAACTCTATCTCATTGCCTCCATATTATATTCCAGGACCACTGTTGTCGTGATAAGTCCTAGATAATTTCTAACTTTCTATAGCTCAATGTTGACAGGTCAGAGGCTCTCCTGGCTGCTCCCATTAGCACTTTCTCAACTTAGCGAGTGCTTTCATCAATTTGCATGCATTTACACTCCATCACATAAACCCAGTGCAGAATCTCAGTGCTTTTTCACCCCCCTGAACGTGTTTCAGCTCTGTGCAATGTCGCCCACCTCCAACTATTCAAATGCCCTCCTCGCTGATCTTCTAGGCTCCATCATCCACAAAATCCAGTTGATCTAGAAATCCCGGCACCCACATACTCATCCATACTAAACTCTGTATCTCCATTTAGCCAGGCCCCACTGTCTCCCTATTACCGATTGGATTAATTTCAAGATCGTCACATTAATTTTCAAATCCCTTCATGCCCTGGTATTTCTCTACCTCTATGATCTGCTTACTCCCCAACCCACTACTTGCTGCCTCTACTCAACTGGCTCCGGGCTCCTGCGTGTCTCTTGTACTCTCCATTCCACCATCGGTGGCTATGCCTTCAGCCACTACACTACAAAACCCTCAAACACTCTTCTTCTATCCCTATGCCTTGCCCTTTCCTTCCCCATCATCAGGTTACACCTGAAGACCTTCTTCTTGGCCTATGGACACCTCAGGTTCATGGTTATAATAGGGTAATTACTCAGACCCTGAATCTCCAAGATAGAGGAGTGTAGGTGAGAGGATAGGAGGGATGGAGGTGTGTGTGGAGTATAAGCACCGGCATGGGCAACTTGAGTCTAAGTTGAGTAACTGTTTGAAATACTGAACTTCAGTACACTGTAGGTTCAAATGTAACATAGGCACATTGTGGATCTATGGGATATGGAATATCCATGGGAATTTCAAGGCTCTCCACGGCTTTGCCCCCTCCTACCTCTCTGACCTGCTGACCCCCTATCAACCTGTCCACTCCCCCCATTCAGCAGGCTCTGGCCTGCTCCATGTCTCCTGCTCGACCAGTCCTACCATCTGCCCCAACACTGGAACTCCATCCCATAATCTCTTCACCTTGCTCCCTCCCTTCCCTCCTAGAAGGCTGGTCTCAAGATCCACCTCTTCGACCATACCTTCAGTTGCCCTCCTATCTCTCGGCCCTAACCCTCCCTCATCCCAACCCTATGCATCACCCGCCTCCCCAGCTTGGGTCCTGAACCCTGGCTGTTTAGTGCCTTGTGATGTCTTCCCGATGTGAAAAACACTCTACGAATGTAATTTTGTTGCTGTTATTGTGTGGTACATTTTTTGCTTCTATTGCTGACTAGACAGCTTCCTGCATTTAAGTAGTGTGGCTCCAAGATGTCAGCCACTAGAATTGCTGACAATTGGCACATATGCCACTCCCCACTATTCAGCTGTGGGGAGTATTACAGACAGGCCTGATCCCCTACTCCCACACACCTTCCAGTAGAGGTCACTGGATTGCATCCAGCAATCTCCATCTAATCTTTCCCCCTTATCCAGAAGCTTATGCCACAATTGTTACCTTAGCTGATATCAGCTAACTCAGCACAGATGAGGAGTGGCTTTATGGCACCAAATGCCTGACTGTTACCCTCCTCACCTCCTGAACCACTTCATACTCCAGTAAATCCCCTTGGTACACCAGCCATCTCTGATCCCTCAAAGCCCAAGTGCAAGATGCTGAACACAGCTAGACTAAATCCAAACTAGCAGTCCATTGGCAATTTGAATGGATCATACAAAGATTTACTGCTCCACCTTCACTTCTGCCATTTCTTCCTTCTACTCCAAGATAATCTTGGAGGCCAAGGATAACCCCCGGCTCCTTTTCGTTTCTAATAACTGACTCTGTCATTCACTTTCCCACGCCTCACCATCCTTTCATCCAATTCCAACTGTGAGGAGATGCTGGACTTATTTGTCCCCCATCCTGAAAACACCTTCCCTAGATCTATCCCTTCTCTCCAGCTACCGCCTCATCTCCAACCTACCATTCCTCTCCAAGGTCCTGGAATAAGTCGTTGCTTGGACTCAGTCCAAGTTACTGACAGTATAACAACAACAACAACAACAACAACTTGGATTTATACAGTGTCCTCCACGCCAGACGGTGTCTCAGAGCAGTATAAATGCAGCATATGTCAAAGAGAGAGATTTCCAACCCACCCCCTTCAGATTTTAATTTAATGTACATCATCAGATCATTCTGGTACTCTGTAAAGCGTTGGCAAGAATGTGTCCAGTTTCAAACAATGCAGATACAGAGGGTTGTTGAATCGGTTCTGGGTAAGTAAACAAGAATAAGATATTAATCACGGACAAAGCATGTTTGGGGGTTATTAAATGAATTCCTCCTGCAGATCATATACAATTCCCTTAATGGTAAACTCTACCGAGCCCTGAGGAAAAGTTTCATAACGTTCCACCCCGTCACTGAAAGATAAATTATGCACACACCAGAATCCAGGTAAGCCTTGATTTACGACGCTTCTGTTTAGGACATTTCGATTGAAGGACCATCATTTTTTAACACCTTTTGATCAATATACGACAGTTGGTTTCAAGGACCAAAAATGTTTTTTGCACATGTGCAGTACATATTTTAAATATCACGGTCACATTTTACGTGTACTTTTTGTCCATACGCACAGTTCATAGTGTATTCACGAGTAAAGCCAAGCATTTGAACTGGTCAATAGCATGTCACTACATTATTGTTTAAAAGCCAGCTGATTTTGAAGCGACACCACACCAGTATTACAGTAATTTCCGAACATTCCCGAGCGATTTACAGCCTCTACTGCACTTCTACCAAGTCGGGAAGAGACAGTAGTAAGTGAAATGAGCAGCGGTAATACCACTAGAAGTCAGAAACCCCACAAAGTCATCACTTTAAATACCAAATTGAAGGTGATAAAGCACATTGATACTGGTGAAAAAAGTACGGATGTCGGGAGGGCTTTAGGGCTCGCTAGATCGACAGTGGCTACTATAAAACAGAATAATGACAATACACTGGCAAGTTCAAGGTGTGTTACAGCTAGGTGCAAGCAGATTAGCAAAACATAGCAGTGATGTGATGGAAAGCATGGAAAGAATGCTGAGTGTCTGGATTGAGGATCAGAACCAGTGTAATATACCATACAGTTACCCTAAGTACCCCTTCTTGCCGATGTGTGTTAATTTGTGTGTTATGTTGTGTGGTTTTATGTATTATTTAGTAGGATTAAGGTCTGAAAATTTTGTGAAAAGAATGCATCTCTGGTTATATAATGGGACTACATGGGAAATCGTGTTTCAACTTAGGTCATTTTGATATACATACAGTTTTTCAGAAACGCAACCCCGTCGTAAATAGAGGTTTACCTGTACAGTACATATCTATAGCTATGTTATATACTCTTGGCTGGATTCCTCCATGAAAAATTATCTCTTATTTAGCTTTCATTCCACACTCCATTTTTAGCTTTATCTGCGAAGCTCTTGAACATTGTTCATAAAATGTTACGTGACAAAAAAAACTAAATATTTCTAATCTCAAGTTCTTTTGAAATGGATGACTTTTATTTCCTGAAGGTCCTGGCAAATTAAACAGTCTTGAATATCCATTCAATTTGAGGTATAGGAGGAAATACCTAATTGAATCAGGGTTGAACTAGCATCCCATGAAATAGTACTGAAATTCCATGCTTTGTAAGGTGGTAATAATGGGAACTCTAGTGTTTCGGCAAAGTGGGCATAGGTGAATGCTTCACATCCATTGTCAGTTAATACTCATCAAATAGTTTGCTTGTAAAGTAAATAACATTGCCAATGATAATAATTCTAATAATCCTTGCATTTGATACAGCATCTTATTGCTTCAAAGTGCTTCACAGAGTTTTCTATAAAGTATGCTATATAATGGTATTGGGAAAGGTGCGGGTTGGGAGGGGCTGGTGGAGGTGGCAGGAAGGGGAAATGTAGTTACATTTAGTATCCACAGAAAAAAAGTAAATGCTTAGGCTTTAACATCTTCATATTTTTAAATTTAAAAGTCAGACAGAAATCATTAGGATGAGGATGGATGTGATGAAATTCTGGAAAGAATATTTTGCTATACAGTACTACAACATTTGGTCATTATGTGTTTTGAAGCTAAACATAATAGTTAATTTGCACAATTGGCAATGTCCCACCGACAGCCAATAAGTGAATATCCAAATAATGATAATCACAATAATCTTTTGCAGTTGACACCCAAGCACTTCACACCAAACTAAATTATCACCAGCAGCTGTTACTTCAATCTTGCCCAGCCTGCTCTGTAAAGAGGCACAAGTTTGAACTAGGTTTGGATCATTAAATTTAATGTAAATTCAATCTGTAGTATAAACCGAGTGTGCTTTTAGCTAGACTATGAAGGTGCCTGTTTAGCAGGGACAAGTGGAACTCATGATTGAATTTCACAGCACAGCTTGCTGAAGACAGAGCTGTTTGTTGTCTTGGCCATATTAAACAGGTGTTTGCTCTGAGAATTGCTTTCCATAACAACTGCATTGTGCTGTATTACTATTTGGCTACTGATATTAGGTAATCACCCAGGATAGCCTCTAGATCATGATCTCAACAAACAGATCCATTCAATCCTATTTGGCAATGTGACATACCAATCAAAATAAATATATTCACATCCTCTGGGATGAAGCCGCCCCGCTGATCCCCTGCTCCAGGCTCCCTGCGTGTGCGTTTTGGCTGCCGCCCCAAACCCGAGCCGAGCCCCTCCACCACCCTAAATGTCTCTCTCTCCATCCTCCTGTTTGTCTCTCCCACCGTCCCCCTCTATCCGCTACTCCAAATCTGTCCTACTCTCTTTCCACCCCCCCACCCACCCCCGCCTACTCTCCCTCCTGGCCCCCGTTACCGCCTCCCTCTGCTCCAGTCTGGGTCTTCTCTGCCGGGCCCACCGTGGCACCAGGTGTTGGGTGTCCCAGAGCAGCCACCCCAACTGTCCAATCATCCACTCTCTCCGCCCAAATCGCCTCCTCAAGGCAAACACCACTTCCCCCTCTGCTTTACATACCCTCACCACATCCCCTCCCACCACTCTCCCCACACCCAGCTCTTTTACACACCCTCAGATCCTCTCCTCACTCCAGTAAACACATCCTCACTGCTCTCCAGAACGTCCGTTCCCTTTCCAACAAAGCCCTCACTATCTATGATCTCATCCTGGATGAGAACATTGATATTCTTGGGCTTACGGAAACCTGGCTCTCCCCCAATGACCCCGTGCCTCTAGTCGAGGCCTCCCCTCCAGGTTACACCTTCCACCACACCCCCCGCCCCAACCAATGCGGCGGCGGGGTGGCCATCATCTCAAATGCCTCCCTTGGTCTCTCCCCTTACTTGTCTGGCTGTTTCCCCTCTTTTGAGCACCTCACGCTCCACCATCCCTCCCTTTCCTTAAAAATCCTCCTTCTTTATCGTCCTCCTAAACCCCCTGGATCTTTCATCTCCGATATCTCCACTCTCCTCTCCTCCCTGTCCCTCAGCTACGAACGCCTACTCATCATGGGCAACTTCAACCTCCACCTAAACTCCCCCTGTGCCACCTCTTCCGAATTCACTGCCCTCCTCTCCTACCTAAACCTCACCCTCCACATTGACTCTCCGACCCACAACTGTGGCCACGTCCTCGACCTCATTATCACCCATGGCCTTGACATTTCCGACCTCAGCATCTCGGACAAGGCCATCTCGGACCACCTTCTTGTCTCCTTCTCCTCTTCCATTCCTCTCCCCTCCACCAAGCCCTCAACCATACTTTTCCGCCCATGGAAAAGCCTCCCCCCTGAGATCCTCACAGATGCCCTCACATCCTGTGATCTCCTACCTATCTGGTCTTCCATCCACAGCGATCCTGAAGCAGCTGTCCAGCTGCTCCACGACCACCTCTCCTCCACCTTCAATTCTCTCATCCCCCTGAAATCCAGGTCCATTTCCAACTCCACCCGCTCCCCCTGGTAGAACTCTCATCTCCACACCCTCAAATGCCAAACCTGTCACCTCTCGGCTGGACTATTGCAACGCCTTCCTCACCAGTCTCCCCTCCACCACAATCCACAAAATCCAGCTTATCCAGAACTCTGCCGCCCGCATACTCACCCGCTCTAAGCTTCGCTCCCCCATTACCCCAATCCTTGCCAGACTTCACTGGCTCCCTATCCCAGAGAGGATCGACTTCAAGATCCTCACCCTTGTTTTCAAATCCCTCCACTCCTCTGCACCCCCCTAGCTATCTGATCTCCTCTCCCCACAACCCAGCACCCGCTGCCTTCGTTCCTCTGGGTCTGGCCTCCTCCATGTCCGAGTCCTCCGCTCCACCCTCGGCGGCCGTGCCTTTAGCCACTACGCCCTGAGGCTCTGGAACTCCCTTCCTCACTCGCTTCGCCTCGCCCCCTCTCTTCCCAGTTTCAGGTCACAGTTGAAGACCTTTCTCTTCGACCGAGTTTTTGGTCACCTTCCTGCCCCTGCTCCTGGCTCGGTCCCGGGATCCGCTACTGCGAAGTGCTCTGAGATGCCGTCTGGCATGGAGGGCGCTATATAAATCGAAGTTGTTGTTGTTGTTGTATATTCAACTCTTAATGAAAAAATCTAAATAATATTTTGGTTTCAATTTGCATGCATGTTGCTGTGTTCAATATCATAGAATCATACAGCATGGAAGGAGGCCTTTCGGCCCATCATGACCATGAAAGAGCTATCCACTATTCCAACTCCCTTGCCCATCCCACATAGCCCTGCAAAATTTTGTTTTCATCAATCTATCCAATACACTTTTAAAATCTACTTTTGAATCTGCTTCAAACTTTTCAGGCAGTGCATTCCAGATCACAACAACTCTCTTAGTAAAAGCAATCACCTGTCTCTCCTCTGGTTCTTTTGACGATTATCTTAAATCTGTGTCCTCTGGTTATCATCCATTGGAGGAAACAGTATCTCCCTATCTATTCTACCAAAATCCCTCATAATTTTGAACACCTCTATTAAAATCTCCCTGAACCTTCTCTGCTCTAGGGAAACAACCCCAGACTTTGGGGGAGGGGATTAAAGGGGGCACCCACACACACAGCAAGGGAACAGGCATTTTATAACAATCCAAACATTTCGTCACCTCAGAGGATGTCTCACAGCATAATCTGCCAGCCACAATTCTTACTTGTTATGTGTTGTACTGCTGTAATGGAGAAGCATGTTTGTACCCTGTATTGAAGCATTGACATCTGGGTGTATCTTCCAATGTTAAAGTACACGTGGATGTACTTTAGATCCCATGACATCATTCAAAAAGAGAAGGGAGTTTCTCCCAGTGTACTGGCAATAATCCCACAAAATAAAATACATCATGGCTGATTGCTGTCCTGTAAAGGCATTTGATGGTGAGGATGATGATTTTAAAATTGATTCGCTGGGAGATAGAGCTACTATATCCTCACAAGCATTGGAGTGAGAGACTGATGCAGGATAGCTGAAAGGCAGGTGAACACTATTTCCCACCACATACGTTTTCACACAATGTAGGAAAAATTGGAGAAATAAAGATCAGAAATGTTGAAAAGTGCTTCATTCCGAGTGATGCTTTCAGAAAGTTGGTTTATAAGAAAAATTGACGGAGCAACAATGTAACTCAACCTGGGACTTTGTTGATTGATCTGTATTGCTGAGTGCTATTGACAAACACCACCATTATCAAGAAACAGCTCACACTTGCCCTGCTGTGACTAAGTAATTAGTGTGTGTAAAGTAAATAATGACAGCAGTGCTATCATTGTTTAAGCCACTGCATAGGGAAACGATCACTTGTTTTTACAACCCCTAAATCATTCCAAGTTGATTTGCCCTTAACACTTGTATAATGTCCCATGGTCAATTCATTGCTGGAATGGAACCACATTTGCTGAGGTGGGTAAGAAGTTGATGTAGTAACTAAGTGGTAGTTACTTGTGGCAGGATGGGGGTGGGTGGGAGAGTGGAACTGAGGTTAAAACGTGTCATTACTTTTATTCCCCTGAAGGTTTCAATTCAAGTCTAAATTTAAAATACACCCAATGTATGACTTAATTTTCAGCTGTTTCACTGAATGTTTCTGCATGATTGAACGTTATATGTTGTACCAAACAAGTAGATATAAATAACTTACATTTTAAGAGTCTATAACATTGTATTCTAAATATTTGTGTCAAGTGTGATGGCTCTTTCTATAACTCCAGAATGTGATTAAATTTGGGGCTGGGTTGGATAGTGTTTCAATCAACTCACAATCCCACAATCCCTTCGTTTCACTTCCTCTCTTTTCTCCTTCAAGGCCGGTCTCAAGATCTCAAGACCTTCCTCTTCGACCGTGCATTTTACTCCCATCCTAACTCTTCCAACTCTCATACTCTCCTTCCCATTCCAACTACCTAGACCCTTCCCCCCGAGCTCGGGTCCCGACCTGACTGTTCAGCGCTTTGGGACATCCTCCCGACGTGAAAGGCGCTCTATAAATGTAATTTTGTTGTGTTGGTTAAAATAAAGATTTTTAAAATTGAGAAATGGATCCTTTTCAAGTAGAAGTGGATCATAACATTAAATCAGGGTGGGTTGCATATAGCCAGACATACTAATAATCCTTGCATTTGATATAGGATCTTATTGTTTTTGAGACATTTAACATCGTTTCACAGAATATACTGTTTTGTAAAGTGAATTGACTGTATTTTGTAGGTTAAATATGACAGCAAATTGCACATAGTAGTGTCCCACAAATAGTTGTTGAGTTAAGTGGCCAATGTATTATTATGTTTTTGGAAGGAATTATTAAACCCGGAAAAGCAATCCACCAATCGAATAACCAATCGGGTTCCTCTTTACTGCTAGCCAAACCCTGCACTCTAAATGGACATAATCTTCCTTTAGTTTGAGCCACACTGATTATCTCCTGGGTTGACTGGTGAGGGAGTGGGGTGGGGGTGGCGTGCATTCTGTTCAGAGTCAACAAATGTCACATTAGTTAGGGAGGCTAACTGGCAGGAAGGGGCCAGAGATGGTGCAGAGCCAGAGCAGATTATACTCCCAAAACAAACCACCTGTTCTGTTCGGAGTTACATTGCAAAGCGGTGACACAATATTCTTATGGAAAAAAAAGTCACATTTAACAATGAAAAAAAATCACATCCACAGACTTTAAACAGTTTTTTTTAAAAAAATCTTGAAAACTCAGGTTTCAGTAAAATGCCTAAATTCTCTTAAAATTCTGCAGTCCAGAAAAGATAAACAAGGGTTACTACTTGGTATCAAAGCACACAGATATTTAGATGTGCATTTGACCGAAAGGGATGCTTTGCTGGTATAGACACTAGCTGGTGCTGTGAGCACTGACTACACATGGCTGAGTTTCTCTTGCACAACCCACATGGGTTACACCAATTGGGGGTTGGATCTCTGGAATGGGAAACCTGCTGACTTGTGTTTCAGGACAAGAGGAGTTCCAACCAATGAGTTCAAAACAACAAACAGTCCCTGTGGAAATACTGTAAAAGGGAGTGGGATTTCTAAAAATTAAATAAAGGGATGAGTAAAATAGGAAGTAGGTGAAACACTGTGTGTTTTTTTAAAAAACAGGAAGTATTCAGAAAACTGCGCTGCAACATCAGAAGGATTAAAAGCAAGGATTATTAAAGACATATCTGGGTCATTTTTCTAACCTTAATTTTGCTTTTAGGGAGGCTTGATGGGTGGTCGCCGAGAGATCGAGGGAGGGAGGGAGGGGGAGAGAGAGAGAGAGAGAGGGGGGTGGGCTGGTGCTCCGATACCAATAGGAGCCGAGGGAGAGGGCAGTCCTTGTGCAGTGAAGTCCACTCCAGATTTTCATTGCAGCTTTAGTAATGTTCACTATTGTGCAGTTAGAAATCATAGGGTCCTTTGTGTTTAAGGATCTCGTAGGGAAATGATTTACAGTCACCCAAACAAGCTAACCGATCTTCCCCACACAATACCTACTTGTTGGTGCAAATGCTAGTCACGTCCAAACTTTGGGCTGGGGAGCAGCAACATTGGGGTTTGGTTGGTGATGATAATAGACGTCAGTCTGTCTGCCATATGAATATTGATGTGAGGGCTAGTCTGCTGTGGTAGCGGAGCAGAAGGAAGCAAAATGGCTGCTCTTTAGGATTTGTTTGAAAGGAGACAGATTGTATTTTTTTTGCTGGATTCTGCGACATTGGGGGAGACAAAGGCTGCAGTGATTTCCTTGCACCAAGTAAGACTTTCTGTTTCTCGTTTGATCGTTTTCTTTCATTGGGCATTTTATGAAAATGAACTTTGCATGATCTCATGAAAGAAGGGAAAAAAAATGTATGGGGAGGGGGTGGGGGGCTAGAAAATTAGCCAAAGCTTCTCCAACATGGCTGACAATATTAGTTTCATAAAGAAACTATCAGATTGCGCATCTATTCTTTTTGGATGTGGAAAGTGTTTGGTTGGACTTCTCGTTTGGCTCTCTGACTCTGTACGTGTGATTTAAATTGTAAACTAAGCAGGACCTACAATGTCACTTTATCTGCATGTAGTTTTTTTCCGCCTCTTTTTTTTAGGTTTGAAGTGTTATTGTTGAACGCGCAACTGGAAGGAGAGTGATTACTGTGCGAAGGAACAAGGTACTGCTTATTTCTTCATGTTGGACATGCACGAGATTTTTAGTGTGATCTTTGAATTTTTTTTGGACAAAAAAACCCGCCTACGGTTTGAAGTGTTTTTTCCAAGCCAAACCAGTATCCTCACAGCTTCGGAAAGTGAGCTTGTTCTGAGTCGGAATAGAGAAGTGAGAGTCTGAAATGGCCCGGGGAAGTGAGAGTTGTGTTCTTGTGATGGTGTTTCCAGATTCCCTGTGAAATCCAGCTTTCTGGTTTACGTGTGTCAGCCTTCATTTGTTACTGACTGAGTGAGTGAGTGAGAGTGAGTGAGTGAGTGAGTGAGTGAGTGACAGGCAGACGCAAGGACGGGAACAGTTAAGAATGGATTATGGATCTCAAGGACCGAGGACTGCAAGGTCAGGGGCACCAAAAGAAATGAAACCCAATCCTACCACACCATTAGAGACGAGGGGAGTTGCGGCCAGCCCTCCCTTCTCTCTGCTGTCTGGGGCCCCATGTTTGTGATGAGTGCACTGCTCTAGCTGCTTCACTGTGTGTGGATTGGCATTTCCTTTCTGGACTCTCAACTCCAAAATTGTCACCATTGAGTCTAACTCCATGGATGGGATTCCCCCCCCCCTCTGATCAACCAGCAAATCCACTGCAGCTCAGCCCCCCCCCCCCCCCCCCCAAATCAGCTACAATCATTATCGTGATTTAAAACCGGGGGAATAAAGCATGTCTGAACGGCAAAGGGGGTTATCAATTGCCTTTGCTTGAAAGAGCCAGATGGTAAAGGTTAAAACAGGGGGAAAAAAAAGACGACCAAAGAAAAGGGAAATGATTAGTGAATGTGAGGCCTTTGTTATATTGTGCCACCAGTACAAACAAACCACTATCAGTTGTTTTTAAGTTCCTGGGGCGGGAGGATAAATAGTCATTAGGATTAGCATTTTAATTGGGCTCAAATATTCGTGGGCCATGAATAAAAACGACCGTGTTATCTGTGCACTTAACTTGTGTATTCCAAGGCATTTGTTGTTTCAAAATGTGAGGATCTGTGGCTTGCTGGAAGACTCCCTTTAATTATTCTGGCCATGAATAAAGATGCAGCAACTGCTGACTGTGTTACCCCGCATGAGAGAAAGTAACTGCAGGAGCTTGTATGTGTAGAGAAAAACCAGAGTGGGAATGATCTGGGAAGCTTTTGTGCAGTTCCATCTCTGGCACAATATCTGTCAGCCCTTCCTGCACTGGGACTAAATCATATCTTATCAACAAAAATTGCAGTATATTGCCCTACACAATAAAACCCTAATAAATATTTGAAGCTCCTGAGAATACAGTAGTTTGGTATCAATTAGCTCTACACAAGTCAGCGTTGTAGTGCAAACTGCAGATGGATTAATGAAATTGGTGCAAGGTTGATCTTTTCAATGAACACCCTTTTGTTTTGCACTGAGACTTATTGGATGCAATGTTGCCACCTTATATTGTCATGAGATACATTTACAGCCACACAAATCATCCAGTGTGTGTCCTTTGTGAACAGTGTTAATGCTGATGCGCTCAATAGCAAATATGTAAAGAGCAACAACAGAAGTTGTTGGGAAAACTCAGCAGGTCGGGCAGCATCCATGGAGAAAGGAAAGTGAGTCAACGTTTCAGGCCTACACCCTTCGTAAAGAGAATCTTGGAGCCTCTTCACTTGGCTAATGCTAACATTTTGAGGAATTTTGTGGTGTGATTAATAGATACTGAACACCCAATTTTCATTTCAACAAATAATTTTTGACAGTTGGCTGAAATTCATAGAACCGTGCAAATTAAATAATATTGAAGGAGGCCATTTGGGCCATCAAGTCTTAAAGATTTCCAGTCTTAAATAGGACTGGTTCTAGTGACAGGGGTATATCATTGCCTCAACTGGGGAATGTGGCGCCTGAAGGAGATTGGCTTTGATTGGATGGAGTTCCTGTGAATTGGCATGTCAAATGTTTTGGTTATCAGAAGGAGTGATCATTTGTAGCTCAGTTACTGTTAAACAACCCATTATGAATTGCTATAAATTAGTAGTACTACTATATTAATCTAATACATAAATCCATTGAACCTTTCTGGAATTATTCTACTGCAATGACACTTGGGTTTCAGAGAGGCTACAATTCAATTTCTCCGTTGTTGTGGGATGTTCTGTGTGCTCCCGTTATTGTTTCTTTGATATTTTACGAATTAAATGATGATGAGATAGTTGGACATTACTATTGTACCCTCAATTTCTGAACTCAAATGTGGTTCAGGTCCAACGTTTCTCACAAGAAGAACCAAGAAAGGTAAGCACCAGTCTCATTGAATGGTTTGGAGAGGATGAGATCCACAATAATTATGTATCACTGTTAGAGGAATCTTTCTTCAGAATGTTGTGTTTTCACTATTTTTTTAAAAAAAGCATTTCCATAAAGGTTTTTTTTAAACCAATTTATCTTAAACGGTTTAAATAATGAGATATTAAAGGCAAAATGAAATTCTGCATGAACAGTCACTCTCCAACTGGACAATCACTGATTTCTATGAAAGTATAAGAATATCAACTGAACCTACATGAGCACAGCAGGAGAATTCTATTTTGGAAAGTGCTTTCAAAACCCTTGGGTCAGATTCCTATGTTTGTGTTGCTGGGCAACCTAGTACTGCATCTTTTCTCTGTAATATCAGCTGTCTAGGTTTCTCACCTCACCCACAACACCAATAAGCTTTCACTAATAAGCTCATTCTTGCTTTCTTTCCATCACAAAATTTCTCTGCCTTGAACCCTCCCTATTTTTAACCATTCTAATTGCCTCATTTCTTTGATCTTGCTGTTGGTCACCTCCCTCCTACTTCCCACATTGCTTGGGTCTCCACAACATCTCTGCTAAATGCTTTGAGATGTTATTGTATATGAAAGGTGCTGAATAAGTGCAAGTTCTTTTTTGTTTCATATTAGTCAAAGTCATCCTGAGTGTGGATTTACAAACAATGTGAGTGCTTGACTTGCATACAGGGAAGAGAGTTTGATTGATACACCCTGCAAAGAATTCTAATTAAATGTAATCATCACAAACCGAAAGCCAAGACACATATAAGCAACTCATGTCAAGTTACAAAAAACATTAAACACAATGTTGAAAGGCTACAAAAATGGCCAATTTATTTAGTCATTGATTTGAATGCTTCTGCCCTGGCAATGTGTACATCTATAGTATGCTCTACAATGACAATTAGCACTAAAATGCTGGTGTGTAATGCAGCCAACTCCCAGAAAAATTCTCCTTCAATATGCAAACAAAATGGAAAAAGTCAAACTTGCGCATGTTGCTGAGAGACTGTAGATCAGGATCATGAGCTGTGAGCTGTTATTAAACCACATTACCTTTTCAGAATAAAACACAAATGGAAACAATTTTGTGAGGCTGGGCAGAGCATGTTTGCAATGTTTTCAAACAATTTGAGACCCAGTGAGTACAGCCATATGGAGTAAAATAAGTTGTTGATAGTTTCTATAAAATGTAACCAAAGGTGAGCTTTTCTTGTGTGAACTGACAATCTGCTTTGGTACATATCATTTCTCATTGGATTCTGTTACTTTGGAGTGTGATTCAAACAATAGGGACTTCGGATATGTGGAAAGGCTAGAGAGGCTAGGATTATTGTCTTTGGAGCAGAGAAGATTATGAGGAGACCTAATAACAACAACAACTTCGATTTATATAGCGCCCTCCCCGCCAGACGGTGTCTCAGAGCGCTTAATAGAGGTCTTAAAAATCATGAGGGGATTCGATAGGGTAAACAGGGAAAAACTGCTTCCTTTGGTGGATGTGTCAGTGATTCGGTCACAGATTTAAACTAGTTTCTAAAAGAAGCAGAGGGCAGAGGAGAAAGTTTTTCACTCAGTAAGTTTTTTTGAATCTGGAATGCATTGCCTGAAAGTGGGGGTAGAGGCCAATTCGATAACAACTTTTAAAAGAGAGGTGGATGGTTATTTGGGGAGGACAGGTTTGCAGCGTTATGGGGAGAGAGTCGGGGAGTGGGATTGACTTTGAAGGGCTCTTTTGAAAGAGCTCGATGGACTGAATGGCCTCCTTTTGTGCTGTAAAATTCTATGATTTTATGAATACAACAACAAACAACAACAACAACAACTTTGAATTATAACACGCCCTCCACGCTGGATGGCGTCTCAGAGTGCTTCACAAAAGCAGATCCTGGGACTGAGCCAGGGGCAGGGGTAGAAAGGTGACCAAAGGCACAGTCGAAGAGAAAGGTCTTCAGCTGGGACCTGAAACTGAGAAAGGAGGGGGCAAGACGAAGGTAGTGAGGGAGGGAATTGGGGTGAGGTATTGCCGGAGACGGGCAATCCGTCGGTGGAAAATGCAGTGCTGGTGAGGGACCGGATGTGGGGGAGGTGTGGGAATACTGTGATACAGTGCAAGTCATTGAACTTTGTAAACTTCAACAAGTTTTTCAAAGTTTAGCTTTAAACTTTGTGGGGTTCCAGATGTGGTGTTCCAGACATCCTTTATGTTGTATGACATTTGCCAATTTAATATTTTGAAAGTAAAATGCAAAACTGTTGCTGAAAGCTGTTTGTTGACTTCAAAATAGAAGTGAGATTGTATGGCATGCTACATACCTCTACAAATATTTATTAAATCATTATTTGGGAAGATAGTTTGTAGTGCTATGGTGAGATAGTGGGATTGACGTGGACAGCGCTTTTCAAAGAGTCGGCACCGACACAATGGGCCAAATGGCCTCTTTCTGTGTTGTATAATTCAACGAAAGCATGTACAGCATGGAAACAGCCCATTCAGCCCAATGAGTCCTAGTTGGTGTTTGTACTCCATTATCAGTCACCACCCATTCCTTTACTTCCTCCCATACATTTCTGTTCCCTTCTACCTCATGTGAAGGGAACTAGCTTTCTCTTGAACGTATCAACACTATTTGATTCAACCATTGCTTCAAGAAACAAGCTCCTCAATCTCACAGAATGAAGTAGTGCTTCCTAAATTATCTTTTTGATCCCTCTAGTTGCTATCTAGTCCAAACAGTGGGAGGTTAGATTAACCTTATTGAACCTTTTGTAATTCCCACTTTAAACATCTCTTCTCTAGAGAAAAAAAGTCCAACCAATCCAATCTATCCTGATAGCAGTAACCTATTAGTCCTAGTATTGTCCTTGTAAACCTATGCTGTACTCTTTCTGGTCATTTGGGGACCAGAATTGGACTCCGTACTCAATATTTTCTAATCAAGGGTTTGCTTAAATTATAATACTATAAAACTTGCATTTGATGCAAGGCACAGTGTCACTTTGTCTCAAAGAGCTTCATAGGATATCCTGTGAAATGTTGTGACGATATTTTGAGGGTGAAATGTAGCAGCCAGTTGTGCACAGCAATGTCCCACAAACAGCCATGAAGTGAGTGACCAATTTTATTTGCAGGATTGTCAGCCAGGACACTGGGAGGAACTCCCATCTCCAAAATTGAATAAATTAAAAATTGCGTCTTTGCTTTTATATTCTATCCATCTTGATATAAAGCCTAACACCACATTGTCCTTTTTATAATCTTACTTGACTGTGTAGCTCCTTTTAAAAGATTTGTCGATCTGAATCCCCAGATCTCTGCCCCATTACACCTCAGAGGTTCTTGCCACTATAGATGTTTCTTTATTTTTCCTGTCTCTTTGTAGCCTTTCAAATATCCATCACTGTGCACAAATGTACTAGTATTATTATCATCTATGCATTCGTTACAAATATATTTTCAAGGTTACTATGTTATTTCTTGTTGAAAAATACTATGTTTCATAACAGATTGGATGTGATTATCACCCTGAATCCATAACAGGGATCCTGATATCCACAGTAAAGAGCTTGGTATTCAAAGTAGAGAGCCTGATATTCAAAGTAATTAAAACTGGTCCATTGTGGATATGAAAATAGTGCAGATATAATATCTATTGGACTCAGTCTCTCTGGACTGACTTTCTGTTGGTGGGATTCGCTCTGTCTCTTGTCTGTCAGTTTGTCTGGTTTACTCTGTCTCTCATCTGTCTATCTGACTTGCTCTGTTTACAGTATTAACTTGGATCAAATTTGCACTTTGCTTAAATAAAATCATGTTCATTGTTCTTTCACATTTAATCCAGAACTTAGAAGACCACCCGCAGTCAATATGATCCCATGTCCCACACAAGCCAACTTTATGGCCTCCGTAAGTCAGACTTCCAGTTTAGTGTCAATTAGAGCTGACATAGGTAGGGTTGCTTTGAGTTATTGATCTGTGTTTGCTACAAAATGAATTCAATCTGTCTAGACTCTGGACAAGTTAAAATATGCACCAAACAACTATCATAATGACACAAATGAAAGCTGCTTCTGTGATCGTGGCAGCAACCTGCTTGATTCAGTGCCTCAAAACACGTGCAGCTTTGTAGGAGGCATTTCCTGTATTCTTACACTTTCTGGCATCTCTCTTCAGTTTTCATAGATTGATTTTCTTTTGATTTTAAACTCTGGTGTGTTATTTAGTATTTTAACACAATTGTTGATTAATCATATACCCCGTGAAATAGATTGCTGATCTATTTGATGTGCTGGTTCTTGAGGTTATGGTTTTCTCTGCGCTGTAGCTCAGAGATGTGCATGATTTATCATTTAAAATGTTTCAATCTGTTGTACAAATAGAATTAAAAATTCTGAGTAAACGGCTACATAGCTGAACAACTGAAACTAAACCAACTGAAGCCTCATAACCCTGTGTGCTCGCCTTCCCAGAGGTTAATGGGTTAGGACCCTAATGCATATTCTGGGGTCCTCAACCATTGACTCTTGCTAACCTGCACCTAATACTTTCCAGAATTAGGTAAGCAGGATGCATCCCTCCAGGGAGAGAGTACACATTACATTCCAACAATATATCCCTGGGATTACCATGTGTAGATGTGAAGCATGGAAATCTCAGTTTGGTTTGCATACTCCTAAACTTGGTGATGGGTTTCCACAGCGTCAGACACCCGGCTGATCAAAAAGAAAGGTCACAGTTTCCTCTCAGTTTTGTTTCAAACCATCAAGTTGACTCTTAAGAGAATGACATGTGTCTGCAGCTTTGTTTTTTATTTAGAACAAAATCCTAATTGGTCACCCAAGTTGTAGAACATATCTAATTAATTTTACTTTATTGAAAGATTGTGTGAATTTCTTTCCTGCCTCTTTATAAATTTGACTTTCCAGAATTGAATTTTTGGAGGTATTTCTGTTAAGGGTCATGGATTGGCAGCAAATTGTCTCATCTTTGTTTTTTTTAGCACTGTTAGAGAAGAAGGGAGATTGCAGTGGAAATTGTATTTCAATCTTTCTGTGAATTATACTGACCTGCCATTGTTGCATTTATGTCGGTGTTGATACTTATAACAGGGATTACACCTGCATGTGGTCTGTAGGTCAGGCATCATATTGAGCTTCCACTGCATGGCTGTATGTAAACTAGTGCATTACCAGATAAATGAGGTGATCCTAACATCACCAAAGCCACTTGAATGAGTGTATCGTGTCTTACAAGTTTTGTGTGTGTATATAGAAGCAATAAATTAGGATAGTGTTCAGCAATATCACACCTTTACAATGTAACTATTCTTCTGGAGAATAATGGGTCAGAATTAGAACCTTCCCTTTGTTTGTGCAAAATTTGTATTGCAGAGCTCTGAGTCTCAGAGCAGGGTCATTACAGCTTAAAATAGCTGCTTGGTTGGCAGGCACAGTTTTGGTGCTGGCTTTCAGCAATAAAAGTAGTCAGGCTTGCTGTTCTGGGGAAGGAGCCTACTCCTGCTAAACATGCCTTAGCCTTCAATTCTTCCTTCTTAAAGGAGCAGTGAAATGTACAAGTTACTGTTCATTCCAGTACAGATTTTGTTTTCTGGCAATTTAAATGTGCAAGATTACAGTAATAACTGACCTGTTTAGACACTGTGGAGAGAACCAGGCTATTTTCTTGTTGCTTCCTGTTTTACATCATGATGTAAAATGAGTCCGTTCTGAGACACTTAGGAGGTTTTGTAAACCAAAATTAGGGAGGAACCTGACCAAAGTCTCTGGGAATTGGTGTGATTTGGGATTGAGATAGGTGGCTCACTGTGGTTTACTAATTGTGGCGAGGAGGCGTCTGCGTATGTAGAGTTTAAGCTGTCCATATATATGTTGAAAGTTTGTCAGTCTGTGTGTGGAGTGTGTAGCTAAGTGTACACATCTGTGGAGGGTATGGGTGGAGTGTGGTGCTGTGTATGGTGTGCAGCACACATTGTCTGTTTTGTAGCACTTTGGAGCTTTGGTCTTTAAAATCCCCTGTTGCAACAATCCACATAGTTTATAGAAGTACTGTATTCTGAATTTTTATTCTATTGAAAGAAAGTTGTTATGATAGACTTAATAAGTCTCTCCATAATTTTACCCACAGTGGACATCAAACTTATTAGCCTGTAGTTTCTGGGTCACTTCTGGTGGCTTTTTTTAAAAAAAGGAGAAACATCTGCCTTTCTCCAGTCCCCCAGCACCTCTCCGGTATTCAATGAGAGGGGCAGGGGCTGCTCTAACCAGGATTTTGCTCCCCGTTAGGAAAAGAGCTCATGCTAGAAATTATTGGCTCTTTTGATCTTTTATTTTTCAGAAAGCCATCAACTGTTAATCAACTGTCGAGTGATCTTGTTTACGTTTTCACATTTGTAGATGATTGGATAATTTGCCAGAAATTTCGTCCACAAATTTAGTCAATGTAATCCTAGGAAGTGCTTAAAGATCTTTTGATGAGGTGATAAGGCTCTGTATTATATACAGCTATGATTGTAAACTGGCCAGCAAGCTGTTTACAAACCTGTTGATTTTAGATGTACGTGTAAGATGTCAGTTGTAATGTAGTTTACCAGAAAGCTTTGAAGTTTAATGCGTTTCTTGTTTTCTAATGGTTTATTGTTTGTTTGAAAGCTGGATTCTTTGCTAAGTTAATATTTAGTGCAATCCAATGTGCTGGTCACCACAGTGAAAAGTCACAATAAAATAAATGAGATTTAACATACTGGGTGATGTAAGATGAGCATCAGAACCATTCAAAGATTGATCTAGAGTGAAGTGGGGCATTTTGTATCTTGAGTGAAGAAAAAGGCGGTGAAACTTTTTTTTCTAAGAAGGAGCTATAAACAGCAGGTAGAATGACTTGCATTTTTTAATAGCTCAATGTGTGGTTTCTACTGAAAGGAGAACTACACTGCAAATAGCAGACTTGTTCCAACTGTACCTTACCCCAGACCTAGCCAAAACATTTGTCCATGCGTTTCGACACCAGGCTCCACTATCTCCTAATGCTGAATGGATCAATTTCAAGATTCTCACATTAGTTTTCAAATCCATTTACAACACCTCTTTACCTCTCCAACCAGCTTAGTCCTCTATCCACTACCTGTTGCCTCCGCTCGACTCACTCCAACCTCCTGCATGTCCCTCCTGCTCTCTGTTCCACCATCTGTTGCCACACTTTCAGCGACTATGCCTTGAAAATCTAGAACACTCTTCCCCTATTCTTCTGCCTTCCCACTTCCTTCCATGTCTTCAGATCACGCCTTCTTTTCTACCTATCCCCGGCATGGCGTTATGCATCACCACTGTCAAGTGTTCTGGGATGCTACGCTGCATGAAGGGCGCTATAATAAATGGTTGTTTTTGTAATAAAAATACTTCGTAATTTAATAGTGTAGATGATTAAAGTATCCAGACAAACTGAACTGTATTACAGTAGCCTACAGAAATCAATGAGCATAGTCATTATGCCTGAATGTTATCAAAAGCCTCACATTAATTCACAATGGCAAAATACAATTTCTTTCATTTTTTTGTTCCAATTTTACCTCCTCTCTGTGCTGGAATATGGGGACTGGCAGTCTTCATCCAAGTCACCATTCTTAGTGTGGGCCCAACATATGTAGTTGGCAAACTATTCAACCCAAGAGAACATTACCACCAAGCCAAATTGTGTATTCATTTGAATCAAAACACATACACACACACGTTTCAGCAGGAGTCACTGGATAACAATCAGGAGCACGGGCCTTGGCTGATTATTCCCCCACCGTAATCTGGAAGAACAATTTTCTAAGCCTAATTTACTCAGGGCAGAGAGTTATTGAACCTGGGACTTTCCCTGGTTTGTTATCGTCTAATTACGCTCTTTGCATTTGCTTGGGAGAAGATTGAAACATGATTCTTAAGAGAACAAAAAGTGATAGAATTCAACACCAAGTTCAACAGTTGGTTTCATAAAAGAGAAGTGATCTCCTTCGTTGATGGTATCAGGAAGGTTTTATGGTACAGGACCAGGATTCCTTAAGAAATGGTTAGTCCTGAATTGTACCTTCTGTGGTCAAATCTATTGCATCATATTCCTTGCTTGTACTTTTATGCTGTCAGATTGTGTTGCAATGTTAAGACACAACACACACTTCAACCAAAAGTGAGTGGGGTGTAAGCAGGTTGGAGAGGTAGGGAGGTACCAGGGCATAAAGTGATTTATAAACAAGTATGAGCATCTTGAAGTTGATCTGTTCTGCAATAAGGAGCGAAGGACTGGAGTGATGGGAGTATGGAGGTTGGTGAGGATAAGTACCGGTATATGGGTGGTGGAGTTTTTAATTAGTTAGATTATATAAATGGTGGGTGCGGAGGGCATTGGAATAATCAAGGTGAGAGGTGATGAAAGCGTGGTTTTCATAAAAAAGATTTCAGCTACATTGGGTGTAATGTTTGGCCAGAGGCAGTCAATGTGACAGAAGTGGAGGAGTGGTCCTGGTCAGTGACTGGAGGTGGTGTAGGACATGTTGGGGTATGGGGAGGAGGAGGAGGAGGAAGCAGAGACAGCAACCAGGCGGAGGTGGACATTCCAGAGAGTGGGCAATGGATAGTTGGTGTGACTAATCCGTGACAATAAATGTTGAATGCCCCATTGACTCTTGGCAAAGGGTGCCCAGGTTGGAACAAAGTGAGGCCGTGTAAGGTTCTATTAAGGAGAGATGGACTGAATGGGATATTTGGGAGGGGCAAACGTGCACATTGAGACCAGGAGCAAAACGTACTCAGCCTGAAAGGAGGGGGCTGGAAGAGACAGTGTGCAGGGGGGGAGAGAGAGAGAGAGAGAGAGAGAGAGAGTGGGCATGGCATTCATAACATTGTCAGAACAGATGAATGACCGAGGAAAAGGGACAAACTTGATCAGGGTTTTCTCAGTCACAAGTGAGGGAATATAGTGAAGGGTAAGGAAGGCCATTTCTTAAACTCTGCTGCTAAAATTTGCATCATCAAAGCAGTTATGGCAGAAACTGAGAACCTGTGAAGTTAAAATAGAACCTTTACAGGATGGGGACGGGAGAAATGATGATCATTGTAAATCTCTCTAATAAACAACAAATTTAACAAAATTACATTTGGATTGCGTCTTTCACGTCGGGAGGGCATCGCAAGGAGCATTTCATAATCTGTTGCATCAGTACATCATCTTATTTTAATTTCTCTTATCATGTTTTTATTTACTCCTATCTTCTCTGCCCCTATTTCATTTCTGATAAAGCTTTTAAATTCATCTTTCACTTTATTTTGCTAACTGATTTGCTATTGACTTCTGGTTTTATTTCAGATTGTCAGCATAGTTTTCTTTCAGGAGTGTGAAATGTGATGTGGTCATTTTCACAAGAACATAATTTGTAGGTAAATTGTTTGTAATGATGTGTTTCGAAGTGATCTCCCATGACTAGGAGAATAGTTTCATTCACACGCTCTGAAGATTCACTAATAAGTGATGTGGTATTCCCAGCTACAAACATGCCATTCCAATGCCACATTCCCAGATACTAGCTTTATTTTAACTGCAATCCAAGTTGCCTTCTGAACCAAGGCTGTACAATGTACCCTTCTGTGCATATGGTAGTAACTTCGATTTCTAGATTCAGTTGATGTCAGCTATATTTCCAGACTTTACACATTGCAATTGGGGGAGGTTGTGTTCAATGCAAAACAATTTGCATAGAGACTACAGTAAGGTATACACTCAACCTGATCACAGGCAAACAAGTTTAATACAGATAAGTACAAGGTGCTAAATACAAGTAAAAATAGAAAAGGCATGTATTCCATTGATAGGATTCAACTCGTCCAATGGTGCTAAAGGAAATCTAAGATTAGTCGACTTGTGCTTGTGATACAAGTCCTCAATTTTAGGAAGCAATAAAGAATGCAAATGGATTGCTATGGGGTAGATTTTGTTTCTTTGGGCAAGTGCAGCGATAATTCGCTCCATACTTCGTCAATCCAAATGAAAAGAAACTCCAACCTAGAAATATGCAACACTAAACTACAAATGGACATCTATTAGAGCTGAATTGGAGAAGAATGGGGTTTCATTTGTGACTCCAGCATATAATCCAGTATGGATAGGGTTAATCAGCATTAATCAGGGTTAATCAGTGATGATCTAAATCTTTTCTAGGATCCTCCCAGTGGCCTGGAGTCTTGGCCATGTCTGTAAAATATGAGTTGAGGATATGAACTCCTCTACTCCCTCTCTCACACTAAGCTGGAATTCACTTTGGCAGTGATGAAGTCGTGCTGGTGTGAGATAAATTCTGTAAATTAGAATTTTTATTCCAGCCTAGGCACCTTGAGTTTCCGTTTGTTGAAAGTGCTAAGTGTTGTTAGCATCCTTAAAAAAATAACATTTCATCTGTTGAAGTGATTTGTATTGGGAATTTATAGTCTCTTTAACTGCATAACTATTGGATGAGTTGGGGAATGTGTGAGACCACCATTTGTCATTAAGAATTACCCAAAGACATTCTGTGGATAATACAATAATACTGAACATTTAAATATTTAAATGTATGATTAGGATTGAAATGGCTAGACTTTTCACATTCAATAGGAAAAAATATTATCTTTGTATTTTGGTGGTTCTGTATAACGTGCTATTTCAAATTAGGTCTAAATGTCTTGCGTTAAAATAAAATGTTCCTGGTTGCTATTCAGTGGTTTGCACAGAAATACAAATTACAACAGCACATTACAGATGGGAAAATGTAACTTGGCAGAAAAATTAAACAACATGACCAGCATAATTTACGAGCTCAAAGTAAGAAAGTGTGTTTTTTCATAATGCTTTAATTAATGTGGTAATTAACATAAGGAATGTATAACGAATCAGTACCTGCATTTGCCAGTTAATTTTCAAGGTCACAAGTCACATCTTGTCCATCTGTAATCATGGCTTCCTCTGCCTCCTCATCTTCCTTGACCACTCTGTCACATTTGGCACCATGGACCACTCACTCCTCCTCTACCACTTCTCTTCTCACCTCAACCTTCAAGGTTCTGTCGTTGACTGGTTCAGGTTCTACCTCTCACACTGTCTCCAGTTTGTCTCTACCAACAGTTTCCGTTCCAACCTCCGCACCATCTCATGCTGTGTTCCTCAGGACTCTGTCCCCTCTTCATAATCTACAGACATGTGGTAAATTTCCACATGTATGCAGATGACACCCAACTCTATCTTTCTGCATCCACCCCCAATTCCAGCACTACTGGTGTCCTGACAGACTCTCTGTCAGACATCAAGTCCTGGATGATAGACAACTTTCTACAGCTGAACATTAGCAAAACCAAGGCCTTGCTGTTTGGCTTGTGCCGTGCCTCCGCTCCCTGCCCGAGCCGCCTTACCATCGGTGGCCGGGCTTTCAGCCTCTCTGCCCCCACACTCTGGAACTCCATCCCGCAATCTCTTTGTATTGCTTCCTCCCTTTCCTCCTTTAAGGCTGGTCTCAAGACCTTTCTGTTCGACCGTGCCTTCTGCTCCCCTCCTAACTCTCCCCCTCTCCTACTCTCCTTCCCCCTACTCCGACCCCTCCCCTACTCCCACTCAGGTCCCGACCTAACTGTTCAGCACCTTGGGACGTCCTCCCGACGTGAAAGACGCTCTATAAATGTAATTTTGTTGTTGGTGGTGTTGTTGTTAGGCACTGGCAAAGTCAGCATCCAAAGATGCACACTCCACCTAACCAAGCCAATCAGGAACTTGGGTGTCTTGTTTGATTTTGAACTGTCCTTTCTCCACACCCCCCTCCACACACCATCCATGCCATGACCAGCACTGCCTTCCACCACCTCTGCAATATCGCCCGTTTCCACCACTGCCTCACCCCCTCAGGCAGCTGAAACCCGTACACATTTGTTTGTCACCTCAAGGCTTGACTATGGCAACTTTCTCCTTGTTGGCTTCTCCTTCTCTTCTCTCCACAAGCTGCAGTTCATTCAAAACTCTGAAGCTCGTGGCCTCTCCCTCATGAGGCTCTGTGACCCCCATCACCTGGCTCCACTGGTTCTCCATTCCTCAGAGGATCGAATTCAAGTTCCTTGTCCTCACTTTCAAGGCCCTCCATGACCTTGCCCCCTCCTACCTCTCTGACCTGCTGACCCCCTAACAACCTTCGGCTCAGCAGGCTCTGGCCTGCTCCAAGTCTCCCGGCCTACCATTAATGGCTGGGCTTTCAGTCTCTCTGCCCCTATGCTTTGGAACTCCATCCACCAATCCCTTTGCCTTTCTCCCTCTCTTGCCTTCTTCAAGTCCAGTAACGACCCTCCTCTGAAGACCGTGCCTTCAGCTGTCATCCTACCCCATCTGCACTCCCTCATCCCAATCCTGGGTCACGGTTTTGTATGTTTTTTAATCATCAAGTAAATTCTGGCCAACAAAATTAAAAAATGAGACAGCCTGGATTTCAAAGGTGACTTCATTCATGTTGAAAAACAATTTGATTTACTCAATACACAACAGGCATTTCCAGTTGACACTCCCATGCCACAAGGAGCATTTGGTGCAGGAACCATGTGAATATAAATGAGTTACACAGAAAGCGTTGCATATGTTTGAACTGTAATCTTAAATCCAATAATTCTGGTATTTGTACATGCACAAAGAACCTGCCCAATAACTACTTGATGTAGAGAGACTGCTTCAAATCATTTTTCCTCACCATTTAGTAATAGAAGTTGCTGATCTCATATATCTGCCAATAGCTAAGTTGAAAATCATTACAGGGAAATTTGGGGAAATGAAATATATCACAGGTTCTTGCTAGTAAAATGTGAACAGAAGACAGATCCTTTCTTTCCAGTAGAAAATGGAATTGCATCTGTGCTGGGAGCTCTACAGCTGTGCTATCAGCTGATAGTGTGTGGTATGAGGAGCAACAGGATATTATTGTTATTGCATATTTCCTGTACATGATCCAGAATGACCTGAGTCATGGGATACACACAATTCTGCAAAGAAAAAAACTCTTTTAACTAAATTAAGAAGAGTTTCTGTGTGTAGACATAAGTATAACTTCTTTAATTTTGTAAAAACATATTCCCCACATCCTTAAATTATCAGTGAGCTCTATGGAGCTTCGTTTTCATAAGATAGTTACCCAACTAGCTTTATTTGTTTTGGGTGATGTCTGAAAATGAATGGTAACCAATATTTTGCTGTTTGTTTATCTATAAGCAGTTGAATCATGCCAATAGGAATGCTGATTCTCTGGATGCTACAGTACTATTGTACGCTATTGGAACTGGATTTCTCTGATGTGGCAGAGACGAGCAATAGATAGATATATTTGAAAGCAAATCCCAAACAATAGTTTCAAAGGCTTGAAATTCCACATAATCTTCGCTAGGTAGACCGTTTGATGTTAACATTATAGTTTGCTTAAATGTTATTAGTAACATTAAAATTGTAACATTTAACTTTGCTCTTGGGGGAACTGGCACAGGCAACATGTGTTGAATGGCTTTCTTCTATGCTACACATTTCTAATAGTCTATGATTCTAGGGTGCCAATTTTAGGATTGTGCTGTTTTTCTGCAGTTCTTGAAAAGACTAAATTTAAGACCTTGATTTAAATCTGAGTGATCTTTATTCTTAAATCACAATTAGCCTAAATTACAAATTTCAGACCACATATATGCTAAGCAGGACAAGTCAGTGATGTTTTAAGGACAATTTTAGGACAGACAGCAGGAATCTCAGCTCCAAGTTTCCACTCAGTCAATCCCTTTCCTCCTGCGGAAACTTCCCCATTTCTCTGAATACTTCACTCTTTAACAACTCTGCTTGAACAACTCTTCCTAAAAATTCTCCTTGTTTACCATTCCCCCCTCAGCAAAAAAAAAACTCCACCACTCTACTCAACACCCTTCTACCTCAGCCTCTAAACACCTCCTCACCCTGTGACTTAAATTTTCATTTCACTCCTCCTTTCTCAACTTCTGCTGACTTCTCCCTTCTCTTTTCTCTGAACTTCTCCTTTCTCTGAACTTCTCCCTCCAAAATCCCTCCACCCACCCATGTCACTGATCTGTTGATTAACCGGGGCTTTACCATTTCAGACATCAGAATCACCAATAAAGCCATCGCAGACCATTATTTCATTTCCCACATCTCCTCCTACTCCCACATGTCTCTGGTACATCAGCCACCTCCACTCATTCAAATCATTGATGCATTTCGCTGAACACATCTGGCTCAAATCCAACCTAATAGTTCACCATCAGAATTGGCTGCACTACAACAAAATCTGTTACTCCAACCTAGCCTCTGCTAAATCATCCTTCTGCTCCAACATTGTCCTGGAGGCCAAGGACAATCCCAGGCTCCTCATCTCCACTAAAAAAAATCCCTGATTAAAGTTATGAATGGCATTCTTTGCATCTCTGCCTCTTTTTCTTCTTGACATCTCTGCCCCCTTCAACACTGTCAACTACTGTATCATTCTGCAGTGCCTTTCCACTCAGCTCCTTGTTCATGATTCTGTCCATACGTGGTATGTATCTGAATGATTCCACTTTGTATCTGCCAACAGCTCTTGTCCCTGCACCATAACATGCAGTGATCCTCAGGGTTGTATCCTTAATTCTCTCCTTTTTAATATCTACATGCTCGTGGCTGGTGATGTCATCTACAGACTTGGGTTAACCTCTACATGTATGTGGATGACACCAAACTCTTTCTGTCTCTTTCTGCATCCATCCTAAATTCTAAGGTTGCAATCCCTGGATTTTGGGAGCACCATTACAGTCTTGTAGTAATAATAATAATCCTTACATTTGATATGGCACTTTTCATGTCTTCGAGACATCTCAAAGTGCATCACAGAATATACTGTAAAGTGAATTGACTGTATATTTGTGGGCAAAACATGGTGGCGAATTGTGCACAGCGGTGTCTCACGAACAGTTCTGGATTGAGAGACCAAATTCTTCTTGTTTATTTTTGAAGGACTATTATCTCCGGAAAGGCAATCCACCAATCAACTAACAACCAGGTTCCTATTTACTGCTAGTATATTGATTAGAGCACTCATCTCACAAGATCTCACTAGATTTGATTCCCAGGCAGGGTGAAACATTCACCAAGTTTCATTACTCCACACGCTTCTTTACATTGTAGTAAGTAGGAGCCCAATTGTTAGAGGATTGGTGGATCGTTTTTCTGGGGATAATAATCCTTCAAAAACTAAATAAACAATGTTAAAAAAAATTGGGTCATTCAATCCATGGTTGTTTGTGGACACTCCTGTGCATAATTGGCTGCCACAAAGTATACAATTAATTCACTTTACAGTATTTTCTGTGAAGCGCTTTCACTTTCTCTCAGGTACCCCAGTAGTGCAGAGAACGAATAAAGGTGTCCTGAATGACATAAGATTTAGGATTACAGGATTTAGATAATTAAGATTACGAAATCCCAGGATTCCGAAAGAGGTCCAAGGTTGCAACCCTTACTCTCAACTGTCCTTTATACCCCACATATGTGCCTTGACTCACTCAGGTTTGCCCCACCTCTACAACATTTCCCACTGTTTATCCCCTTAGGCTATCAAGACTGTCATCCATGGCTTTGTCACGGCTAGACAAAGCCAAATCTCTGCTTGACAAACTTCCGAAGTCTTCCCTTCACAAACTGCAGACCATCCAGAACTCTGCAGTTCTTGTCTTCTCCTACACTAGACTCTTTGAGCCTATCAGCCCCATCCTTGCTCAGCTTCACTGGCTCACCACCCCCCTAAGGGGGTAGAGTTCAACCTCACTTTTAAATCCCTCAACAGTCTTGCCCTATGCTACCTCTGTGACCTCCTAAAACCCAACCTGGCCATCCACTTCCTTCTGCTAGACAGCCACTTCCTATTTCACAAACCTTGCCTACCATACAATTGACGCCTGACTTTCAGCTTTCTGTCCCCACTCTTTGGAACTCCATCCTGGAGTTACCGTGGATAACCACACAAGGCAATGATGGAAGTGCTGCAGCGATGGCTACCATCTGTAACTCAAAATTCACTGTATCACTGAGTACAGTACAGTAAAAGCCCATTTATCCGGCACCCATGGGACCTGGCCAATGCTGGTTGAAGCATGTGCTGGATATTCGGCCAAAAACAAACACACAATTAAAAAAAAAAAAAACATTGTGCCGGATAAATTCCGGATAATCGAATGGGGACTTTTTTTTGAGGTGCCGGTTATACGAAAGTTACGGTTGATCGAGTCACGGATAAACGGGCATTTACTGTACTTAGAAAAGTATTGTGTGTGTGTGCAGAGTGGTGAGGTGTGTGTGGGTGGGACGGTGGGTTATGTGTGAGTGTAAAATATTTTCCAGTCTGTTTTATGGTCTATTGGATAATTATATTGCTAAAGACCCATTAGATCTTATAGAATCTTAGAATTTTACAGCACAGGAGGCCATGGCTACCAATTAGTACCACTTCCCCTCTCTTACAGAATCATGGAATAGATCTATTTGAGAAAAAATCAGTTGCTAAAATTATAACCAACGGAATTAAAAAGCTCCCTTCTAATATGTTAATTGGAATAGACTGGATTTGAAACCGATCTGGTACACAACCAGGGATCATTTAGATATCGATAAGGGCAAGCTTTATTAAAAATCTTTCATGCAAATTCAATGAAATGAAAATAGTTACCACTCAGTTGATGGTGAGATCATGCTGCAGTAAATGGAATTGCAAACCTTCAGAAAGAATTGTAGAAAATAATTACTCCTGGCAACCTTTCTTCTATTTATGAATAACCCTGATTATTTTGTTCCTAAGTTACCAAACTTCTCTAGATAGAGCCTTATCGTTTGAACAATAATGTGCCATTCAATTTCCCATCTGCTCATTACCTGAACTTTGAGAGAGGCACTGGTCTGAGACACTTTTCAGTAAGGGAAGACAAAGTATATCTCAGCAGGGTTACAAAGGAGCATTGACATGAGTTTTACAATGAGTTTTACATGCCAGACCTTCTGAGTTGTAGAATAGTGCATCCTATAAATAAACCAAAATGAGGATGGCAAAAGCAATATAAGTGAGAAAGATGGCACTTACTTAATTCTTGGACCAAGTGGCACATTGCTATCAAGATAATTGGCATGTCACAAATATTCATTGAAGATTAATGATTTAATTTAATACTGAAATTGAATGAAACCTAAATGGGCAATATTTCTTAATCAGGGGCTGTCAGCTTTGAAAAATGATTGTGATTTCTACCAATATTCAGACTTGTTCCCCCACTGCCATATATTACCACATTACAACAACAACAAAATTACATTTATAGAGCGCCTTTCACGTCGGGACGATGTCCCAAAGCGCTGAACAATCAGGTCGGGACACGAGTAGTGGGGGAAGGGTCAGGGTAGGGGAAAGGGGAAGGAGAGTAGGAGAAGTGGAAGAGTTAGGAGGGGAGCAGAAGGTGTGGTCGAAGAGGAAGGTCTTGAGACTGGCCTTGAAGGAGGAAAGAGAGGAAGTGAGGCGAAGGGATTGCAGGATGGAGTTCTGAAAGCCCGGCCACCGATGGTGGGGCGGTTAGGGTGGTGGACGCGGAGTAGGCCAGAGCCTGCTGAGCGGAGGGGACGGGCAGGCTGATAGGGAGACAACAGGTCAGAGAGATAGGTGGGGGCAAGGCCATGAATGGCCTCGAAGGTGAGGAACGAGAATCTTGAATTCGACCAAATAATTACCATTACCAAATAATGTATAGGTGATAGATAATTACTTAAAAGCAAAGTTGGTGTCTGCAGATAAGAATAGTGATATACTGTAATAATTATCCTTGCATTTGATATTGCACTTTCCACATCTTCCAGAAGTCTCAAAGTGCCTCACAGAATATACTGTAAAGTGAATTGACTATATATGTGGCAACCATTGAAATGAAATGGATTGAACCGTTCAAATTGTGCAAACCATGAAACTGTTTGGTCTAGGCATTCATCATTTTGAAAATCAGTGGTGAAGAAATAAATATGTGTTTATTTAGTAACCCTTTGGAGAGTTCTGTAGCTCAGTGGTTAGAACACTCGCCTTACAAGCAAGACCTGGGTTTGATTCCAGGCAGGGTGAAACCTTGGGCAAGTTTCCTTACCCCATACACCTAATAATAATCCCTCAAAAGAAACAATAATAAATTGGTCATTTCAATCCATGACTGTTTGTGGGACACTGCTGTGCGCAATTGGCTGATGTGTTTCGCCCACAAAATATGCAATCAGTTTACTTTACAGTATATTCTGCAAAACGCTTTGAAATGTCTGGAAGATGTAGAAAAGCACTACATCAAATGCAAGGATTATTATTATGTCACAATATCAAATGCAAGGATTATAATGTGTTTCACAATTATTTTAGTAACTATAGTAACTATTTTTCTTGGCAAACACAGTAATTATGTACCAGCAGAGTTCCCATGAATAGAATGTCCAATTAATCTGGGAGATTGTTGTCAAGGACACTGGTCAAAACTCCATTCCCTTCACTAACTGTGTCATGGGATCTGTAATGTCTTCCCTAAAGGGCTTTCATGACACTGAGCATTGCAATGTGTGACCCCCCCACTTTACAATACAACTTTTTTGAAACAAAAAGCCCTTCAAATAACCACATGGAATGCAGGAAATCATTGCTGAAAGTTGCAGATTCACCATCCAATACTTTGCTGCACTTCTATGAGTTTCTCTTTAACTGTTCCTCAGCCAAATGTCTTCAAGCCAATGTTTGGGTCAGTGGCTATCACAGATCATTTTTGAATGTTTTTTTTTCTCCCTATTGTTGCAAGACCTCAAGTGCAGAGACTTGTCAGGTTTTCCTCCCTTCCTGTTGATGTGGCTGCAGCAAAGCAATCATTGTGGAAATGTGAGCAATATGAAATCAGCTGGCAACTGTGGCAGCTGATCTCTGAACCTCCTGGAGTACACACAGCAGACTGCAGCTTCAGAACAAAATGCCGGAGTTATAAATTGGGGGAATTGAGAAGATCACTGACTTTCAATTGACGTGAAAGGCGCGGAGTAAATGCAAGTTGTTGTTATTAGAATGTCTTGACAAATTGTGTGTTTTTTCTCCCTCCCAATGCAATGAGTGAAATGTGATGAGATCACCTTCCGACAGTGAGAAACTGGGAATATCATGACAGCTGCATGGCAATAGAGTAAATGCTGTAGAGTACAGTATCTTGACAGTTGCAGCAACCCACTCTGGATAAATGGCAACACAATGCAGCTGTACCAAGCTGCTTGAAGGCAGCTTCACAGTATTTGAGAAGTTTTGGTAACCGAGAGGAGGAGCCTTCTATAGTATTAACGCACGATGAAAGTCCAAGTCTAACACAAATAACACTTGTATGTTTATTTTTAACCATTTGTTTATTTGCGATGTGCATTATCAACATTTTTTACTGTCTTGCTTATTTTAAAATTGCATTTTGAGCATCTTTGGCTTAAAAAAATGCTTTAGCAGAACTTTTTTTAAGCAAAATGAATTACTGCTTTATCAGAGCAGTGTTCTAATTTAAGCACTTTCCTATACAAAACACTCAGTGGCTGAGCCTTTGATGTCTCATGTATGGGGAGGGTTTTCTGTGGGTGTAACCATCTGTGACACAATACTGATCCTTACTAAACCCTGGCATGGATCTCTTCCATGCAGCACTCGAGCGGCTTAATGTAGCAGCAGTGTCAATACAGGTATCCCTCCCCAACCGCGGGGATACGTTCCTGTAAACCTTTGTGATGGGAAAAATCGCGGTTGGAAAATGCAGGGCCCTATGGGAAACACGGGATTAGGGGGAATACATTCGGTTTTTCGCGGTTGGGAAATGCAGGGCCCTATGGGAAACATGGGGAGTAAGTTGGCGTTTAGTAAAACTAAACACAGAAAAAACACATACAGTTATAACATACCTGGGGATAGGGGGAGTAAGTTTGGACGCATCTACAGCAATCCGTGAGGCTGTCTGACTGACTGACTCTACACAGAGAGAGAGAGAGACATGTGGGGTCTGGGGGAGGTGGGGGGCTGTCTGACTGATCTACTAAGAGAGAGACACGGAGGGTGGTGGGGTGAGGAGTGACACGGATGGCTGGGGGGCTGTCTGACTGACTGATACAAACAGACAGAGAGGGGGAGGGGGTGGGGGGAAGAGAAGGTGAGTCGGAGAGAGAGAAGATGAGAGAGAGAAGGGGAGATGGGGGGGGTTGTGACGAAGAGAAGGTGAAATAGAGAGGTGAGAGAGAGTGAGGGTGGGAGAGGGGGGGATGGGGGGAAGAGAAGGTGAGTCAGAGAGAGAAGGTGGGGTGGGGGGAAGAGAAGGTGAAATGGAGGGAAGCGTTGTATTTACCTTAATCCTAAGAGAGAAGCGTTGTCGCTGGATGATTGCAACATACTGATTGGGTTCTAGTGCTATACGCTAGCTGTTCGCACACACACAGTACCTGTAGATCCATGAGTTCAGCTAGACCACGTGGGGTAGTAAAGATGCTGATAGGTGGGAACTGTGGAGTGGATGAATACACACCAATACGGGGATGAATGTGGTCCCTTGTTTGTTTCAAGTGATACTTGAAAATTTAAACAGCGGATGTAAATCGTGGACGAGCAAAACGCGGTTTGCGAGGGTTGTCACATTTAGCAAACCACGGATGCGTGCATTTCATGGTTGGCGAGGCCGCGGTTGGGGGGGATACCTGTTCTACCTTGTCAGTTTACATTAGTAGGGATTCCCCTTCTGATGCTGAGTTGTACAATACTGATATGTTGAGGGACAAGATTGGTAAAAAAAAAGGCATGTGCGCAATTGGCTGTTGCGTTACATCTACAAAATATACAGTAGATTCACTTTATAGTATATTCTGGGAAGGCTTTGAGATGTCTCAAAGACGCGATAAGGCCCTATATCAAGGATTGTTATGTGGGTTTCTGAAGCAGCCAGCACAGAGTTGAGCTGTAAGATGAAAGCTTGTGTGGTTTACTTGCAGTAAGAAATAGAACTGAGCACATGTCCTGACGATGAATAGTAAAACCCTGTTAGAATAATGCACTGTCTCTGAAAGTAAACTATTTTTGGCAATCATGTTCTTATAACATGACCTTAAAGTAAGACTGCTGTGGTGAAGTGTTTTGTGCAACAATTTCCTATGTTCATGGATAGATTAGCTCGTGTTTCACCATGCAGTCATGTCATTAGGATTGAGAATTATAAAATCACAAGAAGAAGTTCAGATGCTCTTATCAAGATCTCTAGTTCAGCCTATTGGATTTCATCCTTCCAGAATACCCACTCCTATTACAACATGTTAAATGAACCCAGCATCCTATGCTGAACTACTTTCTTGGTAACCCATTCCAGCTATTAATTACTATTTATATAAAGGTAAATTCCTGTATTCTGAAATTGCCCTTTGCAACCCTGAACCTGTGCCTAATTGTTCTGCTGCTTTGGCAGAACCTGATCAACCTGCTCCTTTCCTGCACAGAGTGGCCACCAGTCTACTTCACATACTCTATCCTGCCTGCCCCATCTCCCCAAATCTCAACCTATTTGTATTTGATGTAGATATGGTCTGGGAAAACTCTAATTTGCTCTCTTTTCTGGCTGGCCTAACTTAGAATGTGTGCATGTTCCATTCTCCCATTGACTGGTCTGTCCTACAATGAGCCCACTCTAGGTGAATGGCAGATACCAAGAACTCCCTATGAGATTACTTGTGGGTGACACAGCTAAGGAGGAAATGCAAGACAGCATTGCCACCATCTGTGACAATGTTGCCCCAGTTTGGACGCTCATTCCTTACTGTTGATAAAGATTCCACCAATTGCAGGTGCGGAGTTTGAGCAGTAGCATTATCTGCAAATTAATCAAGGTGGATTCCAAGTCCTGGATGTATGAACGCTGTATTCATGAACTCAGACTTCAGGTTACCCAAAGCCTCAGCTTCCTCATCAGCTATCTGGCAGATGTCTGCCTTCAGCGTTGTGGGAGGACCTTTACAGCACAGCTCGTGACATGCAAGCCACCTTGATCTCAAGTCCAAGTCAAATCCTGCATATCAGGCTTCCTCAGCATTAGTTGTTTACTCCAGGTCCTTGTATCAGAGGCTTAGGCAAATAAAGGTTCCCACTACGTCTCTACCTCCAAGGTGCTCAGTGCCAGATCAGTGTAGATCAGAGACATGCCTCCATGTAGCAGATTCCTGTGTTTGCCACAAATCTATCCCGGTGATGATGATGAAAACAATAATAATAATCCTTGCATTTGATACAGCGCTTTTCACATCTTATCGACATCCCAAAGCACTTCACAGAATATACTATAAAGTGAATTGACTGTATATTTGTGGGCGAATCACGGCAGCCAATTACGCACAGCAGTGTCCCACAAACAGTTATGGATTGAAATGACCGATTTTTATTGTGTTTTTTTTGGACAGATTATTATTAGGCATGTGGAGTAAGGAAACTTGCCCAAGGTTTCGCCCTGACCTGCCTGGATTCGAACACAGGTCTCCCCGGCTTGGTCTCCCCAGCTTGCAACACAAGTGCGTTTACCACTAAGCCACAGGAGTACACCACAATAACAACAATAACAATAACACCACAATAACAACAACTTGCACTTGTACAGCTTCCTCCACAAAGGGTAGTGCTTAAAGCTCTGCCTTTGTCTGTCTTCAGACAATGACAACTGAGGACAGACACTGAGCAATGTGCCATGCAGAAAGCTCCTCGTTCCCCAATGAGAAACAATTCTTAAATCCATCATCTTCCAATCCCTCCTCCTCAACCTACCTCTGTAACCTTTGATAGATTATTTGTTGGTCAACAACAACAAAATTACATTTGTATAGCAAATGTAATTTTCATGTCAGGAGGATGTCTCAAGGCACTGATCAGGATATTAAGGGATATGGGGAGAAAGCGGGAAATTGGAATTGAAAGGATAGTAGAAGTACAGATCAAGCATGATTTAATTAAATGACGGAACAGGCTCAATGGGCTGAACAGCCTATTTTTGTTCCTGATGATCCCTCAACCTAGTTGTTCCATTTGCCCAGCAAACACCTGCTTGCTTCATGTCCCCTACCCAACTATCATTCTTTTACCATCATCTCCGCCACATTGCCCGCCTCCGCTGATACCTCACCCCAACAGCTGCCAAAACTTGTCCTTGTCCATGCCTTTGTCACCTCCCGGCTGGATTACACTTAACGCCCTCTTCGCTGGTCACCCTCCTCCAATCTTCCACAAAATGCAGCTCATACAAAATCCTCAGAGCCCCTTCCAAATACTTCCCTCCCTCCTTTCCTGTTTCTAAGGCATATCGAGACCTAACTGTTTCATTGTCCTTTTAGTCATCTTTTCCACTCACCATCCTATCTCCCTCAGCTTCCAGTTCAGGTGCCCAGCCAGCAGTGTCGAGTGCTTTGAGGTGTCCTGAGCTGAAAAATAAGCTATGTAAATGTTATGTTTCTGGCAGGGGAACTCAAAAACCTTTCTTATGCGGCCTGCACACATTTCTCAAAAAGGGCATCTAAACCGCGGCAGCCCATAGGGTCACTGTGGTTTATGGTAATGTGAGCATTTGTATGAGCTATGTTTCATATATTTTCATTTTGCTTTTGGCACAGATGTGTCATAAAAATGAATCTGTCTTTGCCACTATGGATATAGTGGTTGCACCACGACATTAGTTTAGAGGTGGAAAATTGGTTAAAGCCTGAGGTGGAGTTCTGAGCTTTGATCGGGTTGCAGTGCCTTGTTCCTGCACAGATCTTCCTGGAACATTCAGTGCAGCCATCAGTAAATGGAAGTTTTTGTTATGAGTGTGGCAGTGAGTTGCAGATGGAAAATCCGACAGAGAAATTCTACCTGTGCAACTCTCAGAGGAATGTCAACCTCTGCCCTGTGTTACTGCAGCATCAACTGCAGCAACAACAATATTACATTTGTATAATGCCTTTGATGTCGGGATGATGTCCCAAGTCACTGGACAATCAATGTTTCAGACAGCACAATTTAATGTGCAAACAAGAAGCTGCTTCTACAACAAATACTAATATGTAAGTAATGGATTCTCAACTGCAATATTTCCAACAAAAATATATGGGGCCTCAGGTATTTTTTTTAACCAATTTCAGAGGATAAACTTCAACTGAGTTTAAATTTACTTTGTTCAAGTAACATTTTATAGCATCCAGAAGTTAGCATATTGTTGAATTGAGTTTGAATGTTGATGGTAGTTTTTGGTAAAAGTTGGTAAAAGAAACTGACAGAAAAAATGCTTCAAAATTAAGATTGTATTTTAGAATTTGCCATATTCTGCATGCAGTGAAATACTATGTCAATGGAGTAAATCTAGACTGAGAGGGAACTTCTCCTTCGTATAATTTAATTACATCAAAAATGCCCTTGTCAATCAGTGAATTTGTGGCTCACCCAACAACACCTTCTTGCATTTATATAGGGCACTTTAACTAGATTAACATCTTGGAGCACCTACCCCCAATAGCAGGCAGTTTTGCCAAATATGAAGACAGTGACCCTTTAAGACACTCCTAGTGCAGAGAATAAGGATAATCTTATGGAAAAGTATTTCTCAATTAGTGAGTTCCTGCTGTGTCCAACACAACATATGGAGTTTGGATTAGAACTATGTAACAGTTTTTTTTCCGGTGAATTTAAGTAACAGTTTTCTATGAGATATGGGTCTGTTGTTTGCAAGCTTTCAATTTTTGTAATATAATCTTATTGTAGTGTACTTAGACAGGAGCAAGGAAATGGTTAAAATGAGTCAAACATTCTACCATATTCAGTTTTAATGTCAGTTCAATTTCTGTACACGTCTGATGAAGTGATGGTAAAATCCTTTCTGAGATTAAAACATGGAAAGTGAATGAGTAAAATTTGTTAAACCAGAATTGTTTTTACAGCAATGTACATAATCATTGATTTACCTCAAATACAACTAGGGTCACATATCTGACATGTAATCAATGGAACTGGATTTAATTGAGTCTTCTTGTGACTTATTTATCAAAAGTCCCTGTTTGCACTCAAGTAACCAGAATGGAGATACAGCCACATAAACAAATGCATGAACAAAAGCAGTGATAGCTGAAGATATTTATTGTGTACAAAAGCAAGATGACCTAATTTTCCTTCTGGTAGGGGAAAATAACTATTGCATGGAGCATTTATAAAGGGGCAAAAATGATACAAGTTATAAAAGTTTCCTAATTTACATTAAATGCATATTTTTCTTGTGAAAGATGACTGAATCTTAGGAACAAGCTTTGTATCTATTTTTACATTCTTACATTGTTTTTTTTTTGAGGTGATTGACTTCTCAAACATTGGTTCTGATGATTCAATGCAGTTATAAAAATAAATATCGGAGGCAACTAAGGGCATTGGATGTTGATTGTGTTGAAAGCCACGACCTCTGAATACATTGGCTCAACATCAGAACCTTTCAATGCTTGCAGCAGATGCTGGTGATGTTATATTAAAGGAAAACAAATGAATAAGTAATCCATTTCCTGGAGGGATATATCTATGGTACAAAGGGTAAATACAGCACTGTTGATGACCACTAGAAAACTGTGTTTGGGACACAATTTCTTCTTTAGCTGCTTTACTTTGAATTGTTGTGTTTAAACCTGTTTCCCTTTAAGCATTTAGTAATTCACAATTTTGTTGACTCACATGAAATGGAAACAGTCTCTCCCTTCAAACTGTTAAAAAAAGGTTTTGAACATTTCATTAGATTCCCTCATGTTTGTCCATAAGTATTTCATGTCACAAACTGAAACTAGGAATGTTAGTAAGCATGTGGTAACCTGCTCCTGCATGTCCACAGTGAACAATGTTGATTCAATATACTCTCTCTGCTCCTCCAGTATGTCCGTGTGTCTTTCTTCTTGTCTACGATGTGGTTAGTCTTATTGGTGTTGTTTCTCCACTCTCTCTATCCCTAGAAGTTACATAAGCCCCATAAATTCCTAGGTTCTATTCCTGCATAGTACTAAGTTAGTCAATGTTCACTCTAGAATTAGCCAAAGAAAAACATAAATGGAAATAATTTGGTCACTCAATCCACAATTGTTTGTGGGACACTGATGTGCACAACAGGCTGCCACATTTCACCCACAAAATGTAGTCAATTCACTTTACAGTATATTCTGTGAAGAGCTTTGAGACATCCAAAAGATTTGATAATACAAGGATGCTATAACAAATGCAAGGATTATTATTATTATTATATTCAATAGTGACTGTTTAGTTGGCAAACACAGGTCAGATATGCACATCGAGGTCTCACAAACAGCCATAAGGTGCATGATCAATTAATCTGAGGATTTTTGGTTAGGACACAGTAAGAAAATAAACTTCATTTTTACATGAGCTGAACAGGTTCAAGATGAAGGCTTGAACTCTCAACTTTTTGATTCAGAGATGAGAATGTTACCATCCGAGGCAACCTGACAAAATGAAGTATTGGACTAAAAAATGCAGAATAATAAAGGCACTAAAATTTATAATATGAGAATTCATAAAAGAGAATGGTGAATCATGGAGAATTCATCGGAACTTAAAATCTTATTGCACTTACCAGCATTTGCCTATTATATTTCCTATAGTACTGAAATTATTGCAATAAATGCTATCTTTGGGCCTCTAAAGCATAACTGTGACACAGCAGATTACTTTTGTAAAAGCACACTGTGGGCAGAATGTTTGCAGTGTTTGTGTCCTCAAATCTGTTCTGATTGAACAAACGCTGAGCAGTCAAGCCCACAGTTATTGATTTATACTGTTGAGTAGGTTCTATGGAGCAGCAAAAGCCAACTTGCAATTTCCAGCACCAGCAGCAGCTCAATATCAGAACTTTCCAATGTGTGTAACAGATGCTGGTAACATTATTAAAGGAAACAAATTGTAATAAGTAGCCCATTTCCTGGAGGTGACATATCTATGGTACAAAGGGTAAATAAAGCATTGTTCATTACCACCAGGAAACTGTGCTTAAGACACAATTTCTTCTTCAGCTGTCAGTACAGAGTGAATGGATATTTTCCATGCAGTAGCCAAATACAGTACTTGTACTGACAAGTTGAAGGTGATTCTAACTAGAAACTATGCTCTGAGAGATCTCTGTCACAATACATAAATATACGGGAATTTGTTTAATGATACATTGTAATGTTTCAGTGTACATTTCTTTATTATTTGTAAACTAGGATGGATCACAACAGCATTGTCTCAGCTTGTTTATAGGAGCAGACATGTAACCTCTTCAATTTACAGTTTGACATAATTATGCTGATTTGTTAAGCAGAGTCTCCTCGGATCTGAACTGGCTCTAAGGTAACATGCCTGGCAACTTAAGGTGACATGCCTGGCAACTTAAGGTGACATGCCTGGCAACTTAAGGTGACATGCCTGAAAGTTCACGCCTGGCAAGGATGTCGGAATTGAGCCATCCCACCGTGCCAGTCTCGGTAGTCCGGTTCCTGAGCCAGGCGGGTCCGCAATATTTCAGGGTACAGCCGATTACAGGGCAGCCAGGCTGACTCATCGACTGGATCTGTAAGGGCAGACCAGTCACTGGGGGCAGGGAGTTATCCCATTCAACTCTTATTAACCCTGCAAGCCAAAGTCCTAATGGATAGTCTGCTTCTAGCTGAATGAGGGGTAAGAAAACTTGGCGGAGTACTATCAATGGCAAATTATGTGGCTTTAGCTGGTTAGACTCCAGCAGTACTCTATCTTAATCCAAACCCAACAGAATAAAATGTTTTCAATGGTGGTACAATCATAGAATCATAGAATTTTACGGCACAAAAGGAGGCCATTCGGCCCATCTAGTCTGTGCCGGCTCTTTGAAAAGAGCGATTCAATCCCACTGCCCTGCCCGCTCCCCATAGCCTAACAGACCCGTTCTCCCTAAATAAAGATCTAATTCCCTTTTAAAAATTGTTATCGAATCAGCCTCCACCACCTTTTCAGGCAATGCATTCCAGATTCGAACAACTCGCTGAGTGAAAAAATTTCTCCTCAGCTCCCCTCTACTTCGCCTTGAAACTATTTTAAATCTGTGACCACGAGTCACAGATTCACCCACGAGTGGAAATAGTTTTTCTCTATTTGCCCTGTCGAAACCCCTCATGATCTTATAAACCTCTATTAGGTCTCCCCTCAATCTTCTCTGCTCCAGAGAGAATAACCCTAGCCTATCTAGCCTCTCCTCATAGCTGAAGTCCCTCAATCCTGGCACCATCCTAGTAAATCTTCGTTGTACCCGTTCCAATGCCTTCACATCCTTTCTGTAGTGTGGTGACCAGAATTGAACACAGTATTCCAGCTGAGGCCTCACCAAAGTCCTATAGAGGTTAGTCAGCACTTCCTGACTTTTGTACTCTACACCCCTATTTATAAAGCCTAGTATCCCATATGCCTTCTTAACAGCCTTGTCTACCTGTCCTGCCACCTTCAACGAGTCACTAACACAAATCCCCAGGTCTCTCTGTTCCTTTACACCATTTAAAAATGTACTATCCAGCCTATATTGCCTCCCTTCATTTCTTCTCCCAAAATGCATCACCTCACACTTCTCTGCATTAAACTTCATCTGCCATGTGTCTGCCCACTTTACCAATTTGTCTATATCCTCTTGCAGATGGCTACTATCCTCCTCACTGTTTACTATTCTCCCTAACTTAGTGTCATCTGCAAACTTGGAAACTGTACTCCGTACACCCAAGTCCAGATCATTGATGTAGATTACAAACAGCAATGGTCCCAAAACCGATCCCTGTGGCACACCACTGCTCACTTCCCTCCAATCTGAAAAACAGCCGCTCACTACAACTCTCTGCTTTCTGTCTCGCAGCCAGTTGTGGATCCACGCTGCCACTGTCCCTTTTACGCCATGGGCCTTTAATTTCATAATAAGTCTCTCATGTGGCACTTTGTCAAATGCCTTTTGAAAGTCCATGTAAACTACATCAACTGCGCTACCATTATCCACCCATTCCGTTACCTCATCAAAAAATTCTATCAGATTTGTAAGGCAAGATTTGCCTTTAACAAATCCATGTTGACTGTCCTTTATTAGCCTATATCTTTCTAAGTGAAGATCTACCTTGTCCCTAGATGTTTGCCCACTACCGACGTTAGACTGACTGGTCTGCAGTTACCAGGCTTGTCCTTCTGCCCCTTTTTATACAAGGGAGTAACATTAGCTATCCTCCAGTCCTCTGGCACGACCCCTGTGTCCAAGGAAGATTGAAAGATCGTGGCCAGAGTCCCTGCTATTTGCTCCCGTGCCTCACTTAGTAACCTAGGGTGCATCCCATCCGGACCAGGTGACTTATCCACCTTGAGCGACGTCAACCTTTTTAGCACTTCCTCTCTGGTTATAATTATTCTATCCATTTCTCCTACCCTCTCCTCTAATACCATGGCATTGGCTGTATCCTTTTCTTTTGTGAAGACAGAGGCGAAGTACTCATTCAGTACATCAGCCATGCCCTCTGCCTCCACAATGAGATTTCCTCCTAGGTCCCTAATTGGCCCCACCCTCTCCTTGACCAACCTTTTACTCTTAATATGTTGGTAAAAAACCTTAGGGTTCCCCTTAATCTTACTCGCTAATTGTTTTTCATGCAGTCTCTTTGCCCCTCCAGCTTCCTTTTTTAGTTCTATCCTACACTTCCTATATTCTGCTTTGTTCCCTTCTGAATTTTGAGCCTGACACTTATCATAAGCCTCTTTTTTTTTTTTTATTTTGGCCCCGATTTCCTTAGTCATCCAGGGAGGTTTGGATGCCTTACATTTCACCTTTGTGGGGATGCTTTTGACCTGTGCCTGAACTATCTCCTCTTTGAGCGCTGCCCACTGCTCGTTAGTTGTCTTACCTGCCAATTTTTCTTTCCAATCCACCTTGGCTAGGTCCCACCTCAACTCATTGAAATTAGCCCTTTTCCAGTTGAGTGTCCTCACCTGTGATCGTTCCTTATCCCTTTCCATAATTATTCTGAATCTAACGATATTGTGGTCACTATTCCCTAGATGCTCACCTACAGAAACCTGTTGAACTTGCCCTACCTCATTTCCCAAAACTAGATCCAGCAATGCTTCTTTCCTCGTTGGACTGGAAACATACTGATCAAGAAAGTTGTCCTGCACACACTTCAGGAATTCTTCTCCCTCCTTGCCCTTTACTCTACTATTCTGCCAGTCTATGTTGGGATAGTTGAAGTCACCCATTATCACTACTCTATTAGCTCTGCATTTCTCCGTGATACGCTTGCAGATCTGCTTGTCTATCTCCTCCCCACTATTTGGTGGTCTATAGTATACCCCTAACAGTGTAACTGCACCTTTTTTATTCCTCAATTCTAACCAGATAGATCGGTTTTTAGTCCTTCTTCCACCTCGTTCCTTTCTAAGGCAGTCACTGAGTCTTTAACTAAAATTGCCACCCCGCCCCCTTTCAGTGAAGAAAATATGGAAATAGTTACTTGTAGCCTTGTTTATAAACTTGAATTGTGGACTGAAGATTCTAAGGCGCACTGACAGAGCTGCTTCAGTTAAATGTCTCATCTAATGGCTACTCCAATGCAGTCAATATAGAAGTATACAGTGTATCACAGAATAATTTATGCTCAGTTACAGCAATGAGGAACTGCCTGTGGGAGTTACTGATTCCAGTTGGAGATAGGTAAAACATAATGATAAAGTTGACTTGCCAACCTGTGCCTAGGAATTTGGTAAGCAGGATGCATCACCTCTAGGGAGTGAATGTGCATTCCATCAATCTATCTCTGGGATTCCCAGGTTTTGGGTGGGATGCATGGAAATCACAGCTTGGTTTGGATATTCTTAAGCAGGTTTTCTGCATATGTCTGACACCAGAGTGATCCCACAAGAGTGGATAGTTTGACTTATTGTCAGAGTTGCTGACTAGGAAGAATTATTGAGTTCAAATGTGGAATGGAGCAGACTCCTTATCAGCAGAAATGAGCCAAGGGTAAGTCCACTTCATCAATATGTTTTACTTGCCTCCTTACTTGCCGATATGAGTTACCTCCTTCCAAACTTTCAAGTTCCTTCTATTAACAACTCCTATTAGATTCACGTGGAGTACAACACAGACATAAACTGATTGAGATGAATGTACTGTTTCTGCTAAAATAAATCTTAAATGACTTCCATCTGCTTCCAACATTCCTCTTTACCCCATTCTTTATTGTGCATCAATTTGAACAGGAATATCTTTGATTATCTGAACCTCATCCTCACTGTGTGCTGTTTAATTCTTCATTTAATTCTTCATTTATCCCATGTATCTCCTGCCTTGTATGTAAATAAATAGTTTTTTTAAAATATACGTTTACAGCATTTAGATATTTTAACATTTTATGTGATTTGTTTCACTCCATTTTGATTTCACTGCTTGATATCCCTAGACATTCTTTATTCAATTTCCTTTGTTTTTGAATTTTTTAAATTCCAGTGTTGATTTCTGTTGCATGATTATTTTGTTACACTTATCCTTAAATACAATTATTGGTCTTTGCAGTGCCCTTTCCACTCTTCATAGAGACCAGAGACAATAAAATAGTGTGTTTTCTGTTGCATCCAATGAAAGTGACTATAATGTTTGACTAGTTTAAGTGAGATAAGCATGTCCAGTCGTTACAGGCTGCTATCCATTTAAAATAATAAATGATAATAATCCTTGCAGTTGATATGGCACCTATTGTATAGAAGTGCGCCAAAGCTGTAAAGTTAATTGACTGTATTAACTTGGCAAATACATCAGCCAATTTGTACACCATTTGTGTCCCATAAATGTACTGCGCTCGGATAATTATCATCCATATACAATTTAAATTATACAGGGTGACCAAAAAGTTATGATTCCATTACAATGTTGAATAAGTCTTGAGGAAATTATGAACTTTTAGATAATTGGGTAGATGGAGTCCTGTAACTCAGTGGTTAAAGCACTTGCCTTGCAAGTGAGAGACCTGGGTTCTATTCCCAGCAGGGCAAAACCTTGGCCGAGGCTCCTTACTCCACATGCCTGATAATAATCTCTCAAGAAAATAAAACAATAATAAATTGGTCACTTCAATCCACGACTGTTTGTGGAACATTGCTCTGCACAATTGGCTGCTGCATTTTACTCACTCAATTCACTTTACAGTATATTCTGTGAAGTGCTTTGAGACATCTAGAAGACATGAAAAATGTTTTACCAAATGCAAGAGTGATTACATCATGACTTTGGTTACCTATTTCCAACATGTTGGAGATGTTCCTCTTGTTATTGGGATCTCATTCTTCAGGATTGAGTAATTCAACAATAATATTATTTTTGTCTCTTGGACTCCCTCACCTCTGTGACACAGTAGCTGCCTGGTACATCTATCATTCCTGGTGTTGTACCATATGTCACTACGCACAATGCCCATCACCTCCAGCTGATACTTGCCTTGGACTCCATCGGTTCTGTATAGATGGATTATTTGGAGGGTATTCATCCTCCACCCTTCCACTTTATTCAGTCTTGCACCCTATGTTGCCTCCTTGAAGACCCATCTCAAGAACCTCCTCTTGAACCTTGCCTTCGATCATCCTCCTTTCTCCCCTTCTCCTCACCCTCCACCCTCTCCGACCCCCAGCTCGAGTCCGAAACACTGACTGTTCAGAGCCTTGGGACATCCTCCCAACGTAAAATGTGCTATACCAATGTAATATTGTTGTTGTTCATTCAGTTATAATGGCCCCAGCTTCCTTTCACCTCAGTACTCAATGATTTGTGGCATTGTTTGTACATGATCTATTGCTAAATGCCTAGACTTGACGGTACTAACTGTGGTTATCATGTGGCCTGCCACTATCACAGATTCATTGTCCCTGTCTTGGCTTATTATGTGGCTTGTTACTGTACCTTTTGATGAGTGGTTAGGTTTGGCTATATGCCAGCTACATTCTTCCACGTCAAGACAAACTAAGTAACGATTAGTCGAGTTAGGGTTCTTCAGTCTTGCTAATTTTTTTTTTAAATGGGATTGAAAAAGTACACCCAGGTCAATACTTTAGGATGTATCGAGATGGTAGAACAAGAGAAAGTAACTTTAAAGTTCCAAAGGGCAATTTCACAACAGATACCAGGCGGTTTTTCTTTACATGGCGGGTGCTGAACAACTGGAACACTATCAGGATACAGGGAAAAGTGGCCAGGACATGAGACACATTTGAGAAGAAGCTTGATATGGTGGGTGGATGGTCTGGAGGAGTAAGATCAGAAGAGCCGAAGGGCATTCTTTATGCAAACTAATCCTGTTACCTTGTAAAGTGGTCCTCATTGAGATAAGATCTGATTGAATGGATCAGCATGTGGGTACTTACCTAATTAGTAGTTATATATTAAACAAATACTTAACTACCGTCACTCCGTATAATTAATTCCATTGATTATAATCGATTGTTTAGAGCTTAATGAGCTAAATTCACATCCTTTAAAGTATTAAGGTGCAGCTTCTTTCTACATTAAAATTGCTTCCCTCATTAATCATATTGAATTCATTTTGAATGAATCATTCAAAAACAACAAAATTATATTTATAGAGCACCTTTCATGTCTTTAGGACATACCAAGGTGCTGAACAGTCAGGGGTTGGGACCCGAATATAGGGGAGGGGCAGGGTATAGGCGGAGAGGAGGGTGAGAGGGCGGCTGAAGGCACGATCGAAAAGGAGACTGGCCTTGAAGGAGACAAGGGAGGAAGTGAGGTGAAGGGGCTATAGAATGGAGTACCAGAGTATGGGGGCAGAGAGGCTGAAAGCCCAGCCACCGTTGGTATGGCAGGTCGGGTGAGAGACTTGGAGCAGTCCGGAGCCCACTGAATCCAGTGGGTGAGCAGGTTGGTAGAGAGGCCATATCCAGGCCTGCGCATCTTGATACGTGACTTTTTTGTTTCTTTGATATTTACTGGTCATCTTTCTCCGTAAAATGTTGACTGCAAATTAAATATCTTGTGTTATTTACTTCTATTTGCTGTCTTAACATCGTCTGGTGCAATGAGCTGACTCACTAGCTAGCTTTCTTATGTGTTCTCTTACTCCTCTGGCTCCACTTTCTCTGATGCCCTATTTTCACATCAACCTGGTTCCATCTAAACCTACCATCTTCTAGCAGTTCATGTTGGCATTCATCACTCACTTGGCTTTGCCTGCTGCAACTTATGCAAGTATTACTAATGTCCCATTCAACAGTTCTTTTTAAACTCTTGTTATTTAGTGACCTTTGTAATGTGTTTCTCTGTGGATTTCTGACACCATTCCAGCTGCTTTCACTCCCTTCAATATTTCTGCTCTATTAAGCTGTTGTGTTTTTCTCTCTGACATATGTAAGGTAAGATTTTCCAGTGTTGGAATTTTAAGTTTTTCTTCTGTTACCTTATTTAGCTTTACCCAACTTATTTTCATTATTTCTCTTCACCAGTTATAAAATTGGCTGTCAATTATTGCTGTATTTTATCACTTTAACTTTGCTTGGTCCAGCAATATTACTATTACCAATTTACTAAGTGTACAAAGGCATACTGAACTAAATATCGGTTTATTTAACAAAACAGAATTAAATAACTAAGCTACAAGCATTAAAACAATTTATCAAAATTAATAGCTAACCATTTTGAAATGTTCAGATAAATTAGTTAAATTAGATTCTGGTTCTACAAGTTCCTAGAAGTGACCTCCACTGGCTGGGTCCCGAGTCTACTGAAATCTGAGTTCACTGCAACCCAGAAATGTCCATATAATAATAATAATATTCCTTGCATCTGATATAGTGCTTTTCACATCTTCTAGATGTCTCATAGCACATCACAGAATATACTGTAAAGTGAATTGACAGTGCAATTTGCACAAGTGCAATTTTGTTGTATATATGTGGGCAAATTGGCAGCAATTGGCAGTAGCCAATTGCGCACAGCAGTGTCCCATAAACAGTCATGGATTAAAATGATCAATTTAAAAAAAAAAATTAGGGATTATTATTTGGTATGTGGAGTAAAGAAACTTGCCCAGAATTTCATCATGCCTGGAATTGAACTCAGATCTCTCGCTTGTAAGACGAGTACTCTAACCACTGAGCTACAGGATTCCATCTCCCCTATCAAGAGTCCTTCTATGGCAATCTCTTTAAGTAATGCAATAAACTGCAAAGAACAGCAGGAAACCCGTTGGCTCATTATTTGTATCAGTGTTTTCACCTCCAAGAAGCCATCCACCCCAATGCCAACTACCTGCTCTTTCTTTGTACTGTATCTTTTTAATGTGTTTTTGCCAAAAATTGTTTTCATGTCCTAAGTGACCCTGGTCTAACAGTCACCCGGCAAATCATTATGTCACCTCACATCTCTCTGGGAGAAGTTCTTTTCATCCTCTTCTGTTCTAGTTAAAACCTTGAATTCTCTCTGGTCTATGAATCCTCGACCAATGAAGATAGGTTTCAGGATTAAAGCTACCATGCCCTGTAATTGTCTTAAACAGTTTGTATCAGTGTTTGCTGCTTAAACACTATCATATTACAGTACTACCTCATCCTTTACTGCTCCAATGAGAAGAACCTTAACCTCTCTGACCTCATAGCAATATCCTTTCATCTACAGAACCATAGAGTATTACAGCACAGAAAGAAGCCATTTAATTAATGGTGACTGTGCCGGCTAATAATAATAATAATCCTTGTATTTGATGTAGTGTTGTATCACGTCTTTGAAATGTCTCAGAATGCTCACAGAATATACCGTAAGTGAAGTGACTGTATATTTTGTGGGTAAAATGTAGCAGCCAATTGGGCAAATAGTTGGGGGATACAGTGACCAAATTAATATTATTATTTTTGAAGTGATGTTTCCATCCGGAAAAGTGATGTGGCAATTGACTAACAACTGTGGAAACTTGCCCAATGTTTCATCCTGCTTGGGAATCAAACCCAAGTCCTCTCGCTTGCGAGGTGAGCACTCTGAACAATACGCTACAGCACTCTTATTCAAAGAGTGTGTGACATTCTAGGAGTGCTATCAAACAAGTGGATTGTTAACTATTGTGTTTTTGAATCATTGGGAAAACCCATTAGAAAGATTAAATCATAGAACAAACATTTATTGGGCCTTTACCTACAGGCCTGATATCACAGAGCAGGTTACCTTTTCAACACTGAACCCAAGATGCATCTTTTCCATTTTTTATTCCTAATGCTATATTCCTTTAGGAATTATTAACCAGATCAAATAATGAAAATAAGACCATTTAACTACAGCACTTTCCAACATGTGACCTAATAAATTCCTTGACCTTGTATACAACAATCCTTCTCCATGTTCTTGGAAAACCATGCTGGAAAATTAGTTTTACTTTACCTCTTGATGAACGCTGTGGTATAAACTTGTTGCATTAATATTTTAAGCTCCATACACTATTAAGATCATTTGAATTTAAATTAAAGGGAAAACATCTCAAGTTTGTCTCTCAGGGGTTGAAAAAGTAAAACAATATCAACCAAGATCCGTGAAGACAACAGAACTAAGAGTACTTAGGTTTAGAGTTGTAAAGGGAATTTCAGGAAAGATACCCGTAGGTTTTCTTCACCCAGAGAGATTTTGACGATTTGAACAGGAAATCATGAGGATGGGGGTTCTGGAAGGATGAAATCAAATAGGTTGAAAGGCTTTCTTCATCCAAACAATCTTGTGAATGTATCCCAGACTTGCAATGTCTAAAATCACGGGCACATGGAGCTGTGCCAATCTTATGATCTGCTTATGATCCAGAATATGTCAACTCTCCCCTCTACAATTGCAGAAGTTTTTGTAGCTTGTGTCCTCTCCTGAACTTGGCTCAGTGATTCTGTCACTCCCCTTCCTCTTAGGGTATGTGCACACTAGTCAACACTAGTACCATACACAATATTGAAATGAAGAACAAACAATGTGGATTTCCTCATTTTGTCCGTACAAGGAAAAAACAATTGGACCTTAAAAGGGCTACAATTACTGTGATTAAACATAACAAACATGCTGTGCTGGCAGTCAAACAGTCCACAGCACATCTTTTCAATCACTTGGATTCTCGCCCCACGCAAATCATTGTAATACTATCGCATAGCACAGTCATAACCCATGACCTCTGTGAGCGATTTAGAAACAGACTGCAAACAGAATACACCCAGCTCCTGTTTAGCTTTCTAAAAATAAAGCTGGATTTCTGACAGTTCTTGGTCTTGTTTACATAACTCACAGAGAGCAATCCCCAACATCCAGAATTTAATTCTGCTAGGTGGACAGATAAGACTAGACAAAGCAAGCATGAGAAACAATATCTAGCCTCCCATCAAATAATTAATAGGATCATCACTCTGTGATCCCTTCACTGATCAATCAAACAATTCGAAGGCTTAATCATTGTGACCATAAAGTGTTGCACTGGTCTTCTTTTCAGAGAGCTTCCTCACCTGTGTTGATGACTGCCAGGATTAAGTGCTTGTCTCACTTTGTACCAGGTCATGGCCCTGAGGTGATGTTAAGGTTGGTTGCCAGGATCCCCAAATAGACATTCATGGAGACTATCGTGTGATGACCCACTGCACCGATGCACCTGGTGTCAGCCTCCTTGCCCTCCCTCACCACCTACTCCCTGCCCCACCAATGCCATTTGTTTGTACTGTGCCTTTTTTTAAATTCAAATAGATGTATATTTACAGCAGAGCTGTCAATGAGTGCTTATCACCTTTGTGTTTGTGTATCAATGTGCTTGTTCATCAGGCTCTGATTCACAATCTGCCAACAGTTTCTGACTGTCTATGGTGCTGCTGTAAGTTTTTGGACCTTCTATAGACTGACGCTCACAATGTTTGTGAGCTATTATTATCTCCTATATTGTACATTATTGCTTTCAGCAGCCAGGCCCCTTAAGTTGCATTTTACCCCAGGATGTGTTGAAAAATACTACAATTTATGACTCTCTACCCCCTTGTTATTTTAGCAGTTCAGCTGTAAGCATGACTGAGCTCCACGCTCGACAGCTGAGCCTAAACTTTCAGTGCACTGGAAATCTGCCCCCGCACAGTTCTGTAACAAAATCTGTTCCTGGATTCATTTTCTCTTTTTGAATCCTCTGATACACTGTAGAGTTGTTAAACTAATGCGAAAATAGTCCCAACTGTTAATGCAAACCTCTTTCTGCAAAGCACTTTTGTGATCTGTTTGACGTCTTTGATTTGAAACTTTTTTTTTGCCTTTTCTTTCTACAGTATTAACTTTAGATTAAGTTTGGATTGTAGTTCTCATCAGGCTTAGGCAATATTATTTTCTCTTTGTCTCCTTTAAAGGCTTCTTGCTTAATATTTCCATGAATGTGGAGCCTCTCCTCTCAGCCAGAGCTGTTTCCATTGCTGGTACAAGTCACAGGGGAGAGTTCAACCTGGACAACAATCTATGTGGTTTGGGGAATTAAATGAGGCCTGCTCCAGAAGTCTGGAAGTCAACAGGGAGCGAGGGACACGGCTGTGACAATACAAGGCTGATTCTCACAGCCTGGAGGGATTCCTAGGAAACATAACATAAAGTAACAATCAAATCAAACCTTCTGAACACAACTAAAGCGAAGGGCAGATAAACATTAAAAAGGATACAAACAAATGCATCAGAACATTTCAATTTTATTTTGCATATACTGTACAGTAAAACTTGCATAAATCTCCTTTATAAATTGTATATTGGCTACATTGTTCAACGCCTACATGAAATTGTGTAGCTCAGTGGTTAGAGCAGTCACATCGCAAGTGAGAGATCTGAGTTTGATTCCTAGCAGTGGGAAATGTTGGGTAAGTTTCCTTACACTGCTGTGCACGCAATTGGCTGCTGCCTGTTGCCCACAAAATAAATAGTTAATTCACTTCACAATATATTCTGTGAAACGCTTTGAGATGTCTCGAAGACGTGATAAGGCTGAATATCAAATGCAGGTACTGTATTATTATTTTTATAAATAGTACATCCATCCAAGCCCCATTCAGTTTCCTATCAAAACCATTTAGATTTATTTGCACTAGTTTTGGATCAATGTATTTATCTCTATTGCCAGAATGCTACCAGGGTCAATAGCCTTTATTGTGTCCATTTCACTCAGCCAATACAAAGTTATTTAATGGAGAGAAATTTAAAGTTTAGGGAAGAAGAGCAAACCAAGGGAATATACCCAAATTAGTAATATTCTTAAAGTTATTTGAATGTGGAAATACAAGTAGGTAAGACCATAATAGAGCAAAATGGAATTCAAGCATATAGAATACAAGCACGTTGAATAATAATAATAATAATTCTTGCACCTCCAGACACCTCAAAGCGCTTCACAGAATATACTGTAAAGTGAATTGACTGCACATATGTGAGCACAATAATACAAGGGCAAGGACATATTGCTAAAGTGAAACAAGATGTTGGCCTGGTTGCAATTAGAATATTGAGTCCAGTATTAAGACCTTACAGCCAATACACAAAATACAATATGAAACTAAATTAAAACATTTATAAATTTTGCCAATGCCCGTTCTATTATCCCATTCTTCCTTGCAGTTTCTTACTATTCCACCATTGTCCTTTTATTCATTTAAATTCATGATCTGTCCTTTTGATTTTATAGCCTTGATTGTTTTTCATATGTTGGTTTCAGTAGATTGCATCCCACTCTCTTGTTCTTGAGACACCATTTATGTGCTGTATCCTGCAGAATTACCATATTTATATACTACTATTCATATTAATAGTTGTATATTTATACTATTTATGTACTATTTTTGCTTTTAATGAAACAATTAGATCAATTTTGTACTATTCATTGGAGTGATTTCTCAATTAAAAAAACCTGGAAGTCCAAATGTTGAACATTGGTATGATCAATGGGTGCATGGATTAGTGAGCCACAACAGCAACAATTTGCATACATATAGACACCATTTTTGATTTTTTAATGGTGGCCGAGCTTGACTCTGAATCAGAGAGAGTGGAGGTTCCCCAGATCACTATTCAAGCCCCCAAGCACAGTTTTTATGTGAGATAGTGATTTACATGTAATATATTGCCTATGTTGCTCACGATGTGGTCTCCTCCACATTGGGGAAACCAAATGCAGATTGGTCACCTCCGTTCTGTCCGCAAATATAACCCTGATCTACCGGTTTCTTGCCATTTCATTTCTCCTTCCCACTCACAGTCTGACCTCTCCATCCTCGGTCTCTCCTACGCTGTTCCAATGAACCGCAGCGCACGCTTGAGGAACAGCACCTTGTCCATCTGTTAGGGACCTTACAGCCCTCTGACCTTAATGTTGATTTCAATAATTTCAGGCCATAACAGCTCACCTTCTCCCTCTTCTGCAACCATCTGATCTGCTTGTTCTTTGGCAATTTCACCCTCACTTTGTTTTTAATGTTATTAGCACCTCTTTTCTCCAGTTTTGTTGCAATTCCCCCTTCAGTTTCACAACATTAACACCTCTTTAACCCATCATCTCCTAAACTCTACCCCATTTTCTCCTTTGCCTTCCTTACCCTGCCACCCCTCTCTGTTAATCCTTAAAAGCCTCTCCCTCCCTCCCTACATGCCCCAGTTCTGACGAACGGTTGTGGACCCGAAACGTTGACTCATGTTTCCTTTCCCCATAGATGCTGCCTGACCTCCTGAATGTTCTTAGTGATTTCTGTTCTTGTTTCAGATTTCCAGCAGCTACAGTATTTTGTGTTTTTGTTTAGAGAGGGGAGGTGACCATATGCAAGGTCAAAGAGGAAGTTCTTCAGATGCATTGTGAAGACTGATAAAGTGGGGGCAAGTGGAACGAATGTTTCCATCTTGTCAATATTCAGCTGCAGAAAATTGGCACTCTCTCAAGTGGCCAATGGGATCCAATATATAGCGATTTCTTACAGGATCCTTAAAAGAATAAAAAGTCCTTCCAGTATATCACACAAAGGTTTCAAGAGGGAACAGAACAACAGCAAAAAGATGCGGGAGTGAATGAGTCAACAGGAAACTTTCATTAAAAATAACTTATTTAGTAATTCTGAAAGCCCTAATTAGGAAAGCTGCCCCAATATATTCAGTACAGACTGAGATAATGAGATGCTTTTCTAGTTTGTATTTGCTATTTTAATACCTGCTTGGACAGTAGCAATGGAGCCAGCGACAGATACGACTGTTGAGCAAGCAACCTGCATGCATGTTAATATTTTCAGCAACAGCACACTCATCCATTCCTTGTGTTAGCCAGCCTCTGCGTAAAGCAACAAACATAAAAAGTTTCAGCATGGAAGGAAGCTGCAGAAGATGTAATGCTCTCTCATGTATTTCACCCACAAAATACAGTCACTGCACTTTACAGTACATTCTACAAAGCGCTTTGAGACTTCTCAAAGACACGATAAGGCATTATATTAAGTGCAAGGATATATCTGCTAACATTCCTAAAATTTCTCCCTTGTGCCAATTCTTAATGATTCGAAATAGTTTCTCTCTAGTTCTCTTATTGCTCCAAACCAAACCCATCTGTTCACCGTCCCTTTTTCAAGTTAAGTCTGTATCATTTGCTATACGATTAGTTGGTAGATTAAGGATATTATTAGCGCCTGGTCCATGAATTTCTCTCTGCTGCCTCTTTTCTCAGAATTGGAAGTGAGTTCAAAGCAGAAGTTCAATCCCAGGATCATATAAGTATCGCCTCTCTATGTGCACTATTTACATTTATTTTGCCTTAGAACTCTTTGAATGGCATTATGTTGTTAGATATAATCATTCTTCACAGTGCATATGTAACATCATCAAATTGAAACATGCTTTCCTAATTTAAAATTCGACTCCATTCTTTTCAATTTTTTTGTCAGCATGGCATACTCACCTCTGAGTCAGAAGGTCGTGGGTTCAAGCTCCATGTCTGGAATGAGTTGACGCTCCAGTGTAGTTTCTGGTGGTGGTTGAATGGTCAGAGGTGCTGTCATAAGAACATAAGAATTAGGAGCAGGAGTAAGTCATTCGGCCCTTCGAGCCTGCTCCGCCATTCAATAAGATCATGGCTGATCTTCTCACCTAACTTTGATTACATGCCCCATCCCCATATCCCCTGATCCCTCTATTTTTCAAAAATCGATCAGTCTCAGCCTTGAAAATGTTCATCTACAGCCTTCTGGGGTAATGAATTCCATAAATTCACTACCCTCTGAGTGAAGAAATGTTTCCTCAACTCTGTTCTAAAAGGCTGACCCTTAATTTTAAGACTGTGACCCCTGGTTATAGATTCTCCTACCAGGGGAAACAGTCCCTCAGTGCCTACTTTATCTAGCCCTTTAAGAATCTTATATGTTTCAATAAGATCCCCCCTAATTTTTCTGCACTCCAGAGAATACAGCCCTAGTTTATTCAACCTATCCTCATAGGTCAGTCCCCTCATCCCAGGAACTAACCTAGTGAATCTACGCTGCACCCCCTCTAAGGCAAGTATGTCCTTTTTTAAATGAGACCAAAACTGCACACAATACTCTAGGTGCGGTCTCACCAAGGCCCTATACAGTTGCAGCAAGACTTCCCTACTCTTATACTCTAAACCTTTTGAAGTGAACGCTAGCATGCCGTTCGCCTTCTTAGTTGCTTGCTGCACCTGCAAACTAACTTTTGGGGACTGGTGTACAAAGACACCCAAATCCCTTTGAATACTAACACTATCTAACTTTTCCCCCTCTAGAAAATAATCTATTCTTTTATTCTTGCTACCTAGGTGAATAATTTCACACTTGCTAACATTGAATTCCATCTGCCACCTACTTGCCCACTCCCCTAACCTATCTATATCTTGTTGCAATATTTTTGCATCATCCTCAGAGCTCACTCTGCTACCTAGATCCTTTAGATAAGATGAACAGACTGCCTGTTCAGGTAGAGGTTAACAATCCCATGGCACTATTTGAAAACAGAAGGGAGTTTCTCGAGGTGTCCTCTCCAACAATTCCACAAATAAAAAGACAAATCACTTTTGCAATATATCCTGCAAATCACTTTGAGATGTCTCGATGACAAGATAAGGCACTGTATCGAATGCAAGATTATTTCCATTATTATTAAATTAACTACATTTTAATATAAATTTAACAATTTTGTTACTGTTCCATGAGAGGCTGAGCAGCGTTTGACTTTGTGTTACTTGGAATATTGCCTGATGTTGAGTGATGGGAGATGTTTGAGGTGGATGTCATTTAGAGGGTTGTCAGTTGCCAGTACACTACATTTATTGCCTGATTGTGGCAATTTTCACCTGCCACTTGCTTGTCACAACAGCCTTACAACTTCCCCAGTGGTGCCCACCGTGTTTTGCTGGTTCACTGCCTCGAGAGAGCAATTGGAACAGCACCTGTATTCCCAACCTGAGATAGAGCAATGACTGTTTGCATTGAGAAATAGGGCACACTTTAATTATCACAATTTATAATATTGCTGCCATACAGTGACAGTCTTGTCAGTGTTAGACTGTTACTGTGATAGGGTAACTGTATACAGAAGCCATATTCCTTGGCTCCTGTCAACGTCTTCTCTCCTGATCTCCTTGACCTATCTCTAGGACTTAACAAACCTGTACATAACCTTAGTGTCAGTTTCAACCCCCAGCTGTCTTTCTTCCCCCCACATCCCAGACCGCTTTCCAACACCTCCATCCTATTGCTCACCTTCAACTGTACCTCATCCCCAAGGCAGTCAAAACTCTTGTCACGCCTTTGTCAACTCCCGCCTTGACTACTCCAATGCCCTCCTTGCCAGTCTCCCCAGCTCCACTACCCACAAACTGCAATATCTCACCCACAATAAACTCTGTGCCCTCATCATACCAATCCTCAGGAGGCTACACTGGCTTCCTATTATTATTAATAATTTGCTGTAAAATGAATTGACTGTATGCACACCTCTTCACTCTTTGGCACCTCCCTACCTCTCTGACCTGCTTTCTCCTCACTTCAGTATCTAGTCCCTCTGCTCGGCTGGCTCTGGCCTCCTGTTTGTATCTCATCCCCTCCACTCCAATATCAGCTACTGCATCCCGAAGCTTTGGAACTCTCTCTCCCAATTTCCCTGCCCCCTCCTTCTACTCCTTAAGATCTTCATCCGCACTTACAGTCACCTCCTCTTCCCCCAGCGGGAGGATGTCCCAAGACCCTGGGACTTGCCTAACTCAGAACTGGACAACTGAGATCCCCACAGAGGATTGACTCCATGCTGAAATTCCACTGCCAAACATGTTAGATTGGAGCCAGTTCTGCTCCAAGGAGATTCTGCATATTAGCCGCCAACCCCCCCCTCCCCCCCCCCCCCCCCCCCCACACACACACACATACCCATAGGATATTATAGCAACCAGGAATTATTACAGTATTCAACTCGTGTCAGTTATTCTTGATAAAAATATGATAACTTGTCTCACATTTATTAGTTTTTGCTTCTTATCGATATGTGTTCTTGCTGATGGTGGGTCTCAAAATATATTTTGGTGTATGAAGATGTAAAGATGAATTTCTGTGACACAGTTCAATGGAAATAATCTATAGCTGGTCACTGGAATATTTTATGCCCACTAAATATTATAATACATTCATAATTAATAGCCATATTTGAGGCAGAGGAAGTGAAGCTGCAGAATGTTTAACACATTATATACTGCAAGTGCTATTAAAGATTTCAATGGAAATGTGTTTTATTCAAGGTATGTAGTTAAGGCCAGTACAGAGAGCAATGCAAAGCAAACACAGCTGTGTTTATCAGGTACATTTCCATATAAGAATGAGGAGATTTACAGTAAATTGATTAATTTATGCAAATAATTGTGAAAAAGGAAAGGTAACTGCGATTTTGCTCATCTGTCTTATAGCTTAGTGGTTGGAGCATTCGCCTCACAAGCGAGAGGACCTGTGTTCAATTCCTGGCAGTGTGAAACGTTGGGCAAGTTTCTTTACTTCACACGATTCTGTTAACCTCTGAGAAAACAGGAACCCATTTGTTAGTTGATTGGTGAATTGCTTTTCTAGGGGTAATAATCCTTACAATAATAATCATAATTTGGTAACGCAATCGACATCTGTTTCTGGGTCTCTGGTGTGCCCAATGCCATAGTTTGCCCACAAAATACATATTCAATTCACTTTACAATATATTATTAATAATAATAACCTTTGCATTTGATAGTGTTTTTTTACGTTTTCTGGGTGACTCAAAGCGCTATGCAAAATATATTGTAAAAGGAAAAAAAGAAGTTGCTGGGGAAACTCAGAAGGTCAGGCAGCATCCATGGAGAAAGGAAAAAGAGTCAACTGGGGTTCTGAGGAAGGATTGTAGACCCGAAAAGTTGATTCTTTTTCCTTTCTCCATGGATGCTGCCTGATCTGCTGAGTTTCCCCAGCAACTTCTTTTTTTGTTTCAGATTCCTAGCATCTGTAGTATTTTGTGTTTTGATATTGTAAAAGGAATTGACTGTATATATTTGTGGGCGAAACACAGCAGCCAATTGCACACAGCAGTGTCCCACAACAGTCATGGAATGAATTGACCAATTTTTTGTTAGGGCATTATCTCACAAGCAAGGATTATTATGGTTTTTCAGATTTTTAGTCTCTTATGCGGTCTGTCTGATCTCTGCAGTGTGAGTGTTGAGCAGCCCAGTGTAGTTCTGCTCTTATTGTCTTTGATTGGGACAAATTGTTTCAGTGACAGCCAGCAAGCTTTACGTTGCCCCTATCTCTTGCGGAGGCAAAACAAACTAACATACAAAGGAACAATCAAATGCAAATGTTAAAAAAATCTTAGTTTAATAATTTATACAAATTTTAAATGAGAAGAAACATTGTAATAAACAAGGCTGGAGAGGATCCCAGGAAAGAGCACTGTACAGTTGAAATGATGTAGTGGTACACTCTTTGTCAGGTTGTATTCACAAGAGTTCTGTGTCTTTTCTTTGTTCAGAGGAGCTGTCATGAAGGAAAATTAGGTCAGGTGGCAAATGTGTGTGTCTGTGCTGATTAAAGATATAACGCCTCCAGGCAAGTTTAGCTCATTGGAGCTGACTGGCTTTCTCTCACATTACGTGGACTTGTTCTCATTTATTATTTATATTTATCAATTATATGGATGAAAACATATTGCCACAAGGATTGCAGAGTTTTAACACCCAGAAAGATTCTGTGCTGGAGCTCAGGCCTTTGTTTATCTACAGTTGGAACCTAAATCACCATACTAATTCATGTGAAATTTCTGTGTTATAAGCCACGTAAAAATGTTCATTCTGTCTTCCCTGTCTCCAGCTCGGGTCTGAAACAATGACTGTCCAGCAGCTTGGGACGTCCTCCTGATGTGAAAGGCACTATACAAGTGTTATTTTGTTGGTGTTGTTGCTGCATCCTTATATCCTCTATACCTTCACCAGTGCTGAGTTTTCAGTCCCAATGCCTCCACTTTCTGAACCTCCTTCCCTTGCACCACCCTCCAAAACACCTACCTCACTAACAGCATTTACAGTCACCTCCCCTGAAACCTTTTCCACCTTGTTTGCTGATTTACACCATCTATGTGAAGCATATCTGAAGGCATTACCTTGCATGAAGGTTATAGATTCATCTTTACATTTGAAATGATGCCTAATTATGTTGTTGAGATGTCTCAATGTGCTTCACATGATTTTACTGTGAAGTGTAGTGACGGTGTATAATGCATTTGATGTAGTGCTTTTCGATAAATAGACTGTAAAATTAATTCACTGTGTATTTGTGAGCAAAATGCGCAGCTAATTGAACACAGCAGTGTTCCACAAACAGTCATTATTATCCCTCAAGAAAAAAAGGAAACTTGACCAACATTTTGCCTGCCTGGAATCGAATCCAGGTCTATCGCTTGTAACACGAGTGCTCTAACCACTGAGCTCCACAAACTTGTAGGAGAATATGGCAGCCGGAATACAATGCCCCACAAACAGCCATGAAATGAGTGATTTTACCCAGAAACTCCCTTCTCTTTTTGAAAAGTGCCCTGGGATCTTTAACGTCCATCTAAATAGGCAGACGGAATCTGTTTAACATCTTATCTGACAAATAACGCCTCCGACAATATGCCACACTCCAGTGCTGCAATGAAGTGTCAACTATAAGTGTGAGTTGTGAGTTCAGTTGCTTGCATAAATCTACAGGGACTATATTCTCCTGTTGCTGAAACTTATCTATTTTCAGGAGTAAAATCTCAGTTTAAAGTGCAGTCAGTTTAAAGCAAGTTTTAATTTCCCTCACAAGTGGGAAATAGTAATTATCAAAATACTTGTAGCCTCATTTGTTTCTGCGCTACATATATTCAGTGACAGTAATTGTCAGTATTGTGGAGATCTAAAGCTCAGTGGTTAGAGCACTTGCCTCACAAGTGAGAGATCTGGGTTTGATTCCCAGCAGGGCAAACGCTGGGCAAGTTTTCTTACTCCACTTGCCTCTATTTACGTAGCAGGAACCCAGTTGTCAGTTGCATTTCTGGGGGTAATCATTCCTGAAAAAAGAAAATTGGTCACTCACTCCATGACTGTTGTGGGACACTGCTGTGTGCGATTGGTTGGCCCATTTCACCCCAAAAGCATACAGTCAATTCACTTTACTCTGTGTTGAAGATGTGATAAGCGCTATATCAAATGCAAGGGGTTATTATTTACTGACGCTGAATATCTGCTGAAACTCCTTATATCCACTCCCTTTGATATCATCTGCACCCTTTGAATAAAGTTACTACTCAATGAGATTTGCACAAACTGAAATATAATCTTTTCATTTGATATTGCGCCTTATTGTGTTGGGAAGACAATGCAACACAATTTACAGGATTAATTGAAAAGCGCAGTTAATGTCTATAAGCAAATTTGGCAGACAATTTGCATACACAAATTGTTTCACGAACAGCCATGCAGTGAGTGATCAAATTTTGTTAGGTGGGTTATTGACCAGAACACAGGGAGAAACGCTCTTCTGTTTTCAAATAGTGTTGTGTGAACTCTTATTTTCACCTGATTTAATGTCTCACCCGAACGACATCTCCAGCAATGCAGCACACCCCCAGCCAGCACTGTATTAGAGTGCATAAACAACCCTGTAGGCTGAAGTTCCAGCCATCTTTCCACGCATAGCAATTTTGGAATAGATTTGGGTTTTACTGCCTGTCCAATAATGAATCATTGAAGTGCAAATTAAAAGCAACAATCCATTTGAATGAAACTCTGCTTCACATTCACTTTGCGCAGTCAATGTTTTAGAGCTGGGTTTAATCACATCCCTATGAATCTACACACTACGAAAACAAGCACATCAATCTGTCAGAATATCACAGCAGTGTCTGTGCACTGCCGCTGTTCATTGACTGCAGAAAGCATTTTCCAAACAGTCAACGTCAGTGACACCAGCAGAGTTAAAGGCACAGATCGTTTGATGTAATCTGAGATATTATAATTGAAATATAATTCACCCAAATTCATGTTTGCTTTAGTCAAGAGGTGTTCATTTTCTAACTGAGCTCACCTTTGTACTTTGTACATAGGATTTGCGACACGCTGTCTAGTTTAGTGCTAATACATAGAGGAGTGGACCTGGGGATTTATTGGGGCCCCAGCTGTATGTCTCGAGCACACATTGCTGTGTTTTACGTTCCACATTTAACTGATAGCACATTTTATTTCTCTCTCTCTCTTTGTTGATCTTGCTTGTGTGCAGACAGTGAAGAATTGTAGGATTTAGCCATATATTTGCTGCTCATGGGAAGTGGCAAGTCTCCAATGCTAAGATTGAGATCTTACTGATTGAGATCTTACCTGCTGACATACCAGAGGCAATCTAATGTTGAAATTAAAGTGATTTATTTGGCACCGAACAAGACCAAATGTTCCCATTGTGCCCATTGAACATTGTGAGTGAGAAAGTCCAGTCTTCAATAAGTCATTTTTCTTTGCTTAGTAGAGGAAATTAGTAAATAGAACTTGCATTAGTGAAAAGATACAATCAAATAAATTACAGCCAATTAAAAAGTACTTAAAACATTTTGAATTCTTGCAATATTTGCAGAGTTTAAAATTGCAGTGAGACTGAGGCCTGGATATATTACAGCTTTGTGACAGAATTTCGCAAATTCCTTAACAACATCATGTATTAGATTGTGGACATCATTTGAGGTGAACCTTCTGAAACTTAGAAGAACCAAGAAATTATCAACAACAACAACAATTTACATTTATAGAGCGCCTTTCACGTCGGGAGGACGTCCCAAGGTGCTGAACAAGAGGCGTGTGACCCGAGCTGGGAGGGGAGTGTTTGGGAAGGGGTGAAACACGATGTGGAGGTAAAAGAGTTCGGGGTGGAACAAAAAGCACGATCGAAGAGGAAAGTCTTCAAATCGGCCTTGAAAGAGGAAAGGGAAGAGGCGAAACGGAGGGATTGAGGGATGGCATTCCATAAGGTGGGAGCGGAGAAACTGAAGGCCCGGCCTCCGATGGTGGGGCGGTTCGGGCGGGGGGCTTGGAGCAGTCCTGTTGAACGGAGGGTCCGGGTGGGCGTGTAGGGGGAGAGTAGATCGGTTAGGTAGGATGGGGCAAGGCCATGTAAGGCCTTGTAGGTGAGGACGAGGATCTTAAATTCAATCCTCTGGAGGATGGGGAGCCAGTGGAGACGGGCGAGGGTGGGAGTTATGTGGTCACGGAGGTGGGTGCGGGATAGTACACAGGCTGCAGAGTTTTGGATGGCCTGCAGCCTATGAATGGAGGAACTGGGGAGGCCGACTAGGAGAGAATTTCCGTAATCCAGCCGTGAGGTGATGTATGCGTGCACGAGTGTTTCGGCAGCGCGGGGGGTAAGATAGTTGCGGAGCCTGGCAATGTTGAGCAGATAATTAAATTATCTAATTTAATTATCAATAGTCCAGCAATGCTAACAGACATAGATGTAAGAAATGCTAAAAAAAAAACTTCAAAATTAAGAATTGTATTAAATCAATTCCCAAATTCCTATTCATCTTTAATTGCAAAACAGTAAAAGGCAAGGCTAGAAAACCCCCAATTTGAGCCCCCAAATCGCACCTCATCCTAAAGTTTATGATTTAATATTCTTAAATTCAGTTTTGATGTCTGTTCCTTGGAAAACCAATTAAAAGGGGGTCATTTTACACATTTGAAAGAAAAGATTTATGCTAGTTTATATTGATTCCTAAAAACTGATACTTTAAGGACTCAACATGTTCAGCAGATACAAGTTTAAATAACAGTGTTATTGTCAGTGTTAGTGAATAGTCAGTGTTCTATTTTCATGTACAGTACTTGGGTAACTGGGGATCCACAGAGCTAGACGAGCTTTTCTCTGACATGTATAGGAAGTCCAGGCATATCCAAAGAGATTGACAGCCTAATTTATGGTTGACCAGTCAGGCTGGCTCATGAATGAGACTTGAATACACACATGTCCTCAACCAGAGAATCCCTGCCAGGTGAGATGGTTCTGGGTGCAGAAGGACAGTCATAAAGTATAATTTACATGATTACACAGATTGTATATAATTTCTTCATGTTATTGACAGAACAGGATTGTGGGTTGAAGATACTGAATTTGCTGAGGTTCAGTTTCAAAGTTGCTGGACCTCCAGTACCTCACAAGTGATCAATCATCCCAGGGCAGTGAATTTTAGGAACTTATTCCGCTGCCAGTGATTATTCAGATGAACCAATATTGTCCACACCTAATATCCACACAGAAATGCTTTAATAATAATAATCCTCGCTTTTATTTTAGCATCTTACCATGTGTTCTGAGAAGTCTCAAAGCGCTTCACAGTATATACTGCAAAGTGATTTTGTGGATGAAACGCGGTTGTCAATTGTGCACAGTAATGTCCCACAAACATTTGTGGATTGAGTGATCCCTGATCCTGACCCACCAGGTAGGGTCGAAAGTCTAATTACTCAGCGCCTTTGGATATCCTTCCAATGTGCAAGTCGCTATACAAATATAATTTTGTTGTTCTTGTTTTCTGCCTTGGAATCCAACCCAGGTGTTCTCTCTTGCGAGGCGAGTACCCTATCCACTAAGCTAAAGGACTCCTGGATATGATTGCTACTCCTCTGGCATTATCTGGCCTGCATTTTTCCATTACCAGCCCATCTCCAAGGTCCTTGAAACATCACCATTTTCCGTCACTACCTTAACCCTCAGGCCGCTGAAACTCTTATACATGCGTTTGTTACTTCAACTCCCTTCTTGTCGGCCTCCCCAACTCTTCCCTCTACAAGCTGCAGATCATGTAAAACTCTGCAGCTCGTGTCCTCTCTCATACCAAGCTCAACGACCCCTGCCCCCCACACTCGCCCGAATCCACTGGCTCCCATTCCTCAGAGGATCAAATTCAAGATCCTTGTTCACACTTTCAAGGCCCTCCTACCTCTCAGACCTGCTGACCCCCTATCGACCTGTCCGCTCCCTCTGTTCAGCAGATTCCAGCCTGCTCCCTGTCTCCCGCCCAACCCGCCCTACCATTAGCAGCCAGGCCTTCAGCCTCTCTGGTCGTACACTTTGGAACTCCATCCCACAATCTCTTCGCCTTGCTCACTCCCTTGCCTCCTCCAAGGCCAGTCTCAAGACTCTCCTCTTCGACCGTTCAGTCGTTGTCCTACCTCTCTGCCCTCCCTCATCCCAACCCTGCCCTCTCTCACACCAGCTCGAGTCGAGACCCCTGAATGTCCAGCGCCTTGGAACGTCCTCCTAACATGAAAGGCGCTCTACAAATGTAATTTTGTTGTTGTTGTTGTTGCATCCAGGGGTGTAATTTCTGAAAGTATTTACCTGTTGCTTTGAGTATTCTATGTTAATTGGAACAAGAAACTTGTTTAGCGCCTTGGGATGTCCCCCCGACGTGAAAGGCGCTATATAAATGTAAATTGTTATTGTTGTTGTTGTCAACAAGGCTAAAATTTCTTCTAAATTCTCCACCTAAAATTAGTTTTTTTGTTGCCCCAGCAAGGACTTGTTCCAAACTTGCAACTGGGGCAATTTGTTTAAATAATTCTGGACAGTGTACTGCTTACTATTGGACTGATGTCACTTTTATCCTTGATTGTTACAATTCAGGAGTCAATATATTAGGGTACAACTGTCAGAAAATGCAAATACAAATGAGTCATATTGAAAGTCAGTCATTTTCATGTTTTATAATTTATGTATTACTCACACCTATTATATTTGTAGTAAATGTTACATTATACATGGAGGGATGTGAATAAATGAATTGCACTTGTGGTAAAACTGTCTGAAATACCATCAATGGCTTAGCTTTATGTCTATCTGGAGATTTGTGTTTTAAAATAGGTTTAATCATTCTCTCCAGTAACAGACAAACAATTTCAGATCAAGACATTCTGTCTGTTCCATAGACCTGCGAGAGGTGTTTAAGTGATGGGTGTTGTGAGATCTGAGAGTAAAATAAATAGTGCAGGTGCTAAGAAATACCATACGAGAAAGTGGGAACTTACAGAAAACCTTTTCTTTCACACAGAAAGCATTTGATGCAGTTGCCAGAGTTAGCTGATATTGATGAGCAAACATGAAGTGTTGAAAGACGTGTCCACTCTCCTCTGCGGGCCCGTGGTGGGGAAAGCAGTGACTCCACAGCGTTCATATGTACCTTCTTGTGGTCCATTTTCAAGTAACAGGTTAGTATTCAAGTGAATGATGTGTGGTGCAGAGAATAAATAGTCTTAAGTTGTCTGTGACTTTATTGAATTTTGTCTTATTGATCATAATGAAAGTGAATACTTAATTCATAATTTGAATTAAAAACTCACTTAATGTCATAGTTTGGTTCTTGAAAAGTTCAACTTTAAGCGAAACAACGTTAAGCAAATACATTTTTCCCATAAGAATGAATGTAAAAACTGGAGTTAGGTTCTATGGGATATTTTTTGAGATTTTTCAAAATGTTGTTTAAAAAACATTATACAGTACTTGCTCCCTGACTGCCTGCCCAGCTCACTCATTCTATAAACTTTGCTGGGAAATGGTATTACCTCAGTTTGTAATTTTGTATAAATTTGTATTCTTGGGCCATGCTATAATTCTGAGATTAAAGTTGTTGTCCAAACTGTGCCCTTTTCATCTTGATCATTCCAGGTAGGGATTTCAATTTCAGATCAGACTTACATTACTTTGATTTAGGACAGCGCTAGAGTATTGTACTTTGTGTTGTAAGATACAGTAATAACTTATGTTTTAAACAAGGGATGATGACACAGTATCCAGTCATTTTAAAACCCACTTCCTAGTGATGATTACACTTGTGCTACCAAGAAGCCTGGCCACTTCTGAAAAGATCGTTCCATTACCGACTCCACATTTGTCATTCTGAGCATTTAGAAATTACACATCACACTAATCGCGAATTGGAAACTGAGAATTCAATTTATTACAGGAATTATTTGGGTGCATGAGCTGGTTGCATAGAGTATCAGGTGATAAACTTGACTGGAAGGTTCTGTGCAAACAAAACAGTATAATATTTTGGTTGCAGTTTGAGTTGGGTCACAACAACTCTTCAGAGCCAGCTTCCATTTCAAATGTTTGAAATTGTGCATTTTATTGAAGAAAAATAATTAGGATTAAGCAGAGCCTACTGGAGCACTGTAGAGCAGCCACCAACAGTAGAATGAGCAGTGAAAGGAGTCAAGTTCACTGCATTGACTTATGTGAAAATGACTCAAGCCCTTTATCAGACTGATAAACTCTAGCAACAACCACATAGATGATAAATACCTCTCTGATATTTAAGATGTCAGCAACATCTGCCAGCATTCACAGGAAGTAAGAAACGGTATACTTTACATTTATTTTCAGTAGTTTACCATCAACCTATCACCAAACATAATAAATAACACTTGATATTTCAAAATTATTACTGTTTCAGAACAAATTATGAGATTTTGAACTGAGGAATCATATATACTGCTCAAAGGGCCGATTTAATTCAATGTTTCAACATAATGAATGGGAAGTGCATTTCTTTGATGCCCTATTCAGTATATCCTGATAACAGTAACCTCCCAACTCTTTTATCATTCTCTTGACATATGCTGCACTCATTCCACCAGTACTATATTGAGTAACACTGCCTCCAATTTGGCCATTGCATTCACCTACAAAATGCAGTCACTAAAACTTACAGTATTGTACAGTATATCCTGTGAAGTACTTTGAGATGTTGTCATGGCATTAAATAATTAGAATCAATAACTATTACTAATATTATTGTTATAAAGCCCGCTGCTTTATAGATCATACAAACCCTGTCCTATCATTGACTTCAGTCAACCAATTTTTATGTCCTGAGACCAAATTCAGCAATTATTCTACAGTACCTGATCCACAAAAGTTATAGGACTAAAACCTAATCTACCCCTTAAAGACCCAACTATGAATCCATTCCCACAACTCTGGTATTCAAGCCTTATTCCCTACCTTCTACAGATAACAACCCCCAACCCCAGCTAAGACTATTCCTTAATACAGTCTGCCTGTACCCCTGGGAATGGACCAGAGGTGAGCATTTATAAAATAAAAGACTATTACAATTCTCAGGTTAATTTTTTAAAATGATCTAGTTCTAACTGACAGCAAACTATCTGTGAAACAAAGAACCAATGCCTGATTTAATCAATTAATACTTTCCTAAATAACAATATTTAGAAAAAGAAAAATTGAGATGTGGTCCATTTTAATGATGATTTGGGCTCCACACCAACACTTACCAAACATTGTAACACAACATTACTAATGTGTTTGTTTTTAGTGTACAATACAAGTTGACATTTATAAAAGCATCTTTCACATCAGATTGATGTCCCAGGACATTAGGCAGTCCGATTTGTCCCCAAGCTGGGGCTGGAGTAGGGGGAGAGGGAGGGGGAAGGGTCAAAAACATAGTCAAAGAAAAGATCTTAGGCAGATCTTAAAGGAGGCTCTAGGATGGAGTTCCAGAGAGAGTGGACAGATGAAAGTCAGACCGCTGAAGGTGGGGCAGGTGCCTGCGAAGTAGAGAGAGCAACCAGGTTTGCAGAGTATGATAAGGTCGCAGAGGTAGGGTGGAGCAAGATCATGGAAGGATTCAAAAGTTAAAGATGTAAAACTCTAATTTTGAACTTGATCTGGCCTGGATGGTTTGGAAGCATGAATTAGGATTGGCAGCTCAAGGGGAGAGGTAGTGGCAGAGGCGGTAATGTTATGGTGCAAGAGGAGATGGTCAGAGCATAAACATGAAGTTTGATGGAATTAAACCAAAAGTCGATGGGAACACTCAGCAGGTCAGGCAGTATCTATGGAGAGAGGAAAGTTAGTTAATGTTTCAGGTCGATAACCTTTTGTCAGTTCTGATTTTTCAGCATGTGACATAACATCTATACATATGTTGCCTTTTAAGATAATAATTTATTATGTTTTAATGGAATTACTTTGCAGGCCCTGTTCCTTATCTGCTGTAAATTAGCTCCCAATATCAATATGTAACATTACAGGTGCAAAGTATAAAGTGCTCAGAAGAGAAATAATATTGAAATGTTTTGTTCCTGATATGAAATGTTTTAGTTCACCATTGTAAATGTAGTTTTGAGTATCTCCATGTGCAAGACACAGTATGTTACACAGATGGCTCAATTATGCTACTTAAGACATGTTATCAACTGTACAGACATGGAAAAGAATGTTTTATTTTTCTTTACCTCTTTCCAGATACATTCTGTGGGTAGCCTTGTGGATGGCCCCCAAGCAGACCAGATGGAACAGGATAGAGGCAGTCATGCTGAGGACAAGAGACTGAGTCCAGTGTTATCAATCCATTATCATCCACAAGATCATCATACTGAATGCTTGCCAAGTAAAATTGAAAATGGAGAAAAAATCCACCAGCTGCCAGCAGTAGTGCAACAACAAGTCAATGGTGATTTCAAACGGGGCAGCATCAAAAGCAATTATGTGGACAGCCATGCACAGGGCAACGAGGAAACGTATCATAACCCTGAAGCGAAGCAAGAGAAGACAGAATTGCCCAAATGCATGCAGAATGGAGCCATCAAACATGTTCTCAGTGAATCATCTTCCTGCGGCCTTCAGCAACCCAAGAAAATCAAGCTGGATGAAGAGTTAAACGGACAAAACCCTGATTTAGAAGAAGACCAGCTGTGGGTCTTTGAAGGAGAGGAATGGTCAGGTGCTGTAAAGGCTCCAGGTTATGATTGTGAAGATCCTGGATACCCTGATCTACAGCAACAGTATGAACACGGCAAAGTGGAAACAAAAAACGCCAGTTGTAAGAATGGAGATATTTTCTCCCTACTCAGAAGCAAACAATTGTCAGTTCAAAATGGTGCTACAGGCTCTTCGCCTTTTATAGAAATCCAGCAAGACAGCTTCCGAGACAAAGCACTGACTCTGTCCTACCCAGAGAAAGTGTTGATTGAACAGCAGAACATTGCATCTCATGAATACACCAGAAGAAATCAGGCCATTGCTGAGTTATCTCACAGGATGACTCAGCCACCCCATACCTCAGGGCTGACTGTATCTTCATGGACCTCCACTTCTGCACAGCCTCAAGTGCCAACTGAAATGATCGTAGAGAGACTGGTCACTCAAAACTACAGTGTATCGCCTGCATTCAAACCAATACGTACATTCAAGGCAGAAGGGCCGCTCCAGCAACCTCAACAACAAACACACAATTTACACAGTCCTCCAGCGAATGAAAAACAAGAGCCACAGAGCTATGCAGGGCAAGTACCTAATCAATGTTATTCTGTAGTACCTTTGAATTGTTTACAGATACCTAATAGCATCCCATCCACAATGTGTTCCAAACAGATGCTAGAAACAACTGGCCTGTTTTATAGTGGGAATAAAACTAGCTACATGAGTGACCTTGGTGCTATATCCAGATCAGAAAGTCCAGCACGTAGTGCGTCAACAGCGACCTTAGACTCCAAGCAAACCAATGCCAGTACCACGGAGCACTGCAGGAGAATCAATAATATTATACAGGAGCCAGACTTTTCTGATCTCAGACACTCATCAGACCAAACGAATCATACTGCATCAGTAAAGCCGGAAAATGCTCAGGTGGAAATCACGTGCAAACAAGAGCCCGAACAACCTGATATGACAAGAAACTGTATGATAGTTTCCTCATCGGATATGACACAACAGCATTGTGCTGAGGCGGCAGTAAGGCATCCAAATCAGTCATCAATTCAACCACCAGCACATAACCAGACACCTATACATGAGACTTGGCTGCAGCTCCACCGACAAAGACAGATTCAGCAACTGAGACAGTATAAGCAAGTGCAGGATGCTCAGGATAAATCTTCCTCATGGTGTGAATCGCAGCCCCAAGAAATTGCATCTCTCTCAGAAACCACAGAGGTTTCTTCGCAGGAGTGGAGAGATTCACTGCCTTTGCATTCACAGCATCAGCTTCAATGGCCACTGCAGATTTCACCAAAACATGACTCACCTGCTCAGCTGCAATATTTAACCAAACATGAAGAAATATCAAAACTGTGCAGCAATAGTCAAACGACTGATGCTGAATCAAGAGGAGCCCAACTGCAGCAACTTCAAAAGCAGTTATCACAAACTCAGCAGGAGGAAGCACAGTCCTTGACACAACCAAAATCACAGATGCAAATGGTCCATCAATATCGTCCACAGTCTGCGCCACAGCAGTTGTTGCAACTAAACCAGGATAAGATTGACAGCATGATAGAAAACAAATTGGTTCTACAAAAAATGGATCAGTGCCGCCCGCATTCGGTTCCCCAGCAGCAGCAAGATCAACACAATCTAGTTATTGTTAAATCCCAAATAAAACAATGGCACTTACAGCAAAATGCACTAACACAGGAGCAAATGGCACAGGTACAAACAGGGCAGAATGTACAGTATCAGTACGGCCCAAACCAACACAAGAAACTGCCAACCATTCACCAACAACAACTTCAAGATCCCAATCCGAATGCTGTGCAAATGTGTGAATATCGTGGACCTCAGTATCAATGCGGCACAGAGCAGCAATCCAGTCAGATTATAAAACCAGTGAAGTTTATCAAAACAGAAAAGCAAGGGGAATTATCAAATTACTGCCATCAATCTCACATCTTGCAGCAACAACAGGACCAGCCATATGGTATATTTACCAAAAGTTCCATTCATAGAAAACATATTGAGACTCAGTTCAATAAACTAGTTTCTCCTTATAGTCACAATATAGAGACTATACCAGAGAAAGCAGACACATTTTATCGGCCAGAGAACACCGTTACACAAGATCTTCACAAACCTAATAACGATTTGAATCAAGTTCCAAACAATCAGCAGGATCCAGTACAAAGGCAATCCCAAGAACAGGTTCAACAGCTACAGAAGCAAGCACACCATATGTCTGTTATTCAACCAGCACAGCAGCGACTGATGTATCAACAACATTCACAAACACAACATAGTTTGAGCCAACAAGATTCTTCCTACACTATGGAGCAAAGAAATGCGATCCAACATAACCGGCATGCAATGCCAATGAAAGGCACTTATCCTGATCCACGATACCGGCAGTTCCCACCCAGCTTCCAGAATGAAGAGGAATTTAAAAAACATGCAGCACTTAATTCTCACTTATTGCAACAACAAGAAAGGAAAATGTACCAACAAAGAATGCAGGCTTTGAAAGACCTGCAAAAACCCATCAAGGTAGAGGAAGGATTACCAATACCATCCTCCATGCTTCATCTGCAAAGTGAGCTGGAGGTGAACCCGAGCAAACACCAGAGCCAGCATTTTAATTTCGAGCATCAGCAACAAGAAAGGAGCATCATCGAAGCACTAGAGCAGCGTTTCAAACAGTATCAGCTTTCATCACCGTTTGAACGGCAAACCTGCGTTATAAAGTCACCTAAGCAGGTGAAAGTTGAAACGTCAGGATCTGTCACTGTTTTGTCTACCACTGCACACTTTGAATCAGATATGGGTGGTGACTGCACCTCAGCACAACAGACCAGCTCTTCCACTGAAGCCACGCCAACAAAGAAGCGACCAGAATCCACTTTAAGTAACTTTCTTGAGTCACCCTTAAAATTTTTAGACACACCTATAAAAAGTTTACTGGATACTCCCAAAAAGACCCAATATGATGTACCAGCATGCAACTGTTTTGGTAAGTACAGTACCATTAATTTTATTTCTGGTAATAGTTGCAAATAACATGAATTACATTTATACTATGAAACCAGCCCTTTAATTGGCTGAACCTGGATTTTTAAAATATGGCGAGTCTGGAAATACTTCATATCGCTTTCCGAAAAGCCTTACTGCAATGTGTTTAAATGGTCTGATAGTCTATCAACATCACTTTCCTGATGTAATACAGGACAATCAAATACAAACATAGTAAACTCTTGGCACTTGACTACTATAACCCACTTTAAATTATTTTACTTGCTTCTCTGAATACTGACTGGCTTTTGCACCTTTTAAATCATGCATCTTCATGTAAATGTTCCTTTGCACATCATGTAAGTGATTTCATGATCAGTCATATTCTGCATGTAGTATCTTTAAGAGCGTCTTAATATGTTTTTCATGGGATTAGTTAAGATATTTATCCTTTTTGATGGAAACTTGTGAACAAGATTTAACTTAAACTTAAAGAATGTATCTGTTATTTAAGTTTATTGTGTTTGGGAAATTATTGGCAAACTATTGCACTAATAATTTATTTAAGCAAAATACATAGATGTGCTGCAAAAGCAGAAGAGTTAGTTTTGTTTAAGGATGTATACAGGTATTTTCCAAAGTAAAGCTGAATGTATGTTTTTATTGTGCAATGAATTTTAAAGGCAAGCAACTTGAACTAGTAAAGTAATATTTTTATGCTTATCATGTTAACAGTATTGGAGAGTGGAACATTTTCTAATTTCAAGCATCCAATGGCATTATCGGACACCTCTGGATCATATCTAGCTTTAGAATTAAGCGCTTGGTATTAAATTCTGCAATTTTGCTTTGATCTCCCAAGCATGAGTCAATCCACGACTGTTTGTGGGACACTGCTGTGCACCATTGGCTGCCATGTTTCATCCGCAACTATACAGTATAGTCAATTCACTTTACAGTATACTCTATGAAGCGCTTTGAGACTTCTCGAAGACGTGAAAAGCGCTATATCAGATGCAAATGCAAGGATTATTATTATGTTCTTTACTTTGGCTGAGAATGTATGTGTGTTAGCCTGACTCAGTTAGTACCACTCTTGCTTCCCAGTTTAAAAAAATTGCAGCATCAAGTCCCGTGTCAGGATTTGTTGAGCTCATAGATCCAGAAATGGCATTCTAGAGGTGATGTTCGTTAGGTGATAAATAAGATGAGGTCTTGGGTGTCTGTTCAGATTCATTTTATTTATCTCAGGAATTTCTCTTCATTTACTGCACAAATTGGCTGCTGTTCACCTACATATGCATTACATTTAACAATAATTGCTGTGGAACACTTAGAGATGCTTAATAAGATAATAGTATGCTATTATCAAATGCAAGGATTCTTATTAATAAGAATAATATTTCTTGCATTCAATAGAGCACATTATCATGTCTTCAAGACGTCTCAAAGCACTTCACAGAATATACTGTAAAGTGAATTGAGTATACAGTTATTATTATCTAATAAGAATATTCTTTGATTTGAAGATACAAGTTTAATTTTCCTGTTGTCAAGTTTATTGCATTGGCGCCAATGTCCCACCTAATGTATTGGTACTCACTATGAAAAATCTATATTTTAAATCATATTAGAATGAAAAGAAATACAGGTACCCCGCCCCAACCGCAGTTTTTTCTATCGCTAATTTCACTTATCCATGGTTGGCTCGCTGTGACAATCCTTGCTAACCACGGCAATGGGTTTTGCTTATCCACGGGTTTTAACACTAACACTAGGGTTTGGTGCTAGGATCCAGTTGCATCAACCAGCCACGATGTCACTTCGTGCTAGTATTTTGGCGCTAGGACCCAGTTGCGATGTCGTAATCAACCAGCGACAATGTCACTTCTCTCTTAGGATTAAGATAAATAACATGAATTTATTGTTGCTTCTCCACATCCACCCCCTTCGGTGTCACCTACCACACCACCTTCTCCACATCCCCCCCCTCCGTGTCACACCCCACACCACTTACTCTGTTGATTTCTCTCTCTGTGTGTCTGTGTGTAGTCAGTCAGCCTCGCAGATTGCTGCAGATCCTGGCAGCAAATGCTCCCAAACTTACTCCCCCTATCCTTGCTCCCAGTGATTAGTATACAAAGTTCTGCCGATGAGCTAGGCTGGTTGTGCTGTCTTCAGCAGTGCCTTAGAATAATGCAGACCTGCCTGGTGTAGATTCCTGACCTTAGGCACGTCCTCCTGACACGAAAGGCACTAAACAAATGTAATTTGTTGTTGCTTCCCCACTCTTGATTGCCTATCTTCTACCCATCATTCTATCCAAACCACCATAATTGTTTTTAGTAAATACAGAACACAAAATAAAACAAATGTCATATAAAACAACCATTGCTGCGTGCCATCTGCTAAAACTTCCAGAAACCACTCACGCAGCCTCAACAAATTCCATACTGCCGCCCGCCATTGGCTCACTCACACCCAATCTACGAGCCCAAGATCCACCAAAGTGCAGCCTCTGGTTGGTCACACCCTCAGGCAACAAAGCTGCCTCCAATTAATCAGTCCCCACTAGCAACCTTGCTCCCGATCCATGAAACACGCTCCCTCATTGGTGTTCTATGATGCCAGCAGTTAGAGATGAGGAAGCGCCAACACAGAGAAGAGGTATTAGTGTAAATGCAATAATATAAATAACATTTTCAATGGATAAACTGAAGCAACTTGTTCATTGCAGAAAATGCTTCCCTCCCCGAGTACTGACGTTTATCACAGAGAGGTCAAAAATTCATCCATAATCGCGTAAAACAGTTAAGATCAGTAAAGGCACAATAGACGCCTTCTCCTGTGTTCTCTGAAGCACTATGACTGACTTAATTGGTTGCCAGAGAAAGGAATAAAAGAGAGGAACTATTGTAAAGCTGGTTTACAAATGCTGCCATGCTTTTTGAAGGTAAATGATCAAGGATTTCAGCAAGGAATAACAGAAACTTTTAACATGCAGAATATATACCACCTGAGTCCTGTATCACAACTGGATAGAGACATTTATTCTTAGGGACCAGGAATGAATAATTGACTTTATAATAATTCATGCATTTCATATACAGTAGTGCCTTATCACATCTTCAAGACATCTCAAAGTGCTTTACAGAATAAACTGTAAAGTGAATTGACTGTATATTTTGTGGGCAAACAGTGCAGCGAATTGGGTACAGCAATAAAGGACATTAGGAAATGGGAACTGGATGAAGCCATACTGCCCATCTAGCCTGTTCAACCAGTTTATTAAATCTTGATGGATCCTAAATCTCAATACCATGCTGTATTACCATAATGCCATGCTTAGTAATATCTTTACTGAAATGCAGTGTGGTGGGAGCATTGTATTGTTGGAGGTTGAATGCTTTGGGTGGAGCATTAAAAGGAAGTGCTCTCGGCCTGTTCAGGTAGACCCTAAATATCCCATGGCACTGTAGGTAAAAGGAAGAGAATTACATTCTCGGGTGCTGGCCAGTAAAATTTGTCATTCACTTAAAAACTGTTTATGGGACAATGCCGTGCAAAAACTGGCTGCTGCTTTTGCCTACAGAATAAGTTACTGCACAATACACCAAATCACGAGAAGCTCTTTGTGATGTGCTGCTGATGTGAAAGGAGCTAAACCAAATGTAAGGATTATGATTGATTCTAATATAGCGAGCTTTGAAAGATTATAATTAAAGGAACTCCAATTACTTCATTCTTTTTCATGTCCATTGGTCAAACCATCTGGATCTGCAGATTTATCTTACTTTAAACCCACTAATATATCCATGCTCGCTGCCTCACAGTGCCACCGCTGCCTGCCCTGCTCACTGTCCCACAGCAACACCCCACGGCACTGCTCTACTCACTGCCTCACGGTGACTGCCTACCCTGCTTTCACTGCCTGCCTGCCCTGCTCACTGCCCCACCGTGCATCCCCTGCCTACTCTGCAAACTGCCATGCCTGCCCTGCTCTCATTGGCCCACAGTGCCATCCCTGCCTGCTGGGCTCACAGCCCCACAGTGCCACCTTTGTCAGCCCTCAGTGACCAGGCAGGAGATCCACTATGACTCAGACTATATGAATACCGCAAGCTGAGGTACAATAAAACCCAGAGTCTGATCTGTATAATTCGGATAATCACCTAAATCATACATCTGCCCAAGTCCTGTTCAATTTCCTACTAAATCCACTTGAATATATCTGCACTGATCTTAGTCCTGTAGCTCAGTGGTTAGAGCACTCGCCTTGCAAGTGAGAGATCTGGGTTCAATTACAGGCAGGGTGAAACCTTCGGCAAGTTTCCTTACTCCACATGTCTGATAATAATCCCTCGAGTAAAAGCAATAATAAATTGGTCATTTCTATCCACGACTGTTTGTGGGACAATGAAATGCGCAATTGGCTGCCGCGTTTCACCCACAAATATACAGTTTATTCACTTTACAGCATATTCTGTGAAGCGTTTTGAGATGTCCAGAAGACATGAAAAGCTCTATATCAAATGCAAGGATTATTATTATTATTAACAATTGCGTAACATAAAGCTGCTACCACACTCACTGCAACAAAACTTATCAGCTGGCAGGTCAAAACTTTGATTCCCGCACCAACCTCAAACAAAACAACCCACTCATGTACCCCAACCTCTCCTCTCCCTCCCTCCTGGGAACTCATCAACAACATTGTGCACGGCAGTGGTGGGGGGTAAGTCTGGGAGAGGATAGATCACGAGTGGAAAGATACCACAGTGAATTGATCTCTCAAGGCATCGGCAGAGACCGATGGTTGGGGGAACTCTCTCTTTTTCTCTCTCTCTCAATCAGCCACGTGGCTCACTTCAAAGCGCTCTGAGACGCCGCCTGGCGTGGAGGACACTATATAAATGGAAGTTGTTTTGTTGTTGTTATGTACGTTCTCTCCCCTCTCGCAGAGGGGAGAGAAAGTACTTGAGGGAGAGGGAGAGAAAGAAACAAACAGAGAAAACAAGCGGAAGTGATTGAGGAGAGAGGGACCTAGAGGGGAGAGGGACTGATTGAGAGAGAGGAAAGAGTGATTGAGAGAGTGGAAGAGAGAGGGGAGGTGAGGGCAATGTTTTGTGATTCTCAAACAGGCCATCTGGCCCCTCAAAAGCCAAAAGTTTGGACCACTCTGCTCTTGTGAACCAATCTTCTCAAGAGTTTATATTCTAATAAAACCATTCTGTTTTGAAACCTGTTTGGTTGTGCCATTCATTATACAGTATATGTTTTCTGCATTTAAGGTACAGTACTATGCACTACTGTATATGGAAAGAATGGGCTCCCATAGCTTTAATATACATGGTACAGCAACCTTGCCTTAATGTCACCAGCCAGTTCAGACTTGTGTATTTGTTGTGTGCTACTCATATAAAATCTGACTTATACATAGATCATATATTACTTAAATTACTTATATGGATGTTTGACATATTTCTCCTAAATCATATTAAATGTATGGTGCCAACTGATATGAATTATGGGAGGTTTTAATGCACAATGTTTATCATTATCTTCAGGTTGTGCAATTAACCAATTACAATGACAGTCCATGTATTTTTGGAAAACGTCAGTAAATGCCATTCCTGGTGTTGTAATCATATCAGCTGGGAATTCCAACAGATATGAGCTCTCCTCATTTATTATTGTTTGTCATATAAAAACATGGGAAGTTGCTAATGGTAAAAGTAAATCAAATTTATTGTAATTTATTTTACAATTGAACTTTGTCTACAGAGGAGAGTAGAACCTGAAATATGGACCTTGACTATCAGACTTATCCATACTCAACGGACAACAATAAATTACATTTGTATAATTGTATACGCCTGAAATACGTCTATGGCACTGGACAGGTTTGCTCCCGAGCTAAGAGTTGAGGTCAGGAGGAATGGAGGGCAGGGGGTTAGGCTGGGGTGGGAGGGTGGCCACAAGGTCGAAGTTGAGATTTGAAGAGGGAAAGAGAAGGAGTGAGGCAAGTGGATTGCGGGATAGAGTTCCAGAGTGTGGTGGTCGAGATGCTGAATGCCTGATTGCTGTTGGTGGGAAGTGCGGGGGACCTGAGTAAGCCTGGGGTCCACTGAATGAAGGGAACGGACAGGCTGGTAAGCGGTTAGGAGGTCAGAGAGGCTGGGGGGAGCAAGACCGTGGAGGGCTTTGAAGGTGAGAACAAAGGTTTTGTACTCAATTCCCTGAAGGATGGGTAAGCAGTGAATGGGGGTGATTGGTTTGCGGAGCCTGATGCAGGGGAGGACATAAGCTGCAAAGTTCTGAACAATTTGCAGCTTGTGGAGAGAAGAGTTGGGAAGTTCAGTGAGCAGCAGATAGTTGGCATAGTCAAGCCAGGACATGATGAAAGCGTGGATCAGGGTCTTGACGGCCTACAGTGAGAGGCAGTGATGGGTAATATTGTACAGTTCTTGTATAACAATTCATGGTCTTAAAAGGGCTGACTGTATGCCTTGTTTTACCTTCAGCAGTAAGTCACTTTAAGACCTTGGCTTTTAATAAAAGTGATAGTCGATGGACTGGATAATGAAATAATATTTCACTATTTGTAGACCTTGGCTTCTTGTAGCACTTGAGGAAGATATCTTAAATGGAGATCTTTTGGACATGAACATTGTGACACAAATAATGAGATGATTGTAAGAAGCTTGATTAACATTAATATCAATAAGATTCATGTGGAAGTTTTAGAGTCTAGCAGTATGGCTGAATACCCCAATATGGGTGAATTCTTCAATGTGGATGAGTTTCCAGTATGGCTAATTTTCCAAAATATATGGTTGTGACCTATGCCAATAGACAAGTGCAGAAATATTTGTCAAAAATTGTGAGGAAATTTGACAAATCATTTGGAAAGTTGCAAGGGGTTGATTGGTTGGTTGGTTTACTATTGAGGTATATTTTAATTTCCAACCTACATTTGTTAATTTCATTAATCAAAACTAAACATGAGGCAATAATATTAGTTAGATTTCTTCTTTAACAAAAACTAGGCGGTCCATGTGTGAGGGAGGGATGGGAGGAGACATAGCCAGACTGCTCATCACCTCTCAAATACAGAAATACGTGCACTCAGTGACAGAGAAAGAGACACAGACACTTACACTCATAGACACAAAGAGACATACACACATAGACAGAAGAAAGACAAACATACACATTCACATAGAGACATTCATAAGCGTGCACACTTATAGAAGAGACATACACAGGCAAACTCACAAACACATACAGAGGAGAGAGACACAGACACACTCACACAGAATCTCACAAAAAACAACAAAATTACATTTATAAAGCACCTTTCAAGTGGGGAGGACGTCTCAAGGCACTGAAACATATAAACAGATAGAGAGAGCGACACACACACACTGAAAACATGTGTGTGTGATCGATCTAAGTATTTTGATTGAAACACAACAACAACAAAATTATACTTGTATAGCACCTTTCACGTCAGGAGTATGTCACAAAGGGAGAGACCACAGACACACAGACAATCACAACAGTGGAGCCTCCGAGTGGAGCAAAGGCCATTTCCCACGCACTTCACTATGCATTTGCATTTGGAGCCGTGTTTATGGCGGAGGGCACTGCTTTTGGCGGATTCCCTGGAAAAATTACAACCGCACTTTTCTATTTGCCGAGGCCATGGCCCATTTCAGTGGATTGGCAACATACGTGCACCATAAACCGTTTCTGTTTTTGTCTGTACTGTATGTTCCTGGAATAATTGACCAGAACAATTAGAACACCTCCTCCAAAAATTTTGCAGGTCATTGATAGAAGTCAATATTTCTTCAGGAGTTTTAGTGTTTTGCCTGTTTCTATTTCCTCTACAAGATGAAAGTATTTATCAATAAGTGCTGGCAGATGACTGCTGTTCTGCATAATTATAGAGGAAGAAAAAATATGCCGTTCGTAACAGATTTATAGGAATGTATAAACACGAGAAGGCCACTTCAACCATTTCATTATGGCAGTCATTTAATTCCATGCCTCCATTTTGTTTTGGTGCCTTTTAATACTCTTACTCACAAAATCGCTTTCTGGGGATAATAATCTCTCCCCCCACCCCAAATAATAATACAAATGTGGTTACTTAGTTTGTGGAAAACCACTGTACACAATTGGCTGATGCGTTTCGCAAACAAAATACAATCCATTCACTTTACAGATACTCTGTGAAGTGCTTTGAGATTTCTTCATGACTTGATAAGGCGCTATATCAAATACAAGATAATTATTATTATTATTATACTTCCTGCCAACAGCTTTTTGAAGCAATGCATTCCACCCTCTTTTGACTCTGTGGAACAAAATAATCCCACTGCCCAGTTAGCACTTTATGTTCAATCTCACACTTCACTATATGTTTCAACAGAGAAAACTTTGTATGTGAACAGCCTGTATGTTTCTGTATGTTATTAGCTTGTAAGCTTCTGGTAAGAAAGCTTTTATAACATTGAATTTGTTTTGCGACATTGGATAATATTAAATTATTGCACTGACAAATCTACCCAATGTGGCTATTATTAGAAGTGTCTTATCAAAACAACTAAAGAATTACATAACATTACTTTTTTTACTTGAATTAACAGAACAAATTAGTGAAAAAGATGAAGGTCCTTACTATACGCATCTGGGAGCAGGCCGCAATGTAGCAGAAATTCGAGAAATGATGGAAAACAGGTACAGTTTACAGCTGCACAAAAGTACATTATAGAACATTAAAGAACTGAATTACTAACATAAAGTAATAAATGATACTATTAACTGGTAAAGCTTTAAAATATTTTTGTATCTTACGTTCAGAAATGAAGGATGTAATGTATCTTTTTTCTCACCCATGAAAACTCTTGAGGCACTATTAATATTACAGACTTTATTTTCCATGACTAAAACTTGCAGAATACTTTCAGCAAATTCTGTTCCACACTTATACTTTCGTCTACAAATATACAGTCAATTCACTTTACAGTATATTCTGTGAAGTGCTTTGAGATGTCTAGAAAACGTGAAAAGTGCTATATCAAATGCAAGGATTATTATTATTATTAGTACATGGTTTGGAGAGGAAATTATTCTCCTCGCTCATTATGGCTACTTTGACAGTGGGGTCTAATTTGCAGTGTCTCTTAAACACATTTTTAATTTCAAAATGTACAAATATTAAATTTAAAAAACATCAGATATTAAAGTAGAGTACAGTATTATAGATTTTTTAATCAATTAATGTATTAGGAAACAATACATTTGATAGTCACACTGCCTGTTCAAATGTCCATTTTTTCTTATCCTTGGTATTTCATTAATATCTTACACCAAGCACCATAGGCCAGGTGCACAGGTATTGGAGGGTATGCAGGCTGGAGCTCAAATCTTTTGATAGGCGAATCCCATGTTCTCATTCACATTTCCTGTCTCTCAATTAGAATTTTCAAAAAGGGCCAGTGTGTAGTGCTGGAGTTCTGGATTCCACTGAGAGCTTCTATCTAAGCCTGAACTGATAATTTGGGGATCAGGATTTTACTTGAGGAGTGGTTGCTGTCTATTCTTGGGTGTCTGGATCAATATGTAGGCACATTTTGAGCTAGGGAATCATTTTCTTCTGCTTCACTGAAGCACTTCTCCCATCTGGTGGGGCGCTCAAGGCATCAGCATAGTCTGTAAGAAAACCTGTAAGCTTCATTGTATTACAGAAGGGCAAAGCAAAGAGAAAGAAGTCACTTGTGATTTAAATTTCTGGATGTTTTGCAATTCACCATTTTGAATATCCCATCACATCATGTGAATAGATTTATTTTTCGCTAGCAATAGTATTATCCCATTATTTTCTTTTTACACCTATTCAAACATATGAATGTGTAAATTGATACCGTAAACATTTTTGCGTACATCATTTACATACTGTACCTCAAGCACAACAATTTATATAAAATGTGAAACATGAAAAATTATTCTGAAAAAGCAAGATCTAAATTGTGTCTAAAGTAGTTAACTTTAAGAGATCAGACATGTTTTTTTTGTAAACAGAACTGTACTGAATGAGCTTAAAATGCAACTTTTTTTAGCATAATGTACGACTGATTTTGGTGTCCTGCTGGGCTGTGTCTGGCAAACTGTGCCTGTCATGTGTGACAAATCTCAATCTTATTGTGCGGCTTGTTGTTCAGCACCACTGCATGATCCTACATTACACACTTAGGACATCAAAAGGGTTCTTGGGAATGTTTAACATTTGTGGGTGAGTGAAACTGATGTCATCACAGTCTCTATGTTTTGGGGGAGGGGTATCAGAGAACTTGGGAATGATCTCAGGGTATTGTCAAACTGATTAGCTCACTTTTAATACATGTAATCACCCATGAATTGAGAGGGCGTGGGAACCATTCTGATAGGTTAGAAAACGAGGGAAAGTAGAACATTGTGAATGTAGCAAAAACAGAAGTTGCTGGGGAAACTCAGCAGGTCAGGCAGCATCCATGGAGAAAGGAAAATGAGTCATGTTTCAGGTCCACAAACCTTCATCAGAATTGTTCAGATTTCCAGCATCTGTAGTATTTTGTGTATTGTGAATGTAGCATTTGGTTAGTTGCTCTTTCAGTCTGTTGCCTTTATGTATAGATGTGTGAAATATTTTCTGATTACAGGAAGCCAAAGGTGTTAAAGGGCCATTGTTATCTTGAACCTTTGCCTTGAAAGCCAAGGATGTCTGATGCAACCAAATCCCAGACAGTGAATTTGCAGCACTTATTTTTAATTGTGCTGCTATTGAAATAAATGCTTGGAAATCATGATACTGATTAAAGTCAATGGCGAGTTAGAAAAAAGCAATGTTGTGTTGAGAAGCCCACCCAAAGCTTCTGTGCTCCTGTAGCTCAGTGGTTAGAGCACTTGACTTGCAAGCTGGGGAGACCAAGCTGGGGAGACCTGTGTTCGAATCCAGGCAGGTCAGGGTGGATCTTGGGCAAGTTTCCTTACTCTACACGCCTGTCATTTCAATCCACGACTGTTTGTGGGACACTGCTGTGTGCAATTGGCTGCCGCGATTCGCCCATAGATATACAGGTAGCCCCCGCTTACCGAACGCCCTGTTAACGAAACTTCACTATAACAAGGGTTTCTATTTGTACCCCCCTATGCGCTTAGCGAAGGCTGCGCTCGCTATAACGAAAGTTTAAATCTTGCGCGCTTCTCGTCTCCTGGCAGCCTCCACGACACAAGCGCAGTTATAGTCGAGGAAACTACATACATACACACACTTAGTTCAACATGCCACCTAATCCAAGAGAAGGCCCGTACAGTATGGGAGGAGTTTAAGCGGCAGGATGCTAGGCAACCACATGATGCTACTCTGAAAAAGCCGGCGGAGACTTTTGCTGCTAGCAACAGGTGGCTTGATTGTTTTCAAAAGCGATACAAGCTACATTCTGTCAAGATGTGCGGGGAAGCTGCTAGTGCGGAGGTTGCTGCTGCCGAACATTATCTAGAAGAACTTAGAAAAATCATTAAGGAGGGAGGTTATACAGCACAACAAATTTTCAGCTGCGATGAAACAAGGCTTAATTGGAAGAAGTTACCTGAGAAGACCTACATCTCTCTCTCTCTCTGTCTGTCTGTCTCTCCCTCTCTCTGTCTCTCTCTTTCTCAGTCTCTCTCTCTCTGTCTCAGTCTCTGTCTGTGTCTCTTTCTCTCTCTGTCTCTCTCTCTGTCTGTCTCTGTCGTGCTCTCTCTCTCTCTATTTCTCTCTCTGTCCCAGTCTCTCTCTGTGTCTCTTTCTTTCTCTCTGTCTGTCTCGGTCTCTCTCTCTCTCTCTCTCTCTCTCTGTTTCTCTCTCTGTCCCAGTCTCTCTCTGTGTCTCTTTTTCTCTCTCTCTGTCTGAGTCTCTCGCTGTCACACTCTCACTCACAGTCTCTCTCTCTCTCTGTCTCTTTCTCTTTAACTCTCTCTCCCTGTCTCAGTCTCTCTCTCACTGTCTCAGTCTCTCTCTCACTGTCTCAGTCGCTTTGTCTCAGCCTCCCTCTATCTTCTCAGTCTCTCTCTCTCTGTCCCAATCTTCTATCGACAGTTTCTTTAAATACTGAATACAAGATGAAAATGTTTGTTTTGTTAACCTGAAAATACTGTTCAGGTTAACAAAAAAAACATTTTCATCTTGTTGTATTCTTTCATCTTTTCATTTGTAATTAAAGTACAGTACAGTATTGCAGCTTTCAATAGCAGTTCTACCTACCTTATGCCGTCGCTGGTTCACTGCAAATGTTAACGCTAGGCTAGGCGCTAGGCACTACTGGGAAGGAAACTGATTTTTTTCATATACGGAAACACAGTAGGGATCTCCCTCCCGCCCGCTTCACAAAATTTTCGCTTAACGAGGAGTTTTGATGTCCCTAACCCCTTCGTTAAGCGGGGGCTACCTGTACAGTCAATTCACTTTACAGTATATTCTGTGAAGTGCTTTAGGATGTTGATAAGATGTGAAAAGCGCTATATCAAATGCAAAGATTATATTATTATAGCTGTTTTCTACATGTTCTGGGTAAACCTAGCAACAGTGTCACATTCTACAGATTTTAAGGGTGTGTTTACGGGCCCAAGTTTATACTGAGATTGTGTCTTGTAATCTGTATTGAAATGTCTGCAGGTAGATGAGGCAGGCTTTCTCGTTCTTGCCTGCACACATCAACCTGGAAGAGGATGGTTAAAGGGAGAGTTACTCAGTGGCTATATAAACATAGAAACTTAAGAACCAGAGTCACTTTTTGTTTTATTAAAATCCCACTGTTCAGTAGGGTCCGTCGATATGGAAATTTTCCGATTTAGATATATCGATGGGCTCTTATTGAGATATACCGAAATATCGATATTTTCGGGTATTTCGTACTGCACATGCGCGTGCATTCGGGGGCCTATCTCCTCAGGAAGTAAATATCTTTCTCTCTCTGTGTCTCTCACTCTCTCCATCTCTGTGTTTTTCTGTCTGTGTCTCTGTGTCTCTCTCACATCTCCCCCATCTCTATCTATCTGTATATTACCACATCTACCACGTCTCTCCCCCCACTGCCCCCCCACCGTCGTCTCTCTCTCGCACCCCCCACCCCCGTTGTCTCTCTCCCCCTCCACCAGCCGTCTCTTCCCCCCCCCTCCCCCCTCCCCCCCCCCCCCCCCAGCTGTCTCTCTTCCCCCCCCCCCCCAGCCGTCTCTCTCCCCCTCCCGCTAGCCGTCTCTCTCCCCCCCCCCCCCCCCCCCCCCCAGCCGTCTCTCCATCCCCCACCCCTTGCATACCTGTATATTGTATTCTAGGACTATGAATACAATATGGCGGCTTTGCACCTCGGTCTGTGCATTGTGTATAGAGATGAGCATTCTGGGTCTTGTAGTTCAGTGTGCACGCATTCTGATTTTTTACCTCGATATATCGACTTTTCGATATATTGATATTTTCGAAATGCCTATATCGGCGTACCGATATGAAAAATATATCGGGTTTTAGCGATATATCAATATATCGCCGGACCCTACTGTTCAGTTTTTTTTTCTCATATCCTACAATGTTATTATGTATCCAATATGGGAGCTGAAGATATTGAATATGTAGGGGGCATTGGTGAGAGGTATGGGGTGATCATGGGTGGTATGGGTAAGAGTAGGAAATATTGGAAACATCAGAATGAAACCATGTGAGACAAGATATTTTAAACTGGTAAAAAAAAGTCAGTATTCGAAAGAGTTGAATGTGTGACGTCAGACTCAGTGAGATGCTGAATGGCCTTGTAGGGTTCCTGCTGTGGAAGATTAAGTTAATATAAACCTGGGTCTTCCCCACTCATGCCAGATTCCACATTGGCACACACAAATTAGATTTTTCCTTACAGATTCATTGTGATAAGCTGTTCCAAATCATTATATTTTAACTCCAAACATATAACTTTTATTATTATTGGTATAAAGGTAGACCCCGCTTAATGAAGGGGTTAGGGACTTTAAAACCCTTCGTTAAGCAAAAATTTTGTTAAGCAAGAGTTTAACTGTATTACTGTATTTGGCCGCAGCCAAAACGCCACCCCGACCCGAGCATCCCCGCTAAAATCACCTCTAAAATCACCTCCCCGCTAAAATCACCTCCAAAATGGCCTCCCAGCTAAAATCAGTTTAGTTCCTAGCGGTTTCTAGCACTAACATTTTCGGTGTACAGGTTGAGCAGCCAAAATCCAGAGTTCCGGAATCCGGAAGGTGACAAAAATTGCAAGAATAAAAACACCAATTCTACCTGCTCCAGGCCAGGTCTTCACAGTAACCGCACTGAAATATCGTAACCCGGACACAAGCATTTCCGGATACGTGACGCGCTTCTGGCGTTCCGAAGTCTGGAAATACCCGAACCTGGGCTCGGCTACGGGGCTGAATTCAGGACACTCAACCTGTACTAGTGAAGGCCTAAGGTAGATATAACTGCTATTGAAAGTTACACAACTTTAAATACAGGTAAACCTCTATTTAGGACTGGGTTGCGTTCCTGAAAAACTGTATCTAGATCAAAACGTCCTAAATCGAAATGTGATTTCCCATGCAGTCCCATTATATAGCCAGAGATGCGTTCTTTTCACAAAATTTTCAGACCCTAAACCCACTAAATAACACACAAAACCACATAACATAACACACAAAACACACAGATTAACACACATAGGCAAGAAGGGGTACTTGGGGTAACTGTACAGTATTGTACTTTAATACTGGCAAACTTTAATACAGTACACCACTAGCAAACATTAATACTGGCAGTGTGACTGTGACAGTGACACTTGCAGCTTCCCCACTCATCTTGAAACCTTTGAAGCCACCCCCTGCTAGCACTGAAAGATGGTGCCATTGAGCCTTCTCCTTCCTGATCATTTAACTTCCTAAACAATGATTTTGCCTTCTCTTGGATAACCATGGTATTGAGTGGTATATTACGCTGATTCTGATCCTCAATCCAGACACTCAGCATTCTTTCCATGTTTTCCATCACATCACTCCTATGTTTTGCTAATCTGCTTGCACCTGTAGCTGTAACACACCTTGAAATTGCCAGTATATTGTTCTTATTCTGTTTTATAGTAGCCACCGTCGATCTAGCTAGCCCTAAAGCCCTCCCGACGTCCGTACCTTTTTCACCAGAATCGATGCGCTTTAGCACCTCCAATTTAGTATTTAAAGTGCTGACTTTACGGGGTCTGTGGCCACTAGTGGTGTTACCGCTGCTTATTTCACTTACAGTACTGCTCTTTTCCCGACATGGTATAATCGCGGTAGACACTGTTAATCGCTCAGTTGCTCGGGAATGTTTGGAAATTACTGCAATACCGATGTGGCGTAGTGTCGCTTCAAAATCAGCTGGCTATTAAACAATGACATAGCGACATGCTATTGGCCAGTTACACCACTTGGATATCAGGTTCGAGCGCGATTTACCAGGTTCGAGCGCGATTTACGCACAGTCCATAGTGTGCGAATACACTATGGACTGTGCGTATGGACATAAAGGACGCGCAAAATGCGACCTCGATATTCAAAATATGTACTGTGCATGCGCAAAAAACTATTTTGTTCGTTAAAATGAATCCTTTTCCGCAGCCAAAAACCCACCACAAAAAAATTAAAGTTCTTTTAACACACACCATACATACCAGAAAAGATAATAACAGAATATTGTGTTGGTACTTATTGTTAAAACTACTCTCTTGCGCTTCTCACCTTTACTGATTGAGATTTACAGTCTAGCGATTCTTTTTTAAATGGAGGACGCCAAGCGGATGAAAAAAACAGCAGCGCAATTTTAAAGTCGGGTGACTTTACTAGCGTCAAGCCTATAGCCCTAGACTCTTCTAGTGGCAAACCAAAATATTGCACCTGCGTGACAATGTGGGTTATCGGCTAATGTTATTGGCTTGCCACTAGTGTGGCTTTAAAATCGCGCTCCATTTTTTTCACCCACTTGGTGTGCTCCATTTTAAAAAGAATCACTGGACTATAAACCTCAACCGCATAATCATGGCTTCAAGCGCAGCATCTACTAGTAAAAGTGAGAAGTGCAAGAGAGTAGTTTTAACAATAAGTACCAATACAATATTATGTTATTATTTATGCATTTGCAAATGCTCCACTGCTATTGTTCTGGATAAGTTCCAGTTCATCGAATGGGGACTTTTGTTTTTGAGTGCCGGTTATATGGAAGTGCCGGTGCTTCGAGTCACGGATACTGTACTTGGGTTCTGATGAAGGGTTGTGGACCCAAAACGTTGATTCACTTTTTCTTTCTCCATAGATGCTACCTGACCCGCTGAGTGTTCCCAGCGACTTCTGTTTTTGTTTCAGATTTCCAGCATCTGCAGTATTTTGCATTTTTTAAAATCCAACTACTCTGCTCTCTCCCCATAGCCCTGCAAACCTGTCCTCCCCCAAATAGCTATCTACTTCTCTTTTAAAAGTTGTTATTGAATCAGCTTCCACCACCAGCTTCCATTTCAGGCAATGCATTCCAGATTGGGGCAGAGACAGCAAAGCAGTCTCAGGTTCATGAGTCTGCAGATCCAATTCTCCATTGCCTTATTCTCCCCAAACCTCCTTAACTGCCATTGAGTTATCCAAACTCCTGCACTCTGGCACTCTTCCTGCCATTATATCACTTCCTCGGTCACCCTCCCGAAAACATCCTCACTATCATTCAAAATACCTTCGCCCCTTCAGCTCCACTGTTTCTTATTCCAGGAAGTCTTCCTGATAACACCAGCCATCTCCACTCCCTTAAATCACTCCCTTATGTCCTCCAAAATATGTCTGGCTGAAATCCAACCCATCGCCTGATTTAGCTTGAGCACACCAATACATTGCTCCACTCACATTCACTAAATTATCCTACACCAGGTTCATCCTAGAAGCCAAGGACCACCATAAGGCTTTTCTTCTCACCACAAGCCAGCTCCTTCATGGTTCCCTTGCCCATCCTCTCAACCAACTCCAAATGCTTGTCAGCTACAAAAATTGAGTGGATCCACTGCATCTCTGCCCCTATCTCTGTACTTCTTCTCCTTTCCCTTCCTCACTGGCCTCTTCACATTTCTCCCTCCCCATTTTTGACCTAGTCTCTCCTTCATCCCATAATCCATATGAAACTCACATACTCCCTTGACACCACCCCATCCTTCTCCTGATCTCCAGGCTTTACTCCATGCAATGCCATTAGCGAACATGGTAAACATCCCTTTTTCCATTGTCACAGTCTCCACTCTTCTCAAAAGAACTGTCGTCACCCAAATCCTCAACAAAAAACTTCCTTTGACCCATTCCCTATCTACTGTCCAATCTCCAATTTGCTGCCTGCTCAGTGGTCCTAAAACGAGTTGGAGTATTAGTGTTTCCTATTTTGATCCTATATATAGTAGCTTGCATTTATCTGTGTTAAATTGTATCTTGAGGTCCAAGTCTTGTTAAGGTATATGTTTTGGGGCTTTTACTGTCTCCACTAATTCCACAATGCCCCAAGTTGGCATAAACTTCAAATGTAAATGTCATACAATGGATCTTCAAAAATCATGGTCATTATATATAAGAGGAACAGAATGGGTGCTTGTACAGACCCATTAGGCATCTTGCTTAATCCTTCGCCCCATTTTGACATTGCTCCCCTAACAAAGACCTGTTGCTTCCTTCCCCACAGCCAATTTGGAATCCCATGTCCATGTCTGTCCCTCGATACCAAGCGACCACAAATAGACAACATGACTTGAGAGAGCAGGTCAGGCAGTGGAGAAAGGAAAGTGGGTCAATGTTTCAGGTCCATAAGCCTTCATCAGAACTTTGGATGTTGGTTGCGAGAGGTCTTAAGGATTAAAAGAGAAGGGAGGTGAGGCAAGAAACACAAAGGAGAAAGTGGGGTGGAGGACACAGGGGATGATGGGTTAAAGAGATATTAATGATAGAAAACAAAGGAGGGCAGCAGACGCAGACCAGAGAGAGTCTGGAATCCAGATGATGAGCTAATGGTCACAAAAGAGGGGGAATGGGAAAGTAAGCTGTTATGGGAAGATGGGAGCTATTTTTATGATCTGAAGTGGTTGAACTCAATATTGAGGCCAGAGGCTGTAAGATCCCTAGCAGATAGATGGGGTGCTGCTCCTCGAGTTTGTGCTATCCTTCATTGGAATAGCATATAATAGTAATAATAATCCTTGTATTCGATATACATGTCGTGCTTTTCACATCTTCTAGATGTCTCAAAGTGCTTCACACAATATACTGTAAAGTGAATTGACTGTATATATGTTGGCAAACCGGGATGACCAATTGCACACAGCAGTGTCCTACAATTGTCGTGGATTGATGTGACCAATTTATTATTGTTCTAATTATTTTATTAACCCTGGAAAAGTGATCTGGCAATCAGCTAATAACCGGGTTCCTACATACTACTAGGTAAACAGAGGCTTGTGGAGTAAGGAAACTTTCCCAACCTTTTTCCCCTGCTGGAAATCAAACCCAGTCTCTTGCTTGTGTGGCGAGTGCTCTATCCACTGAGCTACAGGACTCCACAAGACAATGGATGGAGAGGTCAGAGTGCGAGAGGGAGGGAGAGTTGAAGTGCAAACAACCGGAAACTCAGGATTGTGCTTGTGGACAGAACGGAGGTGTTTGGCAATTCAATCACCCAATCTGTGTTTAGTCTCTCTAATTTAGAGGAAACCACATCGTGAGCAGCAAATGTAGTGTACTTCAGTGGTAGTAGTACATGTAAATCACTGTCTCACTTGAAAACTGTGTTTTAGGCCTTGGACAGTGGTGGGGGGGAGGTGAAAGGTCAGGTATTGCATCTCCTGCACTGGCATGGGAAGATGCCAGGGGTGAGGTGGGGGGGTGGGTGGAGGATAGCATGTGTTGGTGGCAATGGCAGAATGAACCAGGAAGTGATAGAAGGAACAGTCCTTTCAGAATGCTGAGAGGGGTGAGAAAGATACATTTGGTGGATGGATCATGCTGGAGGTGCAGGAAATGTTCGGGAATTATTTGTTGGATGTTGAGGCTGGTGGGGTGGAAGGTAAGGATTATGGGGACCCTAGGACCCACATTTCTCTAAAGAAAATGAAGTCATTACAGGAGGTGAGGTGGGAGAAAGTGTGCACTAGGTAACTGTGATAGTTGGTGGGCTTGTAAAAGATATCTGTGGATAATATATGCCCCGAATTGTAAATGATTAAGTTGGGGAAGGGAAGAGTCGGAGATAACCAAGTTAATTTAATGGAGGGGTGGTGAATTTTTCTAGCGGTGGTGAAATTGGTGAATTTTTCTAGCTCAGTGACAGAGCAGAAGGAGCCCCAGTACAGTTGTCGATGTATTTGAGGAACAGGTCAGGGAGGGGACATGAGTAGTCCCACAATAAAGAGTATTCCAGCTGGCCTACAAACAGGCAGGCATAGCTGTGACCCACAGCAACACCTTTTATTTGGAGGAATTGGGTGGTGTTGTAGGTGAAGTTATTCAATGTCAGAACAATTTCAGCCAGGCACAGGAGGTTACTGGTGGATGGAGACTGGTTGGGTCACTGTTTCAGATGGAGGAGGAGAGCCTGCAGGGCCTTCAAGGGTCATAGATTTGAAACGTGACCATAGATGTTCCCTGACCTACTGAGTGTTCCCATCAATCTGTGTTTTTGTTTCAGAGAATAACAAACAAACAAACAAACAAAACTTACATTTATATAGCGCCTTTCACGTCGAGAGGACATCCCAAGGCGCTGAATAGTAAATAGTGAGAAGGATAGTAACCATCTGCAAGAAGATATAGACAGATTGGTAAAGTGGGCAGACACATGGCAGATGAAGTTTAATGCAGAGAAGTGTGAGGTGATGCATTTTGGGAGAAGAAATGAAGGGAGGCAATATAGGCTGATAGTGCAATTTTAAATGGTGTGAAGGAACAGAGAGACCTGGGGATTTGTGTGAGTGACTCGTTGAAGGTGGCAGGACAGGTAGACAAGGGTGTTAAGAAGGCATATGGGATACTAGGCTTTATAAATAGGGGTATAGAATACAAAAGTCAGGAAGTGCTGACTAACCTCTATAAAACTTTGGTGAGGCCTCAGCTGGAATACTGTGTTCAATTCTGGTCACCACACTATAGAAAGGATGTGAAGACATTGGAAAGGATACAAAGAAGATTTACTAGGATGGTGCCAGGATTGAGGGACTTCAGCTATGAGGAGAGGCTAGATAGGCTAGGGTTATTAGAGAAGATTGAGGGGAGACCTAATAGAGGTTTATAAGATCATGAGGGGTTTCGACAGGGCAAATAGAGAAAAACGATTTCCACTCGTGGGCGAATCTGTGACTCGTGGTCACAGATTTAAAATAGTTTCAAAGCGAAGTAGAGGGGAGCTGAGGAGAATTTTTTTCACTCAGCGAGTTGTTCGAATCTGGAATGCATTGCCTGAAAAGGTGGTGGAGGCTTATTCGATAACAACTTTTAAAAGGGAATTAGATCTTTATTTAGGGAGAACAGGTCTATTAGGCTATGGGGAGCAGGCAGGGCAGTGGGATTGAATTGCTCTTTTCAAAGAGCCGGCACAGACTAGATGGGCCGAATGGCCTCCTTTTGTGCCATAAAATTCTATGAATCTATTTCCAGCACCTGCAATATTTTGTGTTATTTGATGACTTGAAAGAGGCTGGATATATTTTGCCTACAATGGGGAAAAATGTACTACCCATCCTTCTTTTATTCTACTGCTTATTCCAGAATGAAACTTTTTTTTCACAGGTTTGGTGGAAAGGGCAGTGCCATCAGAATTGAGAAAATTATTTATACAGGGAAGGAGGGAAAGAGCACCCAAGGCTGTCCGATTGCAAAATGGGTGAGTGCTCACATTTCTCTAATGCTTTGTGATGTGACAGATCAACAATTCTTGTCATGACATTTGTTCATGAACCCTGGGAGAAAGTATCTGAAAATATTTAGATTGACGAACATGATATGATTACATAAATAGGACAATAATCTACACCTTCAAATGCAAGTTGTTTATATTCAAAAAGATGAATTGCACACCGAAAACTATCAATTACTAAAATCAATGATGAGTGGCAGGCTGGCATGAACTCCTCCATGCAAGACAAAGGTGTTTAGCATAGGTGTTACACAATAGTATTTAGCTTATCTGCCCCACTCACTGGAATTCTGGAGTCCCTTTCATCATCCAACTCAAAACCTACCTCATTGACTCCTCCTCACCCACCTTGGCTCCCGTTCCCAGCTCAGGTGCCAAGCCAGGATTATTATGCGCCTTGGATGTTCTTCTGACGTGAACGGCCCTATATATAAATGCAAGTTTGTATTGCATGTGACAAAAGGTTAAAAAAAATGATAATTTTGTCACCTAATCCACAACTGTTTGTGGGATACTGCTGTGCCCAATTGGCTGCCATGTTTGAGTTCAACCAACAATAACGTGCAGTTATATAGTAGCAAAACTATGTGGGTGGCATCTTGGAGCACTTATTGGAGCACAGTGGCAGACCTTCACGCTGAGCTCATTCGGGGCCTATCTCCTCAGGAGGTAAATATCTTTCTCTCTCTGTGTCTCTCACTCTCTCCATCTCTGTGTTTCTCTGTCTGTGTCTCTCTCACATCCCCCCCATCTCTATTTATCTGTATATTATCACATCCACCCTGTCTCTCCACCCCCGCCCCGCTGTCTATCTCCCCCCGCACCCCCAGATGAGCATTCTGGGTCTTGTAGTTCAGTGTGCGTGCATTCCGATTTTTTACCTCGATATCTCGTTTTTTCGATACATCGATATTTTCGAAATGCCTATATCGGCATATCGATATGAAAATTATATTGGGTTTTAGCAATATATCGATATATCGCCGGACCCTACTGCCCAGTCTCATAGACGTTTTTAAGAAGATGACTGCCCAAAAAGCTATATGATTCACTGTAGCTAAACGATGCCCAACAAAGTACCACATGAAAGATTATCAAACTGTGGTAATGGATATCGAGGACAAGACATGGATTCAGAATTCGCTGAAGGTTAGGAAGCAGAGAGTCTTTGTTAGGTGAGCTAAGTAAAATTGTGAGGAGTCAATAACTGGAGTGGCTCAGGTTTCTACCGAGACTCCTCATATTCCTTGAGGAGAAATGTAAATCAGAGTAGATAGCTTGAGCATCAGAGCTTGAGTATCAGTTCAGAGTTACCACCTGGCTGATAGCTGACAAATTTTCAATATATGAATTATAAGAAGTTAAAAAATAGGAGGCAGGTCCATGGATAGTGGGGTAGAACTTGCCAAGTGGAAAGCTGAAAAAAAACTACAACAACTAAATTACATATGTATAGTGCTTTTCATGTTAGGAGGATGCCCCAAGGACTTGGGCATTCAGTGTTTCAGACTGTAGGATAGAGTTCCAGAGGGCGGGGGAAGAGTGGTTGAAAACTTGGCTCCCCAATGGTGGGACAGCGAGGTGGAGGACATGAAGCAGGTTGGAGCCCACTTAGCGGAGTGAGCAGGCAAGTTGGCAAGGGTTTAGGCAGTTACACATGTAGGGGGACCTTTGAAGGTGAGGACCAGGATCTTGAACTGTATCTACTGTGTGAAGAGAAGCCAATCAGGAGGCCCTTCTTCTTGTTGAAGTTCAACTGAAGAAAGTTAGCTCTCATGCAAGACTTGATGTCTGACAGACATTCTGTCAGGATAGCAGTGGTTCTGGAGCCAAGAGTGGAGGCAGAGAGATACAGTGGGTGTCATCTACATACATGTGGAAGTTGACCCCTGTCTGTAGATGATGTCACCAAGAGGGAGCATATAGATATTGAACAGGAGGGGACCAAGGACAGAGCCCTGAGGAAAGCCACATGAGACAGTGTGGGGACTAGAGGAGGAACCATTTGTGGAGATGAAGTGGAGATGGTATGAGAGGTAGGATCTTACCCATTCAAGGACAGAATCATAAAGTTGAGGTGAGAGGAAAAATGGTGGAGAAGGATAGAGTGTTTAACGGTATCAAGGCAGCAGAGAGGTCAAGGAGGACGAGGAGGAAGATGGAGCCCTGGTTGCAGATGAACAAAATGTAATTTGTCACTTTAACCAAAGCTTGGGATGCTAGTTTAATGCATTGCTCACTATGTCAAACAATGGGAAGTAGCAATAAACAAGGCATACAGGATACAGGGCTATATTGCCAAATCTGTTGAATTTAGATCTCCATACATCATATTCAAGATTCATAGTGTTATGGTCAGAGTACTGCATACAGTTCTGCCCACTGAAACAAAACAAGGCTGCCCATACCTTTGAGGCAATGGAGAGGAGAGCAACAAGCATGATCACCAGCAATAGAGGAATACGTTCCTAGCTAGAGAAATAAGAATATTAGAGCAATAATTACACAAACTATGGCTCTTCAGTTTAAAACAAAAGGCATCTTAGAGGGGACCTTATAGAGGTGCATAACATTTTAAATCAGTTTCAGGAAGTAAAGTCAGAACAATGCTTTACAGTGCACCAAGACAGTGGAATAAGAGGACATAGATTAATAATGCTTGCATTTGTATAGCACTTTTCATGTCTTCTAGACGTCTCAAAGCGCTTCACAGAATATATTATAAAGGGATTTGACTGTATATATGTGAGAGAAACATGGCAGCCAATTACGCACAACAGTGTCCCATAAACAATCTTGGATTGAAATGATCAATTCATTATTGTTTTTAATAATAATAAATTATGGTTAAAGGCTGTAAAGGGCAAACTCAGGACAGTCATCAACTGGATAGAGTTGGTTAAAGGAAAAATTACTGAGGCCAGGGAAATGAACACATTTAAGTACCACAAAATATACAGTCAATTCACTTTGCAGTTTATTCTGAGACATCTCAAAGACATAAGGCAATATGTCAGATGCAAGGATTATTTACAGTATATGGCTTCATGGGAGGGTGTGTGTTTTGGAAGGATGAGATCTAATGAACTGAAGGTTTTTTTTCATCTGAACCGATCTTGTGTGTGTGGATACAGATGGAGAACTACTTTGATGTTAGCAATGATAACTGCCCCCACCACAACCCCCCACCCCCCACCACCACTCCATATTGTCAAATAACAAGCTCACTTTTTCTCACAAGAATAACAACCACTTTGACGAGATTTCAAAGTCTGCTGAACCTTACCTAAACTAGAAAGAAAAAGCAGTTAAATGTATTTAGGATAGGAAGGATTCTATAGGATTTTCTAAAGAATTAAGTATAATTAAGTTGGACTTTTAAATACATAGACTAAAAGCATTCTGAATGGGGACCTGATAATAAATAGCTGAACCTTTTTTTTTTGTAACTTCAGGTCATTCGTCGAAGCAGTGAAGAGGAGAAGCTGCTGTGCCTGGTGCGGGAGAGAGCTGGTCATTCCTGTGACACTGCAGTTGTCATCGTTCTGATCCTTGTGTGGGAAGGAGTTCCAATGTCACTCGCTGACAAACTGTACATGGAACTGACTCAAACTCTGAGGAAGCACGGTGCCCTCACTAGCCGAAGATGTGCACTAAATGAAGAGTAAGAAAGATTCTGAAATTCTTATTTATGCAAAAAGGGTGTGTCGGTCAGAGTGCGAGGCACATGTGAGATGCCGACTTTTGCCTTTGCCTACAAAATATGCAGTCAACAGTCATTCTACTCGGCAATAAATCCTGTGAAGAGCTTTGAAATATTTTCACAACCTGATCAGATGCTATGTCCCTATACACCTGTAAGGTGCAAGGGTTATTATTAATTATTACTATAGTGTGCAAGGTATAGTGTGTGAGGTTCAGTATGTGAGGTATCGAGAAATAGTCCAATTTCTCAATTTGTGTATGACACTAAGCAAATGTGAAGAGGACAGGTGGGTGTCTCGACACATGTGGAAACCCTTCACTATCCAAACCAAAGTAAGAATTCCATGCATCCCATGACACCTGGAAATCCCAGAAATAGGTTGTTAGAATGGAATGCACACTCTCTCCCTGGAGGGACCTATCCTGCTTACCTCATTCCGGAAAGTATTAGACGGAGGTTGGTGAGAGCCAAGTCTTGGGAATCCCAGAGGGTGGCTACGAGAGTCTAACCAGCTAAAGTCGCATGGCTTGCCATTGATATTGCTGTCTGGCAAGCTTTCCCATTGCTTGTACAGCTAGGATCACCCTATCCGTTAGAGCTTAGGCTTGCAGGGGTAAAAGGAGCTGAGTAGGATGATTCCCTGCCCTCGGTGAGTGGTCTGCCCTCCAAGTCCTGCCAAGCTGACTGTGCTGTCAACAGCAGTGCCCTGGAATACTGCGGAATACTCCTCAGGAGCCAGACTATCGAAACCGCCGTAGAGGGCGATTTGATTCGAACATTCTGTTCTGGGCATGTTATCTTGGAGCCAGTTCAGATCCTACTTACCTCTCCTATCCCACCAAAGAGGATAGTGCAAGGAGACATAGACAGATTAACTAATTGGCAGAACTATGGCAGGTGGAGTTTAACATTGCAAATTATGAGGTAAGTCATTTGGTAGTACACAGATAAATATTTTTTGGGAGTATGTTCTAAATGGGGAAGCAGGAGGAGGGGTAGATGAGCTGAGAAATCCATAGTTCATTAAAATCTCTTTTGAAGCTATAGAAAGCAATTAATAAAGCAAACGGGATGATGGCATTTATTACAAGACGCCTGGAATTCAAAAGTAAGGATGTGCTTCTGTAGTTATATAGACAGCTGAGCCAGGCTGACACATGACATAGCTCCAAAGCTAATAAAGAAATTTCCAATTTATCAAGGAAAAGCTTGTTTCGGGACAATAAACACATATTCATCGCTCATCCTCCCGACATGAAAGGCGCTCTACAAATATAATTTTGTTGTTGTATTGGAGACACAATTCTGTAAAAGCAAGTGTAACATTTGACATGGTTTAAAGTCAAACATCATCACTCTGTCCATTTCTTCCAGACGGACCTGTGCTTGCCAAGGGTTAGACCAGGAAACTTGCGGAGCTTCATTTTCATTTGGCTGCTCCTGGAGTATGTACTATAACGGGTGTAAATTTGCAAGAAGTAAAGCCCCAAGGAAATTCAAGCTGCTTGGTGATGACCCCAAAGAAGTGAGTATCTCCCCTCATCACATATACCAAGGTATTCAATCAGAGAATGTTGTCCGTGCACACTTTCTAACAAGTAAGTTGAATGTCAACAAGATAGCGGCTCTCTGCTTGGCTCCCGTCAGCACATTCTCACCTCAGGCGCTGACAGCATCAATCTACACGGATGCAAATTCCACCTCATCAAGCTAGTCTTTAATGTTTTGTTCAACTCTCAACTGTCTTTTAAACCACATTGCACTCACCCACTTAGGTTTCCCCACCTCGACTACATCACATGTGACTGTCACTACCTCTCCCCTTGGGCTGACCCTTATGCATGCTTTTAATCACAACCAGTCTTGACTATGCCAACTCCGTGTGTCCCAAATCTTCCCTCCACAAGCTACAGACCATCCAGAGTTCTGCATCTTATGTCCTCTCCCTCATCAGGCTCTATAATCCTATCACATCCATCCTGTTTAGCTCCATTGGCTCCCCATCCCTTAGAGTATGGGAACAGAAGATTCCTTGGCCTCACTTTTAAACACGATGGTCTTGCCCCAACCTTCCTCTGTGACCTTCTTAAACTCCACCAACCCACCCCTTCCACTCAGCAGGACTGACCTGCTTCGAGTTCCCTGCCATGCCAGGCCTGCCTGCCCTCCCTGCCATGTATTTCCATTCAACCTCTCTGAGACGCCATCCAGCATGGTGGGCACTATATAAATCAAAGTTGTTGTACAATATATAAGAAATATGCATTGCTTAAGAGATAACCTAAGATTCATTTGCTTAAATTTGAGATTTACAACTGTCCCAGAAGCTATCCAGACAGAGCATGCAGTAATTTCAGCAGTGACTTTGTAAATCACTCAGTTGTTTGTGTCATTGATTTATATATTTTTTGCCCAGGAGGAAAGGCTTGAGTCAAACCTTCAAAATCTTGCAACCTTATTGGCACCAACCTACAAGAAATTTGCCCCAGATGCATTCAGCAACCAGGTGAGTAGATATCCATCCTAGACAGATAGCTACCACCCAAATCACACAACACTCAAAAGGTTGATGAATACAATTGGAAATACATTGATTTTGAAGGGATCTTGTTTAAAGTTTTATCATATTTGCCTCAGGAACTTTCCATCTTAAAAGGGTTTAAGAAATTTTAATTAGAGAAGCAGTAAATTAATTTATAAGAAATTCCTCACAGAGTATAAAATCAGCCAGTCTGAATGGCTTGGGTTTCTTCTGCTTCCATTGTTTCAGGTGAGTACCATTTGATGTGTGTACCATATGCATTGCTCACAAATGTGCTGGTTTCTGTGGAGGAGCCTGTATGAAGCAGTAAACAGGGTTTCAAGGACACATGCCTGGAAAAGTCAAGCTGGCTCTCATGAAGGCAGACTTGAAGATATAGACATTTCCCCACATCATACTTCGAGTGAGTAGTGTGGCTCAACAAATACCATGTTGCACCGATAATAAGAACAAATCAATATTCAGCATAATTTAGGTGGATAACTGACTCTTTTTTGGTAATAGATCAAGATGCTGCAGGTGAATTGACTATCCAGTGCTGCAATGCAGAAGCACTGATTAGAAACCAGGTTTAGTACCCATGTTTAGTTGGATATTAAAGATCCCATTGCACTATTCCAAAATAGAGAAGGGAATTTTGTTGGTTGGAAGATGGTATTGAGAGGATACAAATTTAAGAAATCACTGATGGGATTAAATACCTGTATTAGGTGTCTTGTCTCTGAGTCAGAAGGTTGTGGGTTTAAGCCGCACATCACACCTTTGAACCCCTGAGTTTAGACTGAAACCTACATGGCAGCGCTCGGGAGGTGTTGGAGGTGCCATCTTTCTATTAAGATATTAAACCAGGTTCCATCGCATTAAGCATTAAACATCAAACATCACATGAACTGTTTAAAAAGGGAAGGAAATGTTTTCCGTTGTCATGGCCAACAACCCCTTAGATAAAATTGATCACTTTACAGTTTTTGTGGGACATTCTCTGTTGTATTACAAATACACAGTCACTAGACTTTACAGTGAACCACGCTCTAAAAAACATTACAATAAAATAGCAGATGAAGGTTGCTGGTGCTCTTGATACCACTGGTTGTACCTGGGCAACTGTAGCCTGATATCAGGCAAGTGCCCTTAGGAAATTGTCCAATAATCTCAAGTGCTTGTCACTGCTGCAGGAAATGCTGCAGGAAGCACTCAGATAAAAAAAAGTTATCAACAGTACAAACACTTTTTTTGTCCCCAAACGCCTTTTGACATCTGTTCAATTACATAATCCCCAACTTCTAACACAACTAATCGTAACTGTGAATTGCCCATAATTAAGAATAGGAATTAAATATAATTTTCTTTGTTTGACCCACCTTCAAAATAATGGACTACCTCCCACTATGCTCTCATCAGATGTTGGCTGCGATGTGCACATTAAGGGGTCAAACTGATGTCCACCCTTGTCCACCCACCCTCGACTCCAGGACTACTGGCGTTCTGACTGCATGCCTGTCCAACACTGAGTCCTGGACAAGGGGCAAATTTCCTACAGCTCAATGTCAACAAGACGGAGACCCTCCTGATTGGCTCACGTCAGCGCCTCCGCACATCAGGCGCTGACAACATCAGCATTCAAGGCTGCTCTCTCCACCTCTCGAAGCCAATCAGGAATCTGGGCGACTTGTTCGACCCTGAATTATCCTTTCTTCCCCACATCCGCTCCATGACGGACACAGCCTTCCACCACCTCCACAATATTGCCAGACTCTGCCGCTACCTCACCCCCCCATACCGCCGAAACTCTCATCCATGCCTTTATCACTTCCAGGCATGACTACGGGAACTCTCTCCTCGTCAGCCTTCCCAGCTTCTCCCTTCACAGGCTGCAGATCATTCAGAATTCTGCAGCTCGTGTAGTCTCCCGTACCAGGTTTCGCGACCACATCACTCCCACTCTCGCCCATCTCCACTGGCTCCCCATCCCCCAGAAGATCAAATTCAAGATCCTCGTCCTCACTTTCAAGGCCATTCACGGCCTTGCCCCTGCCTATCTCTCTGACCTGCTGTCTCCCTATCAGCTTGCCCACACCCTCCATTCAGCAGACTCAGGCCTGCTCCACGTCCACCGCCCTAACCGCCCAACCATCGGTGGCCGGGCTTTCAGCCTCTCTGCTCTCGCTTTCTCCCTTTCCTCCTTCAAGACCGGTCTCAAGACCTTCCTCTTCAACCGCGTCTTCGACTCCCCCCTAATTCTTCCCCCTCTCCCACTCTCCTCCTTCCCCCTACCCCGATCCTCCACCCCACCAGCCCTCAGGTCCCGACCTGACAGTTCAGCGCTTTGGGACATCCTCCCGACGTGAAAGGCGCTATATAAGTGCAATTTTGTTGTTGTTGTTGATGGGAAAACTTCATGATATGAAATTCAGGAATGTGGGACTTCAGTAATGAGGAGAGGCTAGAGAAGCTAGGATTATTCTCCATGGAGCACAGAAGGTTAAGAGGAGACTTAATAGAACATAAATACAGTCTGATTCTCAAATGTATACAGTAATCAAATTGTAAAATAGTCAAGAGTTTCTAATGCTTTGTCACAAGAGTATATGGCCACCCGAATCTGTCCCAAGAATAGATTTTAATCTCAAACTCGGAAGCCAACTTCCTGCTGCAATACTGTGATGTTTCCTTGTTACACTCCAGCCAATCTGAAGGACACTGAAACTCACTGTTGAAGTAGGGGAATCTTTTGTTTAGACGAATCCACGTCCACTAAGAGGAAGTAAGTTTAGACCACACTTAAGAACACCAACAACATAATTGCACTTATATAGCGCCTTTCACGTCAGGAGGACGTCCCAAAGCGCTGGCCACTTAACAATGCCACTTAACTCCTTCCACGTAGAGCACCAGCAGACAGCAAACAGAGGAAACTATCATCCCACTGGTTAAATGAATTTGAACCCAGTTCCTCAAGATAAATCCGAGTTTTAACCTATTGTTATACCCAGTCCCTTCCTCCGAGGTATTTTCAGCAAACTGCAAGTCTCTATAAGTTTACAGTCCTTGCATAGTTGCAAAGCATTGGGAAAATAGCCTTCAAATTTCAACTCTTGGTAATGATAGTTCACTTAAGTCAGTTTTGTCATATTAGTAATACATTTATTTTGCAGAACTATAGAAATGAATGACACTGTAGGAGATCAGTTGACCCATTTCTTTGTGTTAATGTTTGCTCCTCCAAGACAGTTCTGAGGTACTGGATACAAATTCGGTGCCGCAGAAAGTGCCATGTTAACAATGAAATAATTGTTTCCCTGGAATGCATCAATTTCATCAATTATACCACTTGTGGGAGGAAGACCACTTACTTCATCTTCATTGCCTGCTTTAAGGGTAAAAGCATTTGAAGTAGACTCCCATCAGATGTGGGAGATAACAACGCCACTTTGATGGTGCGCTTTGAGTCTCACATTGAGCTGCCTCTTAATACGCAGCCAACCTTGGAACTTGAGCCTTAGAATGTTATAACTGCAAAAAGTTCTTTCCTGAATATATTTCCCAATATTGAATTGTTGATGCTCTGAATTTACTCAGTATTTCTGACCGTTCCTTCCTACTCTCTCTCCCCCCCTCCCCCCCAGCAATGTATGTATACAAGTAATATTGTATCACTTACCTAATGTTTGACATGTTTGAATTCCATGGATTATTTGGGTGGGAATATATAAAGTTATGAAAATACTGTAAGAAAAAGGAACAATGTATTTACGGATAATATTCTGGCACAATCTGACGCATCCTTCAGGATACACAGAAAGCATAATGAAACGAGGGACGGAAATGATTTAAACAACAATCCAACATGTAAATGTTTTCACTTTTTGTTTAACACAGATTGAATTTGAGCAGAGAGCACCAGACTGTAGGCTTGGTAAGCAGGAAGGACGTCCATTCTCAGGAGTGACTGCTTGTGTGGATTTTTGTGCTCATGCTCATAGAGATCTGCACAACATGCAGAATGGTAGCACAGTGGTAAGTAATGTAGGCATTGCAATGCAACTATCTCAAGGTGTTCAATTGGACCGGATCCTACAGATAACTGGATATGCAACTGTGTTTACACTTATTAAATTGGATAATATTGTGTCAACAGTCTGAAACTGATCATAGTGGCCAAGATGGTGGAAGGGGCTATGAAAGCTTTGGGAATTGTTTTTGTTTATGATTTCTGGTGACGAGAGAGATTAGCTCCGCTGCCCTCTACAACACAGTGACAATAAGCACAATTTATCTTTTTCAGGGATCCTGACCCAGAACTATTACTTTCATAAATAAATATTCACAATAACAATCTTAACTGTGTATTTAAAAAAATTAAAAAACTACTGTCACATATGTAAATTTTGAAATCTATCACTTACTTGCTCACCTCATTGAAGACCCATTGGGCGAAGGGAATGTTGTATACAGTACTAGGATTTTAAATTTAAGTAAGGCAAATTTCAAAGAGATGAAAAATTGATTGACTGCAGTTAACTAAGATGATCTGGTCATGAGTAAACATATAGCAGACTGTGGGAAGTATTTGCAAAAGTATTTGGCATGATAGAAACAGGTAAAGATTACCTCAAAAGGTAAAGATTCCACTTGCGAAGCAACTATGGTTAACAAGCAAGGTAAGAGATAGTATCAAGATAAAAGAAAAATCTTACACAAACGCAAAAGAAAGTGTTAATCTAGCCGCCTGAGTTAAAGCAACAAATGGATATAAAGAAAGTAACAAGAGGTGCAAAACAGGAATATATATATATTTTAAAAAGGATATGAAAGCTAATAGCAAAAGTTATAATAGTAGAAAGAGTTTGGTACAGGGGAATGTGTGCCCAATTAAAGTTACATGACTATAATGGACAATGATAAATGGCAGACTTGCATATGTTTTCACAGTGGAGAAGGACAAAATACCAGTGATACAGGGAACCTAAAAATAAGTAAATGGGAAGAATTTATTAGATTTAATGCAAGAAAATAATCATGGACAAAATAATATGACTTAAATAGACAAATCTCCACCCCAGGAGATTTCCACTCAGGAAATTAAAATAAATAGGTGAAGAGATTTGTTCATCATAATCTGCACCAATAGAAAAGTGGGAGCTCACTTTAAGTGCAGCCAATTTCCATCTCATGCTCCTTTGGCAATCCCAACACTCCCCGCATCATGCATGCGAAACAAGAGCCATTTCACCCATAGTAGCAGTGGAAACAAAGACAGTGACATGATGACATGCCCGGCAATCAGATTATTAGCCCTGCACATTGTCAATGAGAAGATCTTTATTGTGCTCCAACAGGATGTGCTTTACCTGAGTTTGTCCAATTTAATAATCTCTCATAGAGGTGAATGAGAGCTGATTAAATTGGACAAACTAATAGGGATCTGTAGAATTGAGCAGGTTGCTGTGATGCAAATTCATAATATTTGACAATTTATCTTGTACCTTCCACAAAACAGACTGCTGCATGATCTTCATGGAGCACAGAGTAACGTAAAAACAACTCACATTTTTTTTTGTCTACTCATGGATTACTTTTTAGATCAGACAATGAAATAATTTTTGTTTCTGAAAGCCAGATATGATTGTATATTTTCCCCAAATTTACAGGTATGTACACTTACCAAAGAGGACAATCGACATATTGGTCAAATACCAGATGATGAGCAGCTTCATGTCCTGCCTCTGTACAAAATCTCTCCAACTGATGAGTTTGGAAGCGTTGAAGCTCAGGAGGCAAAAATCAAACAAGGTGCTATTCAAGTTCTGAATTCGTTCCCCCGCATGGTGAGAATGCTGGCTCAGCCTGTCAAGAGTGGACGGCAGAAGAAGCAGGACGCAAAGAAGGCAGCGGCAGTGGCAGCTGAAAAACTCCTCAATCAGGAGAACTCAGTTAAGGCAGAAAAGGCTCATGTGACTGCAGCACGCCTGAATCAGGCCAGCTCAGAGAATGCCCCAACCAACCAGCAAATGCCAGGTAATTAAGCAAATATCATCCCAGATTTTCTGTAAATCCTTAGCTCAATCCCTGCAGCTGCATTTTAAACGCTGAAATTATCTGAGTTACATAACATTTAAAGGTTTGTTTGAGACGCCTGAGATGCCGTCCGGTGTGGTGGGTGCTATATAAATCAAAATTGTTGTTGTTGTTTGTTTTCCCAATGCCATGAATAAAGCAATGCATGAATACTATTGAATGTAAAGACATTCAAGTGGAGACACTTAGTTCTCATCCAGGAGATGAGGAATGCTACACATAATGATATGAGGGCTCGGGGAGAAGCCATTGTTAGTTCACATATTGAGTTCCAGATGGTCTGTGCTTTTAACAAGGATTTTACTCTTGATTGATTCTATTGAAAACATAGATGAAGGAACAAAATTTATAGCTTAGGACACCACCATGGTTCAAAAGGATACAAGTATTATTTTTAATAACAGTCTGTAAGTTATAAGAGTAAAGGAAGACTGGGGATCAAACCAGATAGAGCACTTTTGGTCTGAAGGAATAAATTGTATTAAGAAATAGAAAATGTTATTTCAGTGAGGAGGAGGAGCCGCTGAGGCTTCAGAGAAAGGGAAGAATGTTCTATCTTCTGCATCAGTCTTCGAAATCCTTTTAATACCTACCTTTTTCTCCATACCTATGGTCATCTCCTTTCTACCCTCTCCCTGTTCAGCAACATCAGTGTGAAGATGCTCTGTAATTAAGGTGCTATATAAATCCATGTTTCTCTGATCATGCTATTGATAAGATAGGTCCTCACAAGGCTCTAATGGCTACCAAGTCTCCGAAAGGATTGATTTCAAGATCCTCACATACAAATTCCCCTCTCCCCTACCTCTATGGAATAAATTCTATAGAGGTCCTGAGTTTTGGAGCATCATGGCTGCATGGCCGCCGATAGTGGAGCTGAGGGTATGAGGGACATGCAGAAGGCTGAACGAAGAGGCGTGTACAGGAGTAGGGGTTAAACAGGTTTGAGAGGTAGAGAGGTGCTAGGGCATGAAGTGATGTGTGAGGATCCTGAAATTGATCTGTTCTTCATTAAGGATGCCTTTAGGTAAGACAAATGCGTAAAATTAGTACTGTGGCATTGGATATTAAATCCATAGGTTGCACTCCAATGGCAGTGCAATCTATCTTCTAGTCCAATCATTGTAACTAAGTTATTGATTGGCCCGTTAACCACCTTTATTAACTTTGTGGTAACTAACTCATTGCTCTGTAACTTTGAAAGGCACAGAATGGCAAAGGAACTTTTGAACCACTCCAAAGTTAGCTACATTAGAGGGAACAAAAGGATAATTATTCAAACAGTTTCATCAGATTGGAATGAGGTGACCAGTGGGAAAGCTTGGCATTTGCATTACTATAACCTCTATCGATTCCAGTTTCCGTAACATTGTAGAATAGAAACAGTTGACCAGATTTGAAGTAGGTAACAAACTGAGCTGCTGTTACATAGGAACCGCATTATTGATTGCAAAGCTGTTCCTCATAAAGCTGAAAGCTGAAGTTTATATAGGTTAACTTCTGAGCTTCAGTTTAACTATTTTATTCCACATAAACTGGCTAAAGAGTATAAATATCTGGTCTACTAAACATTTTTGGGGTTTTGATTTTCTTGCAGGTCCTGGGATTCCTCCAGCTATTCAGCAACATGCAGTGCCCAGACATCCAGTGGCTGGTTTCTATCAGTCAGCCCCCCCAAGTGCTTACCCAGGCTATCAGTGTAATGGGAGCACAGCCATGGACAACTACCATCATTATATGGGCTCTTACTGTCCCTCACTCACACACCATATGGATATGTACCGCTATCAGGTTCCAGTGAATAAGCTTACCCTGCCACCAATTCAGACTCTCTACCAGCAGTTTTCTAATTCTTACAGGTATGGCAATAATCAGATGTGTATGGGCAGATTTTGGAACTATGGTGACTATGGCATGCCTGTCAATGGTTATAGTAATTGCCAGATTGATAACAGAATATCAACCATCCCACAAATTAGAGCATATCCTCACTATGAACCATCCCCTCAAATTGAGCCACAGTTTATAGATCCTGCTACCAAATCAATGCCCAGTTTAAGTCATCCAACTTTGGACCATGCTGCTGTTGCACATGGCAGCCAATACCCAGCATACGCCAGCCCATACCTAACCCACGATCATCGTCCTGCTAATTCTTTCCAGATAGAAAATAAAGAAAATGAACTTAATATGCTAAGAGCTAACGGTCTCTCAAGACTACTTCCATCAATTAATTTTGACATGGCAAACACCTCACAGGCGGGGCTGCCTGCTCCCATGATCAATTCCAGTGTGCCAGAAATCATCTCTTCTATGCCTCCACAAAATAATGTAGTGGCTCCAGAAGAGCCTCAGGAAATCTGGTCAGACAGTGAGCATAACTTCCAAGATTCAGATATAGGAGGGGTTGCAGTAGCACCATCTCATGGGTCAGTGCTTATTGAGTGTGCAAAGCGTGAATTACACGCCACAACCCCACTGAAGTACCCCAATAGAAATCACCCAACTAGGATATCTCTTGTATTCTACCAACACAAGAGCATGAATGAGGCAAAGCATGGATTAGCAATGTGGGAGGCCAAGATGGCTGAAAAGGCCAGAGAAAGAGAAGAAGAAGCCGAACGGCTAGGTGTGGACTATGTGCCTACCAAATCTTACAGCAAAAAAACTAAACGGGAAGTCACAGATACACATGAACTTGCAGAAGCAACGCAGCTACGTTTTATTAAGACTCTTACGCAAAGGACCATGACTTTTACAACAAACTCAGTAACTACAGCATCTCCATATGCCTTTACACGGGTTACAGGGCCTTACAATCGCTGGATATAGATTCAAACTCAATGGGTTACCTCATCTTCTGTGCAGCTGTTAGCAAGGCAGCTCTACTATACCCTATGAGAAAAACAGTGTTTGAGGAAGAACAATACACCAGCAAATAGAGACAGTCTCTGCCAAACCCTGTAGTGGCTCATTTTTTATTTAAAGAGTGCTCACAGTTAGGATCAAGCCGAAAAGTGTCCTATGCAAAAGTGCTGTTTCAGACTGTCATTCTGAAATATAGATACAAGCAGAAGAATCATTCTGTAAATTAATTTAAATTATTTATGCCAGACACGAGTGACCTCTTTTATCATTAATGAGCCTACATTTTTGGAAGCAGGGCAAGAGGAACAATAAACCTCTGGTGCTGAATATTTGTACATTTACCAGGGCAACATTTAAACTACAGATTTCCATCATGTAGTTTTTAATATGGAACAATTAACAAAGTCTAACAGATTGCTTTTATCTTTCTCTATGTGTTATTTACAGTTTGCAGTCAAATTAGAACAGATTTTGTTGACTAGCCAGGAAAAAGAAACACTGAAAAGTTTTAATATCATGGTGCTACATTTTAGAGGTCTTTTAACATCTTTAATGAAAATCTCAAATGTCATTCAGGATTAAATGGTTTCATAATAACTCAATTCCCTCAGTTCATGAATTGATGCTGAGATGCCCTCTTATATCTCGGGGGTCTTTTAACTTAAAGTTATAATTGCTGTGTAAAATTTTTGCCTACATTTAAAATGTAGAAAAGTACTTTGGAGGGTCAATGAATTCTGATTCTGCAGTAAAGATCCTCAAATGATTTTTGGCAGAATATTTTTTAAAATGTTGGTGTTCAAAAGCACTTTGAATATTTTAATCATTGATGATTTAAAGGGTGAAAAGAGAGGCATTAAGAAATTTACTGTAAAATAGTAATGCAAAAAAGTAACATCTTAGCCATAAATCATCTAATGGGCTATGTGTACTTTTAAAAAATGTCACTGATAACCTTACAGTTTGGGATTTACTGGATACAAGGAGAAAACCTTATATGAACTTAACATAAAACACTGATTCTGGTGCTTGGTATTCAGTATGCAGCTATATTTGTTATGTTAAAGTATAAAGTCCATACTAAGTCACTAAAGTGATTGCGCGGATTTAGAGCTTAGTCTTTCATATTAACATTTAGCTCACAGCATGTTTTAGACAATAATACTATGGCTATCTTAGACCAATTTAACACATTTATAAATGAATTATATATTCACTCAATAGATTTGATTTGCAATGAGATGTTCTTGTTCGGGTGGAGATGTAATGTTTTCCAGTTACAATGTAAGCAGTGTGTGTTTTGAGAGTTCAGAGAACTGAGAACATACCAGGTCAGATAAAACAGGGTTAGTTGTATTACAATGGAGAAATCAGGCAGCTGGCTTGCTGTGGTAATGTTGAAATCATTGATTTGTAAATATAAAACAAAAACAAAAAAAGATGAAAAGGTGTACAGTAAATTAAATTTGTAAACAGAATTTTCTTTTCTTTTTTTTTACTTAACGCTTTTACTATTTTAGTACTGTAATATTTTCCTAATACTTTTTTAAGCTTTTTTTTCAGAATGGTGCTACTCAATCTGCTATGGTTAAAATGTGAGTTTAGGACGTACAAAGGGTTGGATATGTTCCTACTTGTCATATACCTCAGCTCCTGTAATAGGCAATAGGAAAATGATGAAATAGTAGTTGGTAGTGTTTTGTACACCATCATTGTTTAATTTAAAAATTAGTCTTTATGACATAAACATACTTTTTCATTTTGATACTTGATAACTTGAAACTCAACCTTTTGTTCTACAAGATCAGGGATAATACAACTCTTATATTCTCCTTATGCCAATACATCACCTGTGTTTTAATATCCACCTTTTTAATTTTTTTTAATTTTCAGGGATACATTCACTTTGTTTTAATCCCTTATTTTGGATTTTACGTGTATAGGAGGGGTGGGTGGGGGGGAGGGGGATACATGTACTTGATGCTTCTAAATGAGCGTTAGTAAAGCAGTGGCTTGATTTTAATTATGTGGAAATGCAAAGTGTGTAATAGTTATTTCTTCAGAATTTCAATAATGTATGCACTGAGCTGATAAAAGGGAAAAAAGAAATGGAGCAAAAGGTTTGTTATTTCCATGGGAGAATGGGGGTGGTATATTAAATGAAAAAATGAACTGTGTTGTATAGAACCCAGCTTCAGTAGCAACATGTCTGTCCGACGTAAAGTGCATGTATAAGGTATTAGGTTAATGATAGCCATACTTGAAAATGCTTCAGAGTAGTGTCGACATTACTTGAATTAAATTTCAGCTTGATTGACGCAATGCAGTATATTGTTCACTTCAGAAGCTAGAGGTTAATGTATACTGAAGTGTAGGTTATTTAGCTGAGTTTGACACTAAAATCATTTTTGGTGTGCATTTTGTATGCGTTCTGTTCTGTATTTTACTTTAGCTTTGCTCTTTACTGATCAATTGGATATGTTGAAAAAATAAATGAGGCTGGTTATAAATACTGTAAGTAATGTACTAAAAAGCAGAAAGTTATTTGAAAGCTGTTTATTATATCATTCCTGATAATGCTGAGATGTGGGTGTTTTTAATAAAATTTATATTTATTTAATGCAAATTGAGACAAGTTTTGTATTTTTTTTACAAATATTTTCCCAAATCCTACGAACTGTTTATAAACATAGTGTCATCGTGATCGACATGAGGAAAATGCTAGCACATGATAATTGGGGATTCCAAACTTTGTTACCACAAAACATGAAACCGTAAAGGTTTCCAAAAGGATTCTTTAATAAGGAATATGAGTTGAGCAAATGGGACTCTTTATGGTGATAGAAATACATCAGTGCTAAACTGGGAAGCTCTGTTTTGGTACAGTCTACTTCTGAGGACAAGTTATCATGAAATAATCCTTGCATTTAATACAATGCCGTTTCTAATGTCATCGAGACATCTCAAAGCACTTTACACAAATCTAATGGTATTCCTTTAGAAGTCCAACCAAGGGAGGACTTTTATCAAAGTCCTGCAGCTTAGTGGTTAGAGCACTTGCCTCACAAGTGAGAGGACCTGGGTTCGATTCTTGGTAGGGAAGGAAACTTGCCCAACATTTGGCTCTGCCAAGAATCGAATCCAGGTCTCCTCGTATGCGAGGCGAGTGCTCTAACCACTAAGCTGCAAGACCCTGATAGAAGTCCTCCCTTGGTTGGACTTCTAAAGGAATACCATTAGAAATTCCTTAGTTTAAACCCTCTCCTATTTCTACAATGTGGTATTAATGTACTTGTAATTATTCAAGTGACAATGTTCATGACCATCAAGAAATTCAACATCAATGTACCACTATTTGGGTTTTCATTCCTGGGATTTTTGGAACGTTATTACCATAAGGGCTTCCTTTCACACCAAGCGGACGTGATATCACATTAAAGAGCTTCACATAATATTACTGTTACATATAGTGACTGTGTGTTTTGAAGGTGAACATGCCAATCAGTCCCAAAACAGGCACCAATTAGCACAGCAGCCTCACACACCACCTATGCCCTATACAATTTGACCTTGCATTGGCGAACATAATATATTTTCTTGAATTCCAGTATTGCAATCTTAAGAGTCAAAACATTATTTGATAAAAGAAAAAAAGAGTAACATTAAAACATATGGGAACTCAGCAGGAATTAGATTAGATGTCTCGTGGAGGAAGACTAATTCAGAAATGACAAGTACAATGGCCTGTTTCTGTGCATTATCATCTTGTACAGTCCTGTAGCTCAATGGTTAGAGCACTCGCCTTACAAGCGTGAGACCTGTGTTTGAATCCAGGCAAGTCAGAGCGAAACTTGGGCAAGTTTCCTTACTCCACACGCCTAATAATAATCCCTCCAAAAAAAACACAATAATAAAATTGGTCATTTCAATCCACGACTATTTGTGGGACACTGCTGTGTGCAATTGGCTGCCGCATTTCGCCCACAAATGTACAGTCAATTCACAGTATATTCTGTGAAGCGCTTTGAGACGTCTAAAAGACGTGAAAAACCGCCATATCAAATTCAAGGATTATTATTATTAATGCTTCTATGAACACACAATCTGCAACAGTGTAATGCTGACACCCAAAAATGGGAATCATCGAACACTGATAGATGTGAATGTCAGTTTCAATCACTTTGAGTGTCAAGTAATGAAAGCAATCCCCCCCCCCAAAAAAAAAAAATCCTTGCATTTGATATAGCGCCTTGTTATGTCATAAAGTGCTTTGCAGGATATACTGTAAAGTGGAGTGACTAAATGTTATGGGCAACACGTGGCAGCCAGTTGTGCACAGCAGTGTCCCACAAACAGTCATGGATTGAGTGACCAAATTATTACTGTTTTATTTATTTTTTGAAGGGATTATTACCCCTGGAAAGTGAACGAACAGCAACTGTGGACACCAACTGTGGACTTTTTAGGGTCAGCTGGGTATCTGACACCAGCAGAAATCCATCACATGATTATCCAAACTGAACTTATGCAAACTATCCCAGGGCCTTGAAACGTCCTCCTGACGTAAAAGGTACTCTATAAATGTCATTTTGTTGTTTGTTGCTGTCGTTGTTGGGGGTGAGGGCGAGGGGTTCTGGAAGTATACCACCAATTAATGAAAATTCCAGAGGTGTTTATTTGAATGGAATGCATACTCTCTGTGGAGAGCATGCGTCCTGATAATCTAATTCTGGAAAGTATGAGATGCAGGTTAGCAAGAGACAAAATTTGGGGATCACCAAGTTGTGCGTTGGAATACTGCTGGAGTCTAACCAACTAAAATGACAGAACTTTCCAATTGATAGCATTGTCTGGCAAGCTTTTGTGCTACTTATCCATAATACACTTTAGGGCAATAGTGGCCAACCTGTGGGCTGCTCATCCATGTCCTGGATGAGAGCTAACTTTTTTCAGTTGAACATCAACAAGATCGAGGCTCTCCTGATTGACTCCTGTCAGCGCCTTCACACCTCAGGTGCCGACAGCATCATCATCCAAGAATGCATATTCCTCCTCACTAAGCTAGACCGAAACCTTGGTGTCTTGTTTGACCCTCAACTATACTTTCTATTCCACATCCGTGCCATTGCCCACTTTGCCTTCCCCCACCAACATCACTCGGCTCGACAACTGTTTCACACCAAAGGCCACAGAAACTCTCAGAAATGCATTCATAACATCCAGGCTTGACTAGGCATCTCTCCCTAGAATATCTAGAACTCTGCAGCCCATGTTCTCTCTTGCACCAGGTTCTGTGACCCTATCACCTGCATCCTCGCCTTACTCCAGTGCCTTCCCATCATATAGAGGATACAGTTAAAGATCCTGGTCCTCATATTCAAAGCCCTCAATGGTCTCACTCCCCCTATCTACAAACCCCCTACCAACCTGCCCGCTTCCTCCACTCAGCAGGCTCCAGCTTCACATCCTATGCCTCACATCAATGGTGGGCAAGCCATTAGCCACTCTGCCCCCACCATTGGAACTTCATCTCGCAGTCCCTCGCCCCATCCCCCTCCTTTGCCTCCTCCAGGACCCATCTCAAGACCCTCCTCTTCAATCGTGCTTTTGATCATCCTCCTTCCCACTGGCCCGCCCGCCCTGTCCTCCACATTCTCCAATCACAACCCCCATCTTAGATCCAAAACACTGACTGTCCAACACCTTGGGATGTCCTCCTGGCATGAAAAGCATTAAACAAATGTTATTGTTGAGTAAGCCTGCTATTGGACTTGTCCCTCGAGAACATTAAAGTAGCTGGTACTTTGCAAGCTGTTCTGTAGAGGTTCTCCCATTATGCTGAAAGCATATGTCCTCCAGATAGCTGCTGAGGAAACTCAGAAGCTTTGGGCTGGAAGGCTTTACCCGGAGTCCGAATTCATAAACACGTGTTTATACATCCAGTGCATGAAGTCCACCTTGATTGGCCTATAAAGTGGTAAGCAACTACTGTTTAAACTGAACAAAATACTACAGATGCTGGGAATCTGAAACAAAAACAAAGGTTGCTGGGGAAACTCAGCAGGTCAAGCAGCATCCATGGAGAAAGGAAAAAGAGTCAACGTTTCGGGTCTACAACCCTTCATCAGAACTACTGCTTAAACTACACAACTCCACCTGGTGGTACCATTGCTCAATGGAATCTGCAACAGCTTCTCCTCCCACCCTCACATTGTTATGTTGATCCCTCTTAAAAATTATATATAAACTATTTCAATAAGGCATAATCAGTAATTACTTTCTGCCACAGGACCGGTGGTATGTCTTGCCCTACCCTGTGCTCTAGTGAGAATAGTGATTATATTGGCGGGTAACATATCAATATGAGATGTACAAATATAAAAAGGTGGGCAAAGTAGCTTTTTTCTGCCACCCAGAGGATGAAATCTGAAAGGATTTGTGTCTATTTCCATCTTATTGTTCAATTTTTGTAGTAGACGGAAAAGGTGGAAACTGGCCTCATCCTCCCAAAAGCAGGCCTTGCTTTTGTAGTTGCCTTGTAAAGAGTTTCTCACAAGTTCATAACAACAGTGCAGAGGCATCTGTTTATTTAATCCTCAGTAAATATACTCTAAAAAAGAATGATTGACAGTTCTCAATAAACAAATTGCCGAGACCTATTAATCTTTTATGTTAAAGATTTCTGCATACCTCGTGCTAACTTTCAATTTAATGATTTAGAAAATGTAAAAGCTTCAAACAAACTGCTGGATCTTTTGAAATGTCAGTTTATTTGTAAGGTTTATTGCACAATTGAAAACATTTTCATAACTTTCAACTGCAGAAGTTTAGGAAACATGATCTAAGCATTTGCCTTAAGTGAAAACCCAATTTCAGGGGCAGTCAGACTAGCCCATTGGGGCCCACGTGCAATGTCAACAAATCGTTTGTTTTCAATAACGTCTAATCTATGAGACTATCTTTGTAACCAATGCCTTGAGCTGCATCCTGTTATTTAACTACAGTATTATACAAAAATATCACTTCCTATCGGAATGAATAAGTGAGAATTTGTACATGCCATTCTATAATTGTGCGCATTGCACAGTGTTATTCAGGTAATTTTGACACTAAACGGTACATTATTTTGTATCATGTATTGTACATGATAAAAATTGGTATGTGGAAAGAGGCAAAAATTGTGTTATAAACCTTACATATGGCAAATTCCCACTCGGGTCCGCATATAAGATAAGGCAGTGTTCTAACTGTAACTTCCTGGAACTGTAGACATTATGGGGGAGAAATGTTATCTGGATATAGATTTTCTCCTTTGTAGAGTATTTCATGATGTGCAGAATTTGACAAATTCCTAAATCTAGCCTCAGTTTGTGTGGAGTCAGGCGAGGATCATTGGGGGAAATATAGTCATCAAATGAACCTTTCAACAACAACAACAATTTACATTTATAGAGCGCCTTTCACGTCGGGAGGACGTCCCAAGGCGCTGAACAGGAGGCGTATATATTGCACACATACAGTCTTGAGAATAATTATCTTTAAAGCTGTTTTAACATTATTCCAGGCAAGGTGTCAATCTGGTAGTTAGTAGCAATCTCACCTCTGAATCTGAATGTCGTGGTGCCAAACAAGTCCCAGTTCAGGACCTGGTGTTTGCATCTCTGAACAATGAGATGTTATCCTGTCTACTTGTTCAGGTTGATGTAAAATATGTCATTGCAGTTTTGTCCTTATAATAATTATTGGATTATTATTTGTGAGGGCAGTTGAAAAGTACTTCAGAGGACTAATCATTACCAACCTTATTTTCCAGCTCAGTATGAGAAGGGTGCTTTAACCCAAAGACCTCCTGACCCAGAGGTGTGAGCGCTGACTCAGCTGACAGAATTAAGTTGCACACCTCACTTATCAATGCAAACAGATCATTTAATTTTATTGAAGGCTCATGAAACAATAAAAACAAGATGATCACTCTGCTTTGAACGGTGCATCACTTGAGATTCAGAACTGGTTTGAGAAAAGCTTCCAATGCAATTCATTAATCTATTTGTATCTGTACTGGTCCAAACAACAGCAGCTTTGAATATCCAACCGTGACCTTTTCTGCTACAAACTATCAAACTGTCTATTTTACATTTATTAATAGTGTACAGTACTGTTGAAATGAAAGACTTAAAATGTAGAGGAAACAAGTTTAATGAACAATCATGTGCTGACAATAATTAGTGAGGAAATTAAGCATTTACAGCAAGTTCTGTACACAAAAGTTGTACATATGAAAGGGCTCCCCCGATTTACGAGGGTTGCGTTCCTGAAAAATCGAAACGTCGTAAATCAAAACACAGTTTCCCATGCAGTCCCACAAAATACACTATGTACCGCAAATGCGCAAAAACTATGCGCCAAATTTTTTTGTCGTTAAAACGAAACCAAATGTCGTATATCGATAAAAAGTTGTTAAAAAATTGCTTATTAAATCAAAACAGTGTAAATAGAAATGTCGTAAATCAGGGGATACCTGTACTATGCTTGTTGACTAATTGGACCAATAGAAATTGTGATGGTCTACCAGCTGAATCCACTTTGTACCTGGTTATATTCATGTCTTCCTCTTTTTAGAAATTTGGCAATATTCGAGTCTCAGCATTAAAATGCAAATCTTTGATGTCCAATATTCACTTGCCAAGGAAATACCATTTGTTCACTGTAAAGGGAGAAACCAATTTGAAATCATCACAGAATGAGCCTAAATTTAATAGAATGTACAATAACAACAACAAAATTACATTTGTATAGCACCTTTCACGTCAGGAGGACGTCCCAAGGCGCTGGACAGTTATCGATTCTGACCCGAGCTGAGGAAAGGGTGGTGGTGGTGGTGGGGAGCGCGGGGGAGAAGTTGCCGATGGGTCCATCATTTAAGTACAGTAGAACGCCAATAATCTGGCACGGTTGGGCCACGCACCTCCTGGATTTCGGAGTTTGCTGGTATTTGGAAACCTACCAAGAAATGGCAGGGAAAGCCTCGCCCCATACACCACGTGTGCTGTAAACACAGCACTGAAAGCAAACAATGGCCGAGTGGCAACCACAGCTCTGGATGACTGAACGGCCACGCCATGAAGTACAAACAGCTGTTCCGAACTTCGTGAGATTTGCCGGACATCGTAAAAAAATGCAATACTGTATGTATTTTCAAATCTTGCCGGTTTTGGAGCTGCCAGCTTTTGGAATGGCGGATTATCGTGATTCTGCTGTATTACAACATATTTTTATTCCCTTTCAAAACAGAGAACAAAATTGCACTTGTGTAGCGCTGTTCATATCAGGATGACGTCACATGGTGCTGGATAATCAATGTTTCAGACCTGAGCTGAGGTCGGGGACGGGGAAGGTGGAGGGAAAGGGGGGGGATTTGGGGTGACTGATGGGACCGTCGAAGAGGAAGGACTTGAGGCGGGACTTGAAGGAGACTGGGGAGGGGGCAAGGCAGACGGAATGCAGGATGGAGTTCCAGAGGTTAGTGGCAGAGTGGCTAAAGGCTCACCCGCCAATGGTGGGGCGGGTGGGTCGGGGGATATTGAGCAGGCCGGAGCCTGCTGAACGGAAGTGGTGGGCAGGTTGGTAAGGGGTTAGGAAGGTCACAGAGGTAGGGTGAAGCCATGGAGGGCTTTGAATGTGAGGACCAGGATCTTGAACTGAATCCCCTGGGTGATGGGGAGCCAATGGAGTCAGGCGAGGATGGGGGAGATGGGATCACGAAGCTTGGTGCAGTAGCGGACACGGGCTGTAGAGTTCTAGATTATCTGTAGCCTGTGGAGGGAGGAATTGGGAAGGCCGATAAGCAGCGGCATTGGTGAAGTCAAGCCTGGATATAATGAAGGTATGAATGAGAGTTTCAGAGGCTTGAGGGGTGAGGTAGTGGCGGAGTCGGGCAGAATTGCAGAGGTGAGGGAAGGCAGAGCAGATCATGGCTTGGATGTGGGAGAGACAAGACTGTTGAGGATCGATCAAGACAGGTTGCATAGCTACACTAGGTTCCTGACTGGCTTGGTGAGGTGTTCCTAACTGGTTTGATGAGAAACAGTGAGGAAGTGAGACTTTGATCACACAGAGAGTTGTTCGGATCTGGAAAGCATTGCCTCTAAAAGGGTGGTGGAAGCCAATTCAATAACAATTTTTAAACAGAGAAGTAGATAATTATTTGGGGAGGACAAATTTCCATGACTTTGGGGAGAGCACGAGGGAGTGGAATTGATTTGGACAGCTCAAATGGCCTCCTTCTGTACTGTATGATTCTGTCAAAATGTTACAAATCTTCAAATAGCAATTACATCTTTCACTTCAAAACTTTCTGACTATTTTACTCCTAAAAATGAGATTTTATTTAGCAAAATGGTAGCTAGTGATGAAACGGTTTAATAAGGTTTGGCTTAAAAGCAAACTACGCGTATGTCCTGCTTCGGAGCCCTTCAGGAAAAAGCTTAGTTCAGGATTTCAAACTCAATGGTAAGCTGCTTTCCTACACATTGGAGTACTGTAATCTATTAATTAATTTCTTGCAAAATGCAAGTAGTAATTCCATATTTTGTTTGGGAAGTTGTTTTATAAAAGTCACAACATTTTTAAATTGACTTTATACCTAAAACATCGATTGCACACAGCTGTAAGAATTTCCTATGAGGAAGGGTGTAATAGTGTAACAATAGTCCAAATAAACTGTGCTTAAGAAAATAAACATTCATTTCTGAGCACATTAACATCATACCTTCCTCTGGGATACTTTTCACTTCCCCAAATGCTGGTGCCTGCAAGACAAAATGCAACTAATGTTACTCAGTAATGTAACCCTTGCTTATACAATCTGATATACAGTACTGTAGTAGCAAAGGTGGTTCTACTTGCTTGTCCACTATGTTTACATAACAATATGACATGTTTTCCTTCAAATTAGGGAAATGTGAACACCCTACAGACATTTCAATAACTTACAATGCAAAGCAGAAGAGAATAGGGTCAAAGGACAATACTTTTGTGAGTACCACTTCCTCTTTCCTCTCCAAACTGGGGCACTCCTCTGCATTAAGAACATCTTACATCATGGAAAGTTGGAAACTGGTGTGCTTTGTAAACTGCTTGTGCTTCTTAAAATTGTGAAGCTCTCTGAGACGCCCCCAGGTGTGGAAGGCACTATATAAATCGAAGTTGTTGTTGTTTTCTTAAAATCTATTCTTGAAACATGTTTCCTCTTCTGGGTTTGACTGACAGACCTTTGGTGGGGAGAGGGGGAAAACCACTTCTTAGTACTTGTAGTAGTGCGATCACCTCGCAAGCAAGAGGACCCGAGTAGAAACTTTAGGCAAGTTTCCTTGCTCCACACATATGCCTCTGTTTAACTAGCAGGAAGTAGGAATCTGATTGTTATTTGATTGGCGGATTGCTTTTTCTGGGGCGTAATAATCCTTCCAATTGTTTTAAACCATAATAATTTGGTCACTCGATGCACCACTGTTTGTGGGACTGTGCACAATTGTGCTGCTGTGTTGCACCCACAAAACACAGTCAGTAGATGTGATAAGGCTATATCAAATGCAAGGTTATTACAGTAAAACCTTCGATATCCAGCACCTTCGGGACCTGACTGGTGCCGATTAATCAAACATGCCGGATATTCAAGTTTGCCGAAAATCCAACAACAAAAAATTAACTTATTTAAAAACATACCATATTAATAATAGACTAAATAATAACAGAATATTGTATGGATACTTACCAATAAAGCATTCCAGCACACTCTGTAAAATGATCGGCAAAAAAGCATTCCAGCGTTCGGTAAAGAGCGGTTTCCTTCATCGCCCCCCCCCCCCCCCCCCACCCCAACCCCCCCATAATGGTTGTTTTATTTGTATCATGCTTCGAGATATCTATATGTATACAGGTATCCCTCCCCAACTGCGGGGGATAAGTTCCTCTAAACCTCTGTGGTTGGTAAAATCGCGGTTGGAAAATGCAGGGCCCTATGGCAAACATGGGGATAGGGGGGGTATGTTTGGGTTTTCGGGGTTGGAAAATGCAGGGCCCTATGGGAAACATGGGGATACAGGGAGTAAGTTCGCGTTTAGTAAAATTAAACACAAAAAAAACACATACAGTTATAACATACATGGGGATAGGGGGAGTAAGTTTGGGCGCATCTGCAGCAATCCGCGAGGCTGTCTGACTGACTGACTGGCCTACAGAGAGAGAGAGAGAAATCATAGTGAGTGACACGGAAAGTGGGGTGGGTGGGTGACACGGATGGTGGGGGGAAATCAACGGAGATTTACTTGAATCCTAAGAGAGAAACGACATCTCGCTGGTTGATTGCGACATAGCAACTGGGTCCTAGTGCTATATGCTATGCTAAACTTGAAAATTTAAACACGCGGATTTAAATCCTGGATGCGCAAAACGCTGTTTACGAGGGTTAGCAAACTGTGGATGAGTGCGTTTCGTGGTTGGTGAGGCCGCTGTTGGGGCGGGATACCTGTATGTATAATTATTATTTTACTTAAAAAGAAGTGAAATTACCTTATTAATTGATTGGGTCAATAGCAAAGAGCGTGAGCAGCCTTGAGGGCAGACCGCTAAAAGTGAACTCAACCTAACGTGTCGGTGGGGCATGAATGGCGCCCGTCTGATTGACGTGACTGGCGACCAACGGGATGCCAGGTTGACGTGACTAATGGGGACCTTTAGCCAATCCGTGTACAGACCGTTAGCTAATCAGTGTACAGACCGTTAGCCAATCAGTGTACAGAGAGCAAGAGGGGAGGGGGTGGGAGTTCAAGTACTATCCCCCCAACCGTTGCAGCTGTTAGTACGTTGATCCATCGCCCTAGGTAACCGCCTAGTTAGCCTAAAGGTAGCACTGGTCCTGAGTGTCCCGTGTAGCTACGGTATGAGATCCAGTTACTGAAATGGTGAATTGTATTGGGAGATACCGGTTGGTTGAGGGTGCCGTTTGGTTGGGTACCGGATAAACAAGGTTTTACTGTATTAGGATTATTATTCCCACAATCAATACTTTGAAATCAATGACAAAGAAAGGCAGATGAACAAAACCTTGGTGACAATCAGGACATGATTGGCAATTAAATCTAACAGGATCCAATCTATTTAGAAATTACTGAGCACGATACATGGGAGGTGGAGTAGCAGTATTAATCACAGACGATAATCACACCGGAAAGGAGAGATAAATGCGGGGGTAGAGACACAATTTATTTGGTTATATAGATAAAACAGGAATAGTCATTCTATTGGGGATACGACTGGCTCTCCATCAGTGGAAAAGTGGTAAAAGAAGAAATGTGCAGACAGATAAGGGAAATGAGCAAAAATAATAAACAAACAAACAAATAAATATGGGCTATTTCAATTATCCCAGATAGATTGTCAGAAGTAGGAGTTGAGAAGGAGATGAAGTTTTTGCAATATGTGCAGGAAAGTTTCCTTTCTCAACATGTAGAAACTCCAACAAGAGGAAAATCGCTACTCACCCCAGTTATGGGCAAATAAACCAGAGCAGGCCAGGGTTTAAATATGGGGAAGCAAATCGGGGATAGTGACCATAATATAATAAGGTTTAAAATGATCATAGAAAAAGAGATAGACAAGACAGGTCCTTGATAGAAACATTTAGAAATGGTGGAATAAACTGGTCCAGGTAGACTGGAAGAAAAAATTGGAAAAGACATTAAGATTTTTAAGCACAATAGAAAAGGTACCGGAGAAATAAGAGAAAATGACTAATGGGATGTCATGGATGTGAAGACAAAACTGCTGCTATTTGAAATGCATGGAATAAAAAACAGAGAGGAAAACAGGAGTCAATACAGCAAACTTAGGAAAGAGGTTAAAACAAAACAATTGGGAATGCAAGGTGGAATCATAGCAAAAAATACAAAAAGAGCAAGATGTTCTATAGGTATGTTAGCAATAAAATAACAGTTAAGTAGGAATAGGACCAGAAGGGTAGAAGTAGATAAGCTTAACAGCAGATAATAAGGAAATGGCAGAAATACTAAATGAATACTTTTCCTCAGTTTTCACAATGGAACTTGATAAAGAATATTTTGTAAGTACTGTATGGTGGACTGGTACTAAAGAAGCTTAAAGTAGAAAATATTGGTGGATCTTTAAAGTAACTAGGGATGAAAGCTGAGGCTCTAGTACATCCATTTAATAACTCTGTAGAGAAAGGAATCTTGCCAGAAGACTAGAATGGCATAAGTAATGTCTATTTTTAAAAAGGGTGATAGAGCTAATCCAGTACCTTAACACTGGTTGTGGGCAAGGTATTGGAATCTATTATAAAAGATAAAGGAACTGACAAACATTCCACCAGAATGGGAAGAGAGATGGCAAATTAAGTTTAATATAGGAAACTGCAAAGTAATTCACTTTGGCAAGAAATAAAGAAACTGTCCATTGTCCATATAGTAGCAACTTAACAGGAACAGAGGAGCAAAATGATCTGGGGATTCATATCCTCAATTCTCTGAAAGTAACTACACAGGTAGATAAGACTTTAAAGGCCAATTGAGTCTTGGATTTTACATAAAGAGTAAAATAGAAACCCATAAGATTCTTAAAGTGCTTGACAGAGTAGACAGTGTGAGTGTGATTGTTTCTTCTAGTTGCAGAATCTAAAATGAGGGGTCACAGTCTCAAGATTAAGGGTCAGCCTTTTCAAACAGAGTTATAGAAACATTTTTTCAGTCAGAGTAGTGAATATATGGAACTCTGTACCCCAGAAGACTGTGGATGCTCAGTCTTGAACATATTCAAGGCTGAGATTGATAGATTTCAAAGGATACACAGATTAAGGGATATGGGGATAGAGCAGGTAAATGGAATTAGGTTAGAAGATCAACCATGATCTTACTAAATTGTGGGGCCGGCTCAAGGGGCTGAATGGCCTACTCCTGCTCCTATTTCTTATGTTCTTATGTAACCTATGATGGACACCTGCAGATAAACATCATGATATTAATTTAAGCAATCATCTGTTGTTTCTCCATTCTAGATGCCAAGGATTTTTCTGGTTTATTACCAAATTAGATTAAGTGGTTCATTGAAGAAACCATCATCAAAGAGATCAAAGATGACTACTTTGACTCCTGAGGCATGAATCCCTAGACCACTCCCCCCACCCACCCCCACCACCAGCTTCAACTGAGGACACAAGTGTGGTAGAAAGAAAAAAAAGTTATCACATTATTTACTGTGTTCCTACTTACTGAACAGACAATTGCTTCTGCTTCTTCCTGGCTGCAGTGGAAGGGACTGTCGGTGATGGACACATTTTTACTGAGGTTAAGCAAAGAAAATGATTAAAGGGGTTATTAAATGAAGCACAAACAATCACTTACAATAATGTGCACAGAGTACAGATTGAAATGCTTGATTAATGGTTTAAATGAGAAGAGCTGTAGCTGGCTCATTTCAATCAGTCCTTTTCTGATTCCCGCTCTTTGAGGGTGAGACATCACATTCACCAATTCACATGGATGTTCTGAATGGCTAAACATTGTTTGAATCCTGGACATGAATAATAATAATAATTCTTACATTTGATATAGCACCATATCACGTCTTCAAGAAGTCTCACAGCGCTTCACAGAATATACTGTAAAGTGAATTGACTGTATATTTTGTGGATGAAACGAACATTTACAAAATATTAACTAGTCACCATGTATGTACTACTGTATATGCTTTGCTATTATGCTCCATTCACCTACATTAATTAATAAGTTCATAAAATATGGAACTGGAAAAACACCAGTAACTGACTCCCCATCACCGAACAGAACGACTTCAACATCCTCATACTCATGTTCAAATCCCTTCACTCCCTGGCATCCCTACCTCTCCAACCTACTTACTCCCCACTCAGTGTTCCACTCAAGTGGTCAAAGTAGTCATTCCACCAGCCTCTTCCTCATCCCATAAACCCGCCACCCCACCACTGGAGGTTGCGCTTTTAGACATTACGCCCCCAAATTCTGGAACACTCTCCCTCAATCTCTCCGTCCTGCCTCCTCTATTCCCTATTGTTGCATTATACAGACAAGAAATGAACGAAGGAAGATAAGCAAAATACACTGAAGAGTAGAAAGGACAGTAGAGAACAATTGTTAAGACATTACAAGAAAGATTCAGGTGAAGAAGCCTCTTCAGTCCATTTGACCTCATTCTTTCCAAACACCAATCCTACCATCTCCCCATTAAAACAATAAAGCAATCCTTAAAATGCCAGAAAATAGCCGACAAAAGTTTAAAGAGAGAAAATGTAGCGAGAGTGAGGCAATACATGGTTAAATAGCAGACTTGGGTTGAAAACAAAGATCTGTGAGAGGTTAATAAATATTAAGAGGAGTCTTGAAGTTCAGTGGTTAGAGCACTCGCCTTTATATTGAGACCTGGGTTTGATTCTAGGCACGGCGAAACCTTGGGCAAGTTTCCTTACTCCATATGTCTAAAAATAATTATTACATTTCTGTTAGAATAATTGGGCTCAAAGCCATCTTCTACATCAGTTCTTGGGATACCAGCATAACAACATTAACTTAAACATCAGTTTCTTGATGACAAACATTTAAATGTGCGTCATTGTGATAAGTCAGCTGAGGTCAAATATCGACTGAGGACACATCCACGGAACAGTTTAAGTCTTTAGTTGTCAACTGGCTACACTTTAGCAAATTGGTAATCACCATTGGATATACAGTACAGTAGAAGCCCATTTATCTGGCACCCGGCCAATGTCGGTTAAAGCGCCTGCCGGATATTCGGGCGGCCCGTGGCCGAAAACCCACTACGAAAAAATCTAAGTTCTTTTAACACACCAGACTAAGTAAGGGCAGATCGTGACAGAATATTGTGTTGGTGCTTGTTATTGGGGCTGCTCTCTTGCGCATCTCACCTTTGCTGGTTGGGGTTTGCGGTCCAGTGATTCTCTTTTGAAAGGGGGACGCCAGACGGGTGAAAAAGGCGGCAGCGCGATTTTAAAGTTGTGCGACTTTACTAGTGGCAAGCTAAAGCCCTAGACTCTACTAACGGCAAACCGAAATACTGCACCTGCGCAACAATGTAGGTTATCGGCTAGCATTATCGGCTTGCTGCTAGTATGACTTTAAAGTCATATGCGCTCCATTTTTTTCACCCGCTTGGCGTGCTCCATTTTGAGGGGAGTCGCTGGACTGTAAACCTCAACTGCAGCATCATGGCTTCAAACGCAGCATCTACCAGAGGGGGTGGGGGGCACGTAAGAGTGGTTTTGACAGTGAGTGCCAATGCAGTATTCTTTTCTTATGTTATTATTTAAGCATTTACAAATGCTCCACTGCTATTGTTCTGGATAAGTTCGAATGGGGACTTTTTTTTGGCGTGCCAATTATATGGAAGTGCCAGTGCATCGAGTCATGGATAAACGGGCTTCTACTGTATTAACAAACTACCACAGGCCGTTTTTCACCCCATGAAGAAAGCGAGGGGCAATAACAGTTTTAGTGCGTGACCTGAGTGTGAGCCACTGGACTCTGACCAATGGGAAGACTGATCCTGTCAGATTTTTCTCAGCATTAATTTTTATGCCTGCATTGGTAATTTTTCCTAAACTATAAAAATACAGCGGAAGCCGATTAAGTTGGACACAAAAGTTAGCCATTTTGTCCAGCTTAAAAGGTATCCGAGGATAACTAAAATACCATTCACGCCCAGTAGAGGAGCCCCACCACCACTGTCTAAAAATACGTGATATTGTTGTTTCACTTGAAGCAATGTTAACTCGCCAAACAGGACACAAAATAAAATAGGTAAGAACACAAATGAATCAGGGCATTTTGTTCAATTTAACAAATGTCTGGGGTCAACATTGTATTGGAGTCCTGTACCTCAGTGGTTACAGCACTTGCATTACAAGTGAGAGACCTAGGTTCAATTCCCTGCAGGACAAAACCTTGGGCAAGTCTCCTTACTCCACACGCCTAATAACAATCCCTCAAAAAACACAATAATAAATTGGTCATTTTCAATCTATGACTGTTTGTGGGACACTGCTGTGCGCAACTGGCTGCCGATTTCCGTCCACAAAAATATACAGTCAATTCACTTTACAGTGTTTGCTTTGATGCACTTTGACATGTCCAGAAGACGTGACAAGCGCTATATCAAATGAAAGGATTATTATAATGGCATTCTGAGATCAATAAACCCGACTGATACCCTGAAAAGCAGCTATCTCAATTTTACTTGGAAAGAGCTACTGAGATTCTAGAGAAAACACTGAATCTAACAGCAACAACAACAAATTACATTTATAGAGCGCCTTTCACGTTGGGAGGACGTCCCAAGGCGCTGGTACAGCACATCTTATCAGGGGGCTGTAACCATTGTAGAAGTGGGCAAGAGTCAGCAGCACTGTTGATCAGAATTGATCAGAAGTTCCAGTGAAGGGCATTGACAAGCCAGCCTCAGTTTTTCCATCTGGCCATAGAAACTTTTTACATATTCACATATGTAACATATATTCACATATTCTGTGAAGCTTTGAGACATCTCAAAAACGTAATAAAGTGCTATATCAAATGTAAGGATTACTATTACACATAGCATCCACAAAGCCTTCCACACAAGTTGGAATGCATGCGAATAATTGTCACTAGTTGGAAGATTGTTGAAGATTTCAAGCCACACATTAGAATTTAGAATCACAGTCTAAGGTGACACTCAAAAGCAATGCTGGGAGTGTGATGCATTCTTGCCGTCCATCGGACGAGATGTTAAATTAAGGTCCCATCTGCCCGTTCAGATGGATGCTAAAGATCCTATGGTATTATTTTAAAAAAAGTGTGGGGGGGTGGGTTGTCCCGGTGGCTTACCCAACCACCCCCAAATCAAATCAGTCACGCCATGGCTGTTTATAAATATAATTTTGTTGTTGTTTGTGTGTGTAACCGGCAGAAAATCTGCACACAACGTCCCACAAACAGACAAGGAGTGAAAGAGCAATTTTATTTGGAAGATTTGTTGGCCAGGACGATGGGAGAAACCTACTTCTCTTTTTGACCAGTGTCAGGGGATCTTTAACATCCACCAGGATAGGTCCTTCTGAAATATTGCACCTCTGACAATGCAACATCGGAGTGTCAGCAAAGACGATACAAAGTCTAAGCCCTAATGTGCAGTTTGAACCCACAGCCTTCTGACTCAGAGATGACAACCGAGCCAGCTTGCTACACTGTAATTAAGGAATAATTTCTGTCAGGAAATAATATACTTCTTCAAATGGAAGTTATGTTAGAGCCATAGACATTTACAGCATATAAAATGGTACATGGCAAACACATCAATACAATTATCCCTCATGTAAGAGAGAAGAGCATCTGATCAATAGGTTAACAGTAACCAAAGACTGATCTTGACATCCCCTCTATATAATCCATTAGCTGTCTCTGATTTGGAGATATAAAGACTGGAGCAGAGAGGTACTCAAAAGAGTGTGAATAAGAAAGAAAAGTACATTAGAGAATCGGCAAATGAGTGAGAAAATTCTGAAGAGGATTACAACAAACCCACGTACATAAAATTCAAACAAATTTGTTAAATTGTCATTTTTACTCTGTTTTCTTGGCTAACATTCTCCTCCTGTATTCTGAAGGCAGTGACATATGCTGAGAGCTATGAACATATCTATGCTAGACTTGTGCAAAAGACTGTGCATCATGTGGGATCATAGTCAATATTTATCAGTAGGGTATTCACAGCCAAGCCCAATCCCTTCATTCAATATCCATACCATCTGCCAGAGGTCTATGGATAGTAACCAGGAACAGGAAACCTGTGTTTTTCCACTCACCAGTGAACGGGAACTAAAAGCAGGGACTGTAGATAACAAATGTCTTGCAATTTAGTTCAGCTAATTTGTCATACAAAATGCCACCTGGTCTGTGTGATCTAGCATACAACAGCCAATTAGGGAGGCAAATTGTTTCAATATAATGCAGAGATATATTTGGCAAATACCCCTGTCCAAAGACATAGAGGAATGCTGAATACCACCACAACTTTTTTTTTAACTGAAAATAAGGTCAAATAGGAATACAAGAATAGGAATGCAACTTAGCACTGTTAAATAATTGAAACTTACCAGTTAATTTCACTTCTCTTAATCTTGTTGTGGATTAAATCTTGCCAGGATTCATGAGTAGATGTAATTACATCAATTGCAAATGCCTACAAACATGTAGAAGAAACATTGTTTTACAATTGGAAATTACACAATATTAGCTATACCTGCTTTGAATTAATTTATTAATAAATATTGTTATAATCTCCTAAAAGGGTACAATTCCCTCAGTTATGATGTATTATACATACATATAATATATATTATATATTTATATAGACACTATTTGAATAGATTTTTCTTAAACCTATTTGGGGATTTAATAGCAGATGCTTAAAATGGTTGAAAGTGTAGAGATTGAACAGCTCTGTAGTTCTTTCTATGAATGTAAACATTGCAAAAAGTACACAAGGTTATTTCTCTACATGTATAATGTAACCAAGTCAGTAATAGATAACCAGCAGGATCATTTGTTTGTTTTCACAAGGGTTGGGGAGCAAACCAACTCTAAATTATAATCCTAACATTTAATGCTGCGTTTATAACATTAAAAAAGTCGGAGCTTCACAGGTCATTGTGGTTGAGCATAGTGACTGGAGGCACACAGCAGCCAGTCTGCACTTAATAATGGTTCCATAAGCTACCATGAAATCAACCAATTTGAGGATTGTAGGGGAGCAGAAACTTCCTTATCTTTTCAATAGTTGCAAGCTTAGTGTTGTGACAAATCTATACGGCAGGAGATTTAAGAACATAAGAACATAAGAATTAGGAGCAGGAATAGGCCATTTGGCCCCTTGAACCTGTCTCGTCATTTGATAAGATCATAGCTGATCTTCTGACGTAACTCTAATTACCTGTCCTATCCCCATATCCCCTAATCCCTCTATTTAAAAAAAATCTATCAGTCTCAGTTTAATGCAAAACATACCTGGTCTTTGAATTCTCCATTGAAACCAAACTTGTTTTCTGGCTTGCCATCGGGGATCTTGTATAATCGAAACCAGTTCAGTGTTGCCTCCAGGTAGCCTGGCCTATATTTCCTGATGTCATCAATGTCTAATAAATAAAACATTGACTTTTGATTATGATAATCCTTACATTTAATATAGTACTCATAACATCATAAGGTCTCAAAGGGATTCATAGGGGACTGCTGGAAATCTAATGACTATGTAAAGGCAAATGTAAAAGCCAGTTTGTACATAAGGTCCCACAAAATGTCATTAGGTAAATTATCGTTTTATCTGTAGGATTACTGGCCAAGATACCTAGAGCTACCAGGATGACCTTTTCTTTTTGAATATAATAAAATGAGTAAACAAAATTCTCAAATAAAATTGGTCACTCACTCCTGCGTTGTTTGTGGGACGCTACTGCGTGCAAAAAAATGTAGTCACCGTAAATCCTTTGAAGCATTTTGGGACATCTTGAATTAAAAAAGGCAATATATAAATGCAAGGATGATTATATTATATAATGTCCCATCCAAAGAACAGTATCTGTGACACTGCAGCACGTTGAATAATGGCGCCCCCCTAACATTTTTGTTGCACCTCCACTTGGCTCCGCACACTCGGGTTCTCGGCTCCGCCTCAGCTCCACACACACTCTGAGGCTCGAGAGTCTAAAGCTCTGTGCCTCCCCAGCCAACGGTACGCCCCACCAAGGGAGGCGCACCCCACAGTTTGGAAACCACTGCACTAATGTAATGCTTGGTGCGTGCTGCATCATTGGAGGTATCGTACTTCGATGAGAAATGACTCGTCTGCCTGTTCAGGTGAATGTTAAAGATCCCATGGTACTATTCAACAACAACAACAAAATTACACGTAATGTATACACGCAGTGTATCAAATGCGATATTCAAAGGGAGAAAGAAGTTTCTTCCAGTGTCATGGCTAACAATCCTCCAAATAAAATTGGCCACTGATTCCATGGCAATTTGAGATGTTACTGTGCACAAATTGGCTGCTGCGTTCGTTAGCAATTACACACTCTACTCTTAGTCCTGTGAAGCTCTTTGGGACAATATCCCCCTAACCTGAAAGTGCTATACTATATGTGAAGTTTATTATTAGGATTATTTATTATGGTTTACAATGTCTGTGGGGGGGGGGAGGGGCATCTAACAATTGTAAATTCTTTACATTTACAATTCCACAGAATATTATATATTATATATAATAAAGGTAATAAACACACATCAGATTTCCCTTTAAATGGTGTTAAACCAACTAATTGAGTTTACTGTGAAAGCATGACCCTTTAAACACTTTAGAAGATCCTGAATCAGTATGGAAAAGTTATGGATCATGCTCATATTTACATATTATATATACATTGTTATGCATAGAGACATAAAAAAGAAACAGCACGATTTCCTGTAACTCCGTAGAGGTCCTATGTATTTACAGTATTTTGATACTCAGGGACCTGATTGTTTTACAAGCTCACATTAAAGAGCTCTTCATTCGTTCTGCAGCTGATCACAACAAAGCAATGATCATGGCTCGACACCCCCTATTGGTAGAAATAAACCGACAAGCTCAGACAAAGTGCCTTCTTTGCTTCAGTCATCTGAGGATAAAAGAAATGCCATGGTTGCAATTCAAAGTCTTCATATCATGTAGCACATTGTTGAGAGAGTAAAGCCTTTGAAAAACAGCTGTGGTTAGCAACATCTGAACACATGCTACTCATCCGAAGCCCACAATACTGGTAAGGTACTCACAAGACTCTTATACAAATTTCTTTGTATAACTCGCATTGAAAACTAATGGGATTCGGATGCATTTCGTGAATACCCTGTGATTTCATTCCTCAAGTATCACGATGCTACAGAGACATATTTACGTTGAGAATATGTGTTTAAATTATTAAATCTCTGCCTACCTTGAAAAAGTACTATAAGTGAATTAATGCAGTTGCAAATACTGCAGTTCCAAATGCTCCCAAGCCTGATGACCTTGAATTAAAATAAGGTTTGGCACATGCTTCATAGTATACACAATATTTTATTTCCAAGACAAAGTAGAAGTTAAGTTTAATACTTCCAAAAATTATTTTACAAACCCTCCAAAATTGGCAGAATACCCAGGATATACCTTTGGGTTGCCAATAATACACATTACACATGTTTTGCCATACCAGTGTATATCCCTCTACGAGGTAATTTGACAGTTAATTAATTAGCAATGGCTGGAAGAGGTATCCACATAATAATAAGTAATAATAATAACACAATTGTTGCCTTTGGCAGAGTGCTTTTCACCTTGGGAGGCTGCACATGATATACTGTAAAGTGCAGTGCTTTGTAGGCAAACGGGGCAGTCAACTCTGCGCATAGCAATGTCCCACAAGTGAGTGACCAATCTTATTTGGGAGATACCAGAGGAAACTCCCTTCTCTTTTCGAATAGCGCCATGGGATCTTGAATGTCCACCTGAACAAGCAGAAGGGGCCTTGATTAAAATCTCACCCAAAGGACCGTACCTCTGACAATTCACACATCCCCACCACCCAGGTCAGCATGGAGTGTCAGCTTAGACTATGTAAGTTCCAAGCACTGAAGTGAAGCTTGAACCCACAGTCTTTTGATGAGAGGTGAGAGTACTTCCAACTGAGCCAGACGGACAGATCTCAAAGACACAAACTGAACCTGGTTTCAGTTTGGTTTTGCTGTTGCCACCATCAAAGTGTGACTTTTGTGCACCGATGAACTTACTATTAAACTTGTCTGAGTCTGGGTCCTCCTTGTTGATAGCAATAATTTTCCAGTCCATCTCACCTTCATCGATAAGAGCCAAAGCTGCGAGGGGTTTTACCTGAATTACCTCACCACAGGTACACAACTAGATGGAGAATACACAAATAAATAGTTCAGTTAAAGTTCACGTGTTTCAAAATCTGATGTTCATAGCTTCATGCAAAAGCATATTGAATCATCAAAATAATCCACAAAATCTGAGTTTATGGATATTTTTAATAGTATATCCACTTTGTCATCATTCTCTATTTTACTGACAAATACTACTGTTAAATTAAATTATTCTTTTTGACCAATTGGCAAATGGATGATTCAAAACTGTCAAAAATCCTCCTTTCTACCAACCTGCTGTACTGGTGGTTCAGAATTCAACTCTGTTAAAGAGAAAGATGGCTTCTTTGGCTCTGTTTTCTTCTCAGCCTCTAACCTCAGCCATCTTGGCAAGCAATTTTCCTCCACTGTATTCCACCATTTCCAGCTCCACCACCTGTGCACTTTGTTCAGTGCATTAAGTTCAAGATCCTCATTCTCAACTTGATATCCCTCCAGTCTACCTCTGACCTGGCTGCTCTTTTTGCTTAGCCTGCTTCATGTCCCATGCCCTAATCACCCCATCGCTCTTCAGTAACTCCAAAGATCTCCCATGAAGGACAAACAGTTAGGCTTGTGACCTGATGCGCGATTCCTCAATCTAATCTTTTAGTTAATCTTAACACAATTCTATAACATGCAACCTATTATTTTCTTTACAATAACAAGAACTTGCATTTATATAGTCCCATTCACACCAGGTGGTCTTGCACTCCAGCCTTTATGGTAGAGTACACAGGGTACTGTGAAGGCGGGAGATGTCGTGGAGATTTGAAGGAAGCAGTCGTGGTCAGGAGAGGAAGGACAGTTGGAGATCAGACCCAATGCCTAGTTTACACATAGCTAGGCTGATGGTGGGGGAGGGGAGTGTTAAGGAGGAGGTCAGAGATGCATCTGAAGAAACAAGAATGGTGGTTTTGGACTTAACCATATATACACCGCTCTCTGACCTTCATTATATTGATCCTCCAAAGCCCTAAATAAACTCTCCTATACAGAGGAAAACGGAAAAAAGCAATTTCAGCCCATCCAGCCTGTTCTACCAATATATAAGACCTTGTCAGATCTTTTGTTTCCAATGTCCACCTTTTTGCCATTCCCCTTAATATCTCTACAATCCAGGCAACAAAGTTATCAACTGAACCGGGCTAAAACCTGTCATTAACATAATTCAGAGGAAACGTGATGCATGGGTAAGGAAGAAGGAAATAGAGGGGTATAGAAGAAGGGATTTGGAGAGTACAGACCCAGGCACAGAGTAGACGGGCTGAATAGTCTGTTTCCATGCTGTAACAGTTTATATGCTTCTTAAGGACATTCACATAATTGTATAATTAACTGATAAATAAGGCATACAATTTTCTAGAGCAAAATAATAATAAAGTAACAAAACCACAAGGAATGAGCCAACCTTTGATCCAATGTCACAGACATCAATAGGATCATTATCACCACAACAATTTGTAGTTTTATCTTTGTGATGAGGATCTTCCCATGTCTGTTGAGAAAAGCATTATTAACGTCAATTTTTAATTAAACCGGAGGGGATAGGGGGAAAGGAGGGTGTATTTGTGGACAAGACAAGCTGATGCAATTTGCAAAATACACGTAACTGGAGGACATCCCAAGCCGCTGGACAGTCAGTGTTTCAGTTGCAACCAGACACAGAATCATCAGGGAAGCTCTGAAATGGTCACATATAATAAATAAGCAAGGATGTTTATTATATTTGGCCTTTCTTAACAACAACGACAACAAGTTGGATTTATATAGCGCCCTCCACTCCATGTGGCATCTCAGAGCGCGTAACAATAGAGGAGACCGAGGCCGAGTGAGGGGTAGGGCGAAGGTGACCATAACCTGTGGTAATGCTCCATAATTCCAGATGTAACCCTTGTAAGGGAAGATATTAGCAACATATCGTAGATTCCCCTTTTTCATATCCTGCTTGATAGGGTTTAGAGGATCCTTTGTAGCAATCTAGAAAAGATCAGAAAACATATAGTATTATCCCACTTTGTTTTTAAAGAAATGCTTATGGTATTTGATAACTAAATACTGTATGATCCAAATTTTACTAATTGAAAGTATTTATTCTGATCATGCGTACTTTTGTAATACAGTATTTACTTAAGTACAGTATTTACATAATAACTATTTATTTACTTAACACCATCTGGTTTACTAGATTCAGACAATTCGTTAAATTGTTCTTAATACTGACTCATGGTAGGAAGACTCCCCTTAACAGATGACCAGTAAAGATGCAATATGCACTATAAACACTCTTTTTGGTACTCTGCCAGTTTTGTTACGTTCATGCACTTTGCAAAACATAAGTACAGCAGTTGAAAGAAAATCATGCATCCCTCATCCACAGAATGCTCACCTCCATTTTAGCATTTGTCCAACGCGGCACTTCGACAACCATATTGAACAAAACCTGCAAAATGACAGAACATGTGAGTGAGTGAGTGAGTGAGTGAGTGAGTGAGTGAGTGAGTGAGTGAGTGAGTGAGTGAGTGAGTGAGTGAGTGAGTGAGTGAGTGAGTGAGTGAGTGAGTGAGTGAGTGAGTGAGTGAGTGAGTGAGTGAGTGAGTGAGTGAGTGAGTGAGTGAGTGAGTGAGTGAGTGAGTGAGTGAGTGAGTGAGTGAGTGAGTGAGTGAGTGAGTGAGTGAGGTCTTTTGATTTATAACAAACAGTTTGTAATTGTAGAATCATAAAAATTATTGCGCAGAAAGTGGCCTTGACGTTCTTCTGACGTGAAAGGTGCTATACAAGTGTCATTTTGTTGTTGTACGCAAGTATCAGCCTTAACTCTTGCAGTCACAGTTCTGAACTCGCATCCATTGTTACCGTTTTTCGAATAACAGGAATTGTAGCCTGTATTAAAATAATAAGTTCATAATTTGATACATTTCAATGAGATCCACTCTTTGCTTCTATTCCAGCGAAGAGCAAGTCTCTCCATTTTAACTATTAACCCTTGTCCTAATCTCTGACTGTTCAGCACCTTGATACACCCTCCTAACCTGAAAGGCTCTTTACAAATGTAATTTTGTATTGTATTGTAATGTCCTTTTGTAATGGGATGCTGCACACAGACCAACCTTGTATAAATTTAAAATCACTATGTTGTTTCTAAATTGAAAGCTAAAATGTAGACAACTGACAACTTCATATGTAAAAGTGCTTGAAATTTCAATTGCTAAATACTAGGGTCCGGCGATATATCGATATATCACTAAAACCCGATATAATTTTCATAATTGATACACCGATATAGGCATTTAAAAAATATCGATATATCGAAAAATTGATATATCGAGGTAAAAAATCGGAATGCCGCACACTGAACTACAAGACCCAGAGTGCTCATCGCTATACACAATGCACAGACCGAGGTGCGAAGCTGCCATATTGTATTCGTAGTGCTCGAATACAATATATAGGTATGCAAGGGGTGGAGGGGGAGAGAGACGGCGGGGGGGATCGGAGAGAGGGACGGCGGCGGGGGGGGGGGGGGGTGGGGAGAGACGGGATGGATGTGATAATATACAGATAGATAGAGATGGGGGGGGATGTGAGAGAGGAGAGAGACAAAGACAGAAAAACACAGAGATGGAGAGAGTGAGTGTGAGAGACACAGAGAGAGAAAGATATTTACCTCCTGAGGAGATAGACCCCGAATGCGCACGCACCCCTACAAAAAACCTGAAAATATCGATATTTCGGTATATCTCGATATGAGCCCATCGATATATCGAAATCAGAAAATTTCCATATCGACGGACCCTACTAAATACAGCTAAATGGGATTCACTGCATATTAAAGGCCACACACATACATGGGAAATAAACAGGTAACAAATTTAACACACATTGATTTTGCAGATTTACCCAAACTAATGCACTTTGTAAACTTTAAAAAAAAACTTTTTGAATCAAGCAAACATGATCAAGCCAGTAAACCTGTCTTTATTGGCAACAGGCTGAATAAAATGGATCAACCATTATAAACCTGCAGCTCATTAAAAAAATACCCTTAGCTAGCAAAGTACGTCTTAGTTGAAACCAAGGCACACAAGAGGGGTCAGATACCAAAGTTAGATTGGTATTGGGCCAGCGCTTTGGGACGTCCTCTCAACGTGAAAGGCGCTATATAAGTGCAATTTTGTTGCTGTTGTTGTAGATGATTCATTGGGATTGATCATTCACAGGCTAAGGAAAGTTAACAGGTGGCTGAATCAGACAGTCACAGAGGCCAAGTCTAAACCTACGTACATTCAGCATAATGTATACAATTCTAATAGGAATATAGGAAAAACATTTTCAACATTTAAATTTACCAGATCTAAGGGAGGAACAAACTACAGAAGTAAAGAGGGTTGTCCCACAAGCCAAATGCTGTGTATATAAATGAAGCTAGTGACAGAAACAAATGGATGATGAATTACTGGCTAAATGATCATGCTTCACAGGATAAATTTGCGCCTTCACTCAAGAGTATATATGCAGAAACAGTTTGGGGGTCAGCTCTTCTTGTTCAGCGCTTTGGGACGTCCTCCCGAAAGGCACTATATAAGTGCAATTTTGTTGTGGGTGCTATTGTTGTTCTTCACACGGTAAGCTGCAATTTTAATGCAGTTGAAATTCGCTTACAAACAGTACTGTTTATAACTTGACAAACTGTTGCAGCTAACTTGATTTCCTGCCCAAACTATGCCTCAAATACAACTGTACAACTGGACACAAGTTTGTTTTCATCAGAAGAGAAAAAGTGAAGGAGGTTGATCAAAATCGCAGACAAAGAAGAGGGCCTTGAGGTGAGTCTTGAAGGAGGTGAGGGAGAGGGCGAGGCGGAGGGACTGCGGGATGGACTTCCAGAGGGTGGGGGCAGAATGGCTGAAGGCCTGCCTGCCTGCCTGCCAATGGTGTAGCGGATGAGGAAACACCAGTTTAACTCATGATGGAATATCTTTTGGTTATATTGTGATCAAGGACTCGGATCTTGAATTCGATTCTCTGGGGGATGAGGAGCTAATGGAGTCGGGAGAGGGTGGGAGTGATGTGGTCGCGGAGTTTGTTGCAGGAGAGGACATGAGCTGCAGAGTTCAGGATGATCTGCAGCTTGTGAAGGGAAGAACCAGGAAGGCCGATGAGGAGGGAATTTCCATAGTTGAGCCTAAACTAAATCCACGGGAACAGCTGGAATCTGTTTAAGATATTTAGTACAAATCTTCCCTCTCGGTCTATGAAGTATACTACGAATCTTTGAAGAAAGATAGGCATCACGTTTGAGATTTTCTTCAAAACACAAAAGCTTATACAGATGTCATTTCAGTCTTCCGAACAAAATCTGGGTTTGAGGCATTTCCCAATGCTACAAACAACCAGTCAGTAACAAGAGCCAATGCAACTGACCTGATCCTTCACTGCATAGAGCGGGACATCATGAAAAGGTGAAATGTATCTCCCTGCAGCATCCTCTACAAAAGCAAAATGAGACAAAGCAACATGTCATCAATCCACGACTGTTTGGGGGACGCTGTTGTGCATGATTGACTGCTGCGTTTAGCACAATACCAGTCAATTCACTTTACAGTATATTCTGTGAAGCGCTTTGAGACAACTTGAAGACGTGATAGGCGGCTATGTCAACTGCAAGGATGATTATTATTATTATTAACATTTGAGGTTCAATAATTTCCATTTCCTTGATTAGGAATTCCCCAGTCCTCACCTGCCTCCACTAACTCCCAACAAATGATATCAATGTCCTCACCAACAGCTACAAATCCATCCATTCCCTGATCTCTCCACTCTCATCCTAACCTAGTCTCCCATCCACTCAGCTAACTCAGGCTTGCTGCACATCCCCTTCTCCCTGCACCACCAGAAGCAACCAAGGCTACCATAGAATCACAGAATTATACAGTACAGAAGCCCAGTGTCTGTCCCGGCTCTTTGAAAGAGCTGTCCAAATCAATCCCACTCCCCGTTCTCTTCTCTGCAAACCTGTCCTCCCCAAATAACTATCTACTTCTCCCTTAAAAGTTGTTATCGAATCATCTTCCACCACCCTTTCAGGCAATACATTCCAGATCCAAACAACTTGCATGAAAAAATGTTTCCTCACCTCTCCTGTTTCTTTTAAAACTATTTTAAATCAATGTGCTTGGATTACCGACCCACTCGCCAGCGGAAATAGTTTCTCCTTGTTCACTCTATTGAATCCCCTGATAATTTTGGAAACATTTATTAGTTCTCATTTTAACCTTCTCTGCTCCAAGGAAAATAATTATAGCTTCTCTACCCTTCCCTGATAACTGAAGTCCCTCAATCCTGGTACCATCCTGGCATATCTTCTTTATACCCTCCCTAATGCCTTCACATCCTTCCTAGTGTGGTGCCAGAATTGAACACAGTACTCTAGGTAAGGTCTAACCAGTGTTTTATGAAGGTTTACCATAACTTCCTGACTTTTGTATTCTATGCCCTATTTATAAAGTCCAGTGCAGTATCTCTTATGCTTTCTTAACAGCTTTGTCTACCTGTCTCTGAGTCGCATCTGAAGACCTTCCTGACCTACCTGTCTGCAGTCACCTCCCCTTCCCCCCGGCTCGCAGGCGAGATCTGCTACTGGCAAGCGCTCTGGGACGCTGCCATGCGTGAGGTGCGCCACGTAAACAAGCCCAACTTGTATTTTTATTTTTATAGTTAGTGCACTAACCATGCACTTGATGAGTGCACTTGACCCTGGGCAGCACCCCCCCACCCCCTTGACACAGGGCAGCCCCCCCCTCTCCACAGGGCAGCCTCCCCCCACAGGGCAGCCTCCCCTCCCCACCCACACAAGGCAGCCCCCCCCCCACACAAAGGGCTGTGCCCCCCACCCCCACAGGGCAGCGCCCCCTCCCCACAGTGTGGGCAGCACCCCTCCCCACAGAGCAGACCCCCGCCACAGAGTAAACGCCCCCCACACAGGACAGCCCCCCCTCCCCCCCCCAAACAGGGCAGCCCCACTTACCCCCACCCCCCCCCAGAGGGCAGCCCCCCCCCCCCCACCCCCCACACAGGGCAGCCCCCCTCCCCTCCACCAAACAGGGCAGCCCCCCCCCCCCACAGGGCAGCGCCCCCCCCCCCCACAGGGCAGCGCCCCCCCCCCCCCCCCACAGGGCAGCGCCCCCCCCCCCCCCCCCCCCCCCACAGGGCAGCCCCCCCCCCTCAGGGCAGCCCCCCCCCCACAGGGCAGCCCCCCCCCCCCACAGGGCAGCCCCCCCCCCACAGGGCAGCCCCCCCCACCCCACAGGGCAGCCCCCCCCCCCCCCACAGGGCAGCCCCCCCCCCCCCCACAGGGCAGCCCCCCCCCCCCCCACAGGGCAGCCCCCCCCCCCCCCACAGGGCAGCCCCCCCCCCCCCCCCACAGGGCAGCCCCCCCCCCTCAGGGCAGCCCCCCCCCCTCAGGGCAGCCCCCCCCCCCACAGGGGCAGCCCCCCCCCACAGGGCAGCCCCCCCCACCCCACAGGGCAGCCCCCCCCCCCCCACAGGGCAGCCCCCCCCCCCCCCCACAGGGCAGCCCCCCCCCCCCCCCACAGGGCAGCCCCCCCCCCCCCCCCCACAGGGCAGCCCCCCCCCCCCCCCACAGGGCAGCCCCCCCCCCCCCCCCACAGGGCAGCCCCCCCCCCCCCCCACAGGGCAGCCCCCCACAGGGCAGCCCCCCCCCCCCACAGGGCAGCCCCCCCCCCCCCCACAGGCAGCCCCCACAGGGCAGCCCCCCCCCCCCCCCCACAGGGCAGCCCCCCCCCCCCCCACAGGGCAGCCCCCCCCCCCCCCCCCCACAGGGCAGCCCCCCCCCCCCCCCCACAGGGCAGCCCCCCCCCCCCCCACAGGGCAGCCCCCCCCCCCCCCACAGGGGCAGCCCCCCACAGGCAGCCCCCCCCCCCACAGGGCAGCCCCCCACAGGGCAGCCCCCCCCCCCAACAGGGCAGCCCCCCCACAGGGCAGCCCCCCCCCCCCACAGGGCAGCCCCCCCCCCCCCACAGGGCAGCCCCCCACAGGGCAGCCCCCCCACAGGGGCAGCCCCCCCCCCCCCCCACAGGGCAGCCCCCCCTCCCCCCCACAGGGCAGCCCCCCCCAGAGGGTCCCCCCCTCCAGCCAGTAGTTGTTGGGGCCGGGTTGGTTCAGTCAGTGCTGTGGCCTGTGGCCGGGACTCTCACTCACTCAAGTAAACGCGCTGTTCTCTCCTCTCAGTCCAGGCCCGCGCGCCGCACAGGCCCGTAACAAGAAGCCGAAGGGGCGGCGGCGCAGGAAACAGTCACCGAGGCTGAGGCCAGCCATGGGCTCGGGGAGCCGGGGTCACAGTCACAGCCCCGCTGTCAGGCCGGGGCCGGGGTGAGTGACAGGGACTGACCCTCAGTGACTCACTGAGCAATGGCCGCAGCTCAAAGTTGAATCACATTAAACTTCACAATGACTGACATTAACACAACAGCCTGTACAGTGTGTGTGTGTGTGTGTGGGGGGGGGGACAGTGTCTCACTGCTACCAAACCTGAGCATCGGTCTCACCCCCACCCCCACAACCACCGCTACCCACCCACAAACACATATAATAATCCTTGCATTTCATATAGAGCTTCTCACGTCTTCTAAATCTAGACGTCCCAAAGCGCTTCACAGAATATACTGTAAAGCGAATTGACTGTATATATTTGCTGGGTGAATCGCGGTAGCCAATTGCGCACAGCAGCGTCCCACACACAGTCGTGGATTGAAATGACCAATTTTATTATTGTGTTTTTTTTGGACGGATTATTATTAGGCGTGTGGAGTAAGTAAACTTGCCCAAAGTTTCACCCTGACTTGCATGGCCAGTTGCCCACAGCAACGTCCCACAAGAGCCATGGAGTGATTGACCAGTTTTATCTGGGGGATTGTTGGCCAGGATAACTGGAGAAACTACCTTCTCTTTTCAAATGTTGTCATGGGATGTTTAATATCCACCTGAACAGGCAGATGGGAACTCAGTTTAGCGTCCACGCCACCTCCGACACTGCAACACTCCTCCAGCACTGCTTTGGAGTATCAACAACAACAACAACTTCGGTTTATATAGCGCCCTCTACGCCGGACGGCGTCTCAGAGAGTCTCATCAATTTACACTTCATGATTCCAAATCCCGACTGGGGCTTGAACCCACAACCTTTTGACTGCGAAGCGAGAATGTGCCAGGCTGACACATGGAGTACGAGTACGAGTGCCAACGAAAAGATGGGTTGTGGAGTTTTTAATTAATTGGAATTGATGATTTTGAGACCACACCACAAAACTGCTGTTGATTCGCAGTTAAATTGACCACTAATCTGGTAATGTGCAAACTTTGTGATGTTTCTTAATCCATTTCTTGGGGGAAAACATGTGCTGTTCTTTACAAACTAATGTGACACTTGGATTAAAGATACAATTTTTCATTGTAAAAAATGTTCCATAATAGTAATCAGCACAATTGTTGTGATCAGCACAATTTGTTCTGAAATAGGAAAGTCTTAAGTTTATTTGTAATGTACAGTAATAATCTTTTCTGTTTCCCTCTAGTGTTTTTGATGTTATTCTTAATAAAATAATATGAAGCACTCACATTAATAGGAAGAAAAATATTCTGTTGTGCTTTCTTTCATTCCCATTATTTATTTTTATTCCCATTATAAACAAGTAAGATCGCTGTTGGTAGTGATGTGGATACAAGATAGACCCTATTGTGAGCTATTCATTATATTGAGGGTGATAGTGTAGGGTAAATTGAAGCGGAGTTTCCTTTAGTGCATTTTGATTATATATAATAATAATCCTTGCTTTTGATATAGTGCTTTTTACGTCTTCTAGATGTCTCAAAGTGCTTCACAGAATATATTCTAAAGTGAATTGACTGTATATTTGTGGGCTAAACGTGGCAGCCAATTATGCACAGCAGTGACCCCCAAACAGTCTTATGCTGCAAGCAAATGGAGGAGAATGTGTGGTTCATGAATACGGCTAAAGGAAACTGAGGTACAGTCATTCAATACAAATGATCCACTTATATCCAGTCACTTCCCATTAGTGCAGCTAAAGCTTTAGATGTTCTCCAAATTTCAATGCACTGGTTTCCCTGCCCCCGAGACTATTTATGAGGCAACTGGAGGCTGGGGAGCTACATGGCTGTCAAGACTGGAGTATATAAAGAGTGGTTGCAGCAAGGCCAAAGGAAACATTGCGGGATGATGAGTTGGTGCGGGTTACTGGTCATCTGTGCCACAGGTAATTGGTCTAACATGGGAGTAAGTTTGCCCAAAACCCAGTTTGGAGCAAGTAGTGGTGCGATCGTCAGTGACTTATCTGAGCAAACATTTGAGTTAATTTTGAGATTCGGTAACTCTATTTGTAAAGGCACAAAATTACTTATTATTATAAGCATTGCTGTTAGAAGAGAAGAGAGAAGTTGTAAGTTTATGTTATGTATGTTTAAAATTCACTAAACACAAAATTATATTTATACAGCACCTTTTACATCGGGAGGACATCTCAAGGCACACAAACCTTTGCAGAATGGTTTTGATTATTATTTGGCACATGCCTTCTGGGTTATGTATTCTACCAGAGGTTTTTGAGTAGGACTGGTAGTTGAAATGGAGATATAAAAGCATATCTGCTGGTCTGAATTTCACATATCTATGTCCTAATTAACTTTACCTAGGAATTTCTTAATTCCTTTGTGCCTGTCTACTTTAGTATGTGCTTTCACAATATCTTCCTCATCAGTATTCTCTAAATGCCTAATCTTGTCTGTTGATAATAATAATAATCCTCCTTAAAGTTGGAAAGCTATTCATCTGTTGGGTATCACAACTCGACCAGTTTCATATTTGACCCCCATCTCTCCCTACATCTGGGTTCATCTGCTTGGCATTCCTTCACCTCCACAACATTGCTCACCTTTGCCAATACCTTTTTCCTTGGCTCCTTGATTTTTCTGATTTCATTTCAATTTAGATGGTAGTTTGATTTTACCTTAAGTACACATAGGAATTTAACTTTGTCTGTTTGTGTTTCAAGTACTTGCAGTATCTACAACTGATATAATGGCTGCGGAAACTGGTAAAACTGTAAGTGTCTATGTTTGTTAGAAGTGTTAATCAACTTAAAAGAAAAGCACTGTACCTCCTTTTGTTAATGTTCCGAGATAATAATAATAATCCTTGCGTTTGATATGCAAAGAGACGTGGATGTTTATTTAGGGAGGACGGGTTTTAGGAGTTATGGGGAGAGAGAACCAGGGAGTGGGATTGACTTTGAATAGCTCTTTTCAAAGAGCCAGCACAGACTTAATGGGTTGAATGGCCTCTTTTTGTACTGAAAGCTTCTATGATTCTATGATGTAGTGCTTTTCATGTCTTCTAGACATTTCAAAGTGCTTCACAGAATGCTGTAAAGTGATTTGATCCTATATTTGTAGGCGAACTTGGAAACCAATTAAACACAGCAGTAACTGATATACAGTCGTGGATTGAGTGATCAATTTATTGTAGGTTTTTTTTGAGGGATAATTATTAGGATGTGGAGTAGGGAAACTTCCCCAAGGTTTCGCTCTGCCTGGAATTGAACCTAGGTTTCTCACTTGCTATTTAAATGCAAGTTGCTGTTGATAAATGCACACTTTACAATTTTCTGAATTTACAGGATTCCTGTTTCCTGGAATAAATATATAAATAGCTGGGTGAAATTGGGTATTGTCTCATGATTTATGTAGAATTTATATTTGTTTTACCTCTTAAATCTCTTTTGTTCCTCATTAAATGCTATATATATCTTGACAACAATTAGCAGTATCAACAACAATTGCTAACCCCAAAGGTTAATGTAAAACTCTAATGATCTGGGACTGGAGTAGTCTGAGAGAGTTGTAGAAAAAACAGCAACAGTTTAGAAACTGGAGAATACATTAGAATATACAGCACATAAACAGGTCATTTGGCCCAACTGGTCTATGACGGAGTTTATGCTCCACATGCACCTCCTCCTGCCCTTCCTCAACTAAGCCGACAAGCATCACCTTCTATTCATTTCCCTTTCATGTACCTAGCTTCCCGTTAAATACATCTATGCTATTTACCTCAATAACTCCATGTGGTAGCAAGTTCCACATTCCCACTACTCTCTACGTAAAGAAATTTCTTCTAACTTCTCTATTTGATCTATTTGTGAGTAATCTATATTGATAGCCCCTGGATTTGGACTCCACCACGTGGAAATATCCGCTCCATATCTACCCTATCAAAACCTTTCATAATTTTAAAGACCTGTATCAGGTCACCCCTACTCTCCTCTTTTAAAGAGAAAATAGACCAAGCTTGTTCAGCCTTTCCTGATAGGTATAATCTCTCAATTCTGAGAAATTCCTTGTGAATCTCCTTTGCACCTTCTGCAGTACCTTTACAGTACAGTATATCCTTTCTGTAATGTGGGGACCAGATCTGCACAACTGCCAGAACAGAATAGAGTATGGGGGTTAAAGCAATACAACCAGCAGCGATTGGAAACATTCACTGGATATATAGAGAATTATCAGAAACAAACCATGAACTGGAGTGAGATTAAAAATGAATCTGGGTTCCTATTATCTATTGCTGAATTGAAAAATTCCAATTGTATCAGCAGTCCCTGGTGAATATTCAATGAATTAGATAGAAATGTATGTAAAATTGAAACTAATTTTAGTCTCAAAGGATGGGTGGCCAGAAATTGAACTACCAATGGGAGTTTCTGAATGAGGTTTCTTATGGACAAAGGGATTAAGGGATATGGGGATAAAGTGAATAGGTGGAGTTAGATTAGAAGATCAGCCATGATCTTATTGAATGGTGGGGCAGGCTCGAGGGGTCGAATGGCCTACTCCTGCTCCTAATTCTTATGTTCTTATGTTTATCTTTGCTGGTAGATGAACTGTGTCTTGTAGTAAAAGTTTTTCAATATGTGTGATTGCAGCATATGTAAATGTTGAACAGTGAGTAACTTCTAGTTCAATTGAATTCAACATCCTGTTGCTTTATTTGAAATGCTCTTGTATTTAATATGATTTAGTGTATTTATTGATGGTCCCATTTGTAATGGTCTCTGTTTTAGCTGAATTGTGCAACATTCAATCTACCAGTTTGTACTGAAACATATAACCCAATATGTGGAACAGATGGTGAAACTTATACTAATGAGTGCCTGCTGTGCCTTCACAATTGGTAAGAAATCAGAGAACTCTTTAATGAAGTGATTGTTTTGAAAAAGCTCAGCTTCTCCATCCACCAAATCCTCAAATCTCACAGTGCTAGCTTTTATACATGTTCTGTGTTTTAATTTTTAAAAAAAATTACATTATGACATTTGAATACTGTATGTGTATCTTTTAGTCACCGATAGTTCTGCTCTTCCATTTGTGTTTTTCTATTTAATATATGAAGTGAGCCAGCAGCAGGCTGTAGCATGTGGAGTGAAACCAGTCTCATAAGGAATGTGATTTTTGGGGACCAAACTACTGCCTTATAACTAGCTGCTACAATATATACATTACTCTTTTTTTTTAACTCTGCAGGGTATTGAACACAGATGTTGGTATCTTCGAGGTTGGAAAATGTGAACGACCCAAAGAATTGTACTTTAATGATCTGGAGTGGAATGATGGCTAATAATTGATTTTCGAAATCTATAATGTTTGACGTCTGTTATTAAAGGCATCTTCTCTGCTACATTGAAATCTTTAATAAATATCTTATTTGAAGAGTTTGACCCATTTTCTTGAAAGCCAACTTTGATCTGTGGTCCTGTGAGTTCAAAGCTTTTAAGTTTTGGTATGGAATCTTACATAAAACAAAACCACTCCTGCTTTTTCCCATTTTTCTGGTTCCTAGTGAAAGCATCAACATTCTGTACACTGCTTTACATTGTTTAGGAAGAGCTCCCTGGAAATCCGCTCTCCGATCAATATTGTAGCAGTTGTGTCCCTTGTCAAATAAACTAGCTATCAGTGATCATGGACACTGACAACTGTTGGACTATTTTTCAGCCAAAAAAAAATCTGACGTCTGAGAAGAGGTCAGAATTATATGAACTTTGGTGGGCTTTGCAATCTGGAACTCCATTCCCCCAATTCTTTTAATACCACCTCACAATGTAAATAGCTTCATCAAAATCCCAAACTTTTTTTTTTACTTATTGTCTAGTAAGCTAAAAATCAAGTTCTTTTTTTAAAAAAAACAAATTGAGGGAATTAAACATCTTTTGCACCAGTTATTTCCAGTTCAGGTACATTACCTAATTGGTGTAAGATTCTTATAATAATATTACTTGCATTTGATATGGCTTTATCACATATCTGACATCCTAACCCCCCATCAGCCTGTCCGTTCCCTCCAGTCAGTGGGCTCCAGCCTGATCCACGTCCCCCAACCCACCCACCTTACCATCAGCAGGCAAGTCTTCAGCCACTCTGCCTCTGCTTTGCCACCTCCCAGCCATCTTTTATTCCCGCCTCGAGACCCTCCTCTTCAATGTGCCATTGTTCACCCCCCATTCCCTTCACCCTCACCGACCCCAGCTTGGGTCCCAAACACTGACAGTACAGTGCCTTGGGATGTCCTTCAAATGTGAAAGGCGCTATACAAATGTAATTTTTCTGTTTGTTGTCCCAAAGTGCTTCACAAAAAATAATGTAAAGTGAATTGACTGTATGCGGCATTTTGAAGGTAAAACACGGCACATCAGTGTCCCACAACCAGTTATAGACTGAGTGACCATATTATTACTTTATTCATTTATTTTGAAGGGATTATTACACCCAGGTAAAGTGATCCATCAACCGGCTAACAACTGAGTTCTGACTTGCTGCTAGGTAAACAGAGGCATGTGGTGTGAGGAAACCTGTCCAATCTTTCACTTGCCTGGGAATTGAATTTAGGTCCTCTTGCTTACGATGCGAGTGCTCTAACCACTAAGCTACAGGACTCCGCAAAACAGCAACAACATTACATTTACAGAGCACCTTTCACATTAGGAGGATGTCTCAAGCCACTGGAACATCCAGTGTCTAACTGACATAGAAAACATTTTGCTGACTTGAATTCCTAGATACTTCATGAAAACTTGCAAAGATTTATTTTTGAGAAAGTAAGATCTGGTTCAAATCTATTGCAAGTAGATTACATTTCAACATCCCCTACTAAAATTGGATTAGACTAAAAGGGTGTCTAGACTTTTCACCTGAACAGCGGCATTTTAAAATCTATTTTCTATCAGTGGCAGAGGTATGTTATTATGTGAAAGAGTGACTCCTGCTTCTGCGACTTACTCAAACGCTACTGACCTTGCTTATTCTAAGGTTTGTCTTATCTCAAGATATAATGTTTTGACTCCAGTAACGGTCATTCTTTCCTCATCCCAATTCAAATGCCAAGCCAAATTATCGATGTGAAATGTGCTAGTAATTGCACATTTCTGTTGTATAATGCTGAACAAGATGGGAAGAATCTTAAATCTGTATTTTGACAACTATGAGAGAACATAAGAACATACGAATTAGGAGCAGAAGTGGGCCATTCGGCCCCTCGAGCCTGCCCCACCATTCAATTGGATAATGGCTGATCTGCTAATCTAACTCCACCTACCTGCTTTAACCCCATATCCCTTAATCTCTTTATCCACAATAAATCTATCCATCTCAGTCTTGAATATGTTCAAGGACTGAGCATCCTTGCCTCAAACAGCCCTTTGAGGTAGAGAATTCCATAAATTCATTACCCTCTGAGTCAAGATTTTTTTCTTCAACATTGCGAAAGGGCTGACCACTAATTTTAAGACTGTGACCCCTGGTTATAGTTTTTCCAACCAGGGGAAACAATCTCTCACTATCTACTCTGTTGTGCCCCCTAATAATCGTATAGGTTTCTCTAAGATCACCTCTGATTATTCTATATTCTAGAGAATATAGGCCTAGATTGTGCAATTTATCCTCATAGCTCATCCCCTTCATCCCAGGTACCGACCCAGTGAATCTACGTTGTACCCACTCCAAGGCGAGTACATCCTCTTCTCTTCAGAAGGTATGAAGGCAAAGTGATTTGGGGAAGAAGTTGCAGAGGATGCAAGCATAGTGCCTTAAATTTGATTATTATTTGTGGTGGTGAAGGATCTGTGGCAGCCCTAATTTAAGAGAATAGCCCCTTGGACTGGAAGGATGAGTTGGAGATGGGTTGGTAGCTGGAGAACATGGATGGGTTGAGTGAGTGTTTCTTTAGGAGGGAGTGATGATAGTGGTTTTGAAGGGGAGTGTTGTACCTGTGGGGATGGAGAGGTTGATTATGTCACCTAGCAGGGAGGCAAATCAATTTTGTTTTGAACTTGAGGATATCCATTAACTCCTCACAATTAAAATTGCAGGAATGAAGGATTATGTGGAACATCAACATACAAAATTACATTTATATAGCACTTTCCACATTGGGAGGACATCTCAAGGTCCTGGCTAATCAGTGTTTTAGATCCAAACTGGGGGTTGAGATCAGGGAAGGAGGTTGGCCAAAGGCACGGTTGAAGAGGAGGGTCTTGAGATGGGTCCTGAAGGAGGCAAGGGAGGGGGCTAGGTGGAGGAACAGGATGGATTACAGAAGGTGCAGGGAGAGTGGCTGAAGGCTTGTGCACCTATGGTGGGGCGGGCAAGGTGGATGATGTGTTGCAGGCCAGAGCCTGCTGAATGGAGGGAATGGGCAGGTTGGTAGGGGGCTAGGAGGTTGCAGAGCTGGGGTGGAGCAAGGCCATGGAGGGCTTTGAAAGTGAGTAACAGGATCTTGAAGTGTATCCTCTGTGATGGGAAACAGTGGAGTTGAGTGAAGATAGGATCGTGGAGCCTTGTGTGGGAGAGGACAACGGTTGCAGAGTTCTGGATGATCTGCAGCCTATAGAGGGAGGCCATCAAGCAGGGCATTGGCATAGTTGAGCCTGGATGTAATGAAGGCATGTAAGACTGTTACGTTGGACTGAGGGGTGAGGGGTGGAGTCGGGCAATGTTGCAGAAGTGGGGGAAAGGAAGAGTAGTGGCACAGATGCGGGGAAGGAAGGACAGTTGAGGGTTGAACAAGATGCCTGGACTCCTGACTGACTTGGTGAGGTGGAGTGTGCATCCGTGGATGCTGATGCTTCCAGTGTTTGAGGTGCAGAGGTGCTGACGCCAATCAGGAGAGCCTCAGTATTTCTGACATTCAACTTTAAGTTAGCTGTCATTCAAGACCTGATGCCCAGGCAGGCTGTGAAGACGGCAGTGGTCCTTGAATTCAGGCTGGAGGCAGAGAGGTAGTCATCCACCCAACTCTACCTCTCTGCCTCTACCCTCAATTCCAGGAAGTTGACCCCATGTCTGCAGATTGTGTCACATTTAAATGTATTTCTATACATTGTACAATATATTGTATGTAGATATTGAATAGGAGAGGGCCAAGGACAGAGCCCTGAGGGCTGCCACATATGACTAGTTTGATAGAAAAGCTTGTTTGTGTTTTGTACGGTGTATGAAGTTCTATGAAAAACCACTCAATAAAGAAATATAAGGATACCTAGAAAGCGATCTGGCAGAAAGCGATCTGGCAGAGAAAAACAGTCCTAGATTTGGGAAAGTGAGGACAGCGGGGAATAGAACCTGAGGCATAGGTTATGCACAGGTTCAGTATACCTGAGGGACAGACCGTTACCCACATATTCCATCACCTTCCATCTTGAATTGTAAAATACTCTCCTCACCAAGGGAGGTTAAGAGGCTTGGAGCCGCAAGTGAAAGACATTGACTGGAGCCAAGGAGGATGGATTCTGTCTTATCAATATTCAGATCACAAAGCTGGCACTCATCAAGGTTTTTATGTCTGACAAGCAAGAGGACAAAACATTGGTGCATCTGGCGTCACAGCTGGAGGAGAAAAAGTAGATATGCCTGTCATCCATATATATATGGAAGTTGACCCCAAGTCTGTGGAAGACCATACTGTATTTCACCTGAGACTTTGTTAGTGCCTTGGGACATCCTCCTGACGTGAAAGGCGCTATACAAATGCAATTTTTTTTAATGTTATGTATGTCTGCTTACATTAAATTTTAATAAAGATTAATGTGATTGAAACCATTACTAGGGTGGTTTGTTATCTCTATAATCCGATCCAATTGGTACCCCCCCACCATCACCCCCAGCCAACACCTCCCAATATCACAGCCTGAAGCCACAGTGAGGGGAGAAGGTTGAGGACGGCACAGCTGGAGGGGAGACAAGGAGGAACCCTATTACAAAAAAACACAGGTGCCAAATTGACTAAGAGGATAAAGAGTTTAATGGCATTATGTTTCAGTTCTAGGCGTTATGTTAACATACCAGGGATCGTTAGAATTTTGTCAGCATAATTGGGACATAAATGGTCTACATTCCTTCACACATGCTATATGCTTCTTTGCATATCACATCATGATACTTTATGGGTCAAACTAACCTTAGAAGTACACACATACTCACTTGTCACACGTTCACCTGTAAATGTTCATGCAGGCGTGAGGGTGATGTGCTTTGAGACGCCGTCCGGCGTGGAGGGCGCTGTATAAATCAAAGCTGTTGTTGAAGTTGTTGTAGCCATACACACCTAATCATTCACTCACTCAAGTGTCACAAGTGAAGATAATCGTCTGCTAACCCAAGGCCGTACGCAGGGGGGGTGCGACGGGTGCGTACGCACCCCCCCAAATTATAAAAGGTCCACATTTTCCGGGGTAGAGAATTGCATTTTTTATCAAATTTAAATACCAAGTAAATTTATTGAACATTTGTGTAACAATCAGTTCTTCAAAACTATGTATAAATTATAAACACGCATCTTTGAATGATTTAGTATTAATATAAAATTATCGAGTCGCACACCAGAATCGGCGTCTACCCCAAAACATACCGCGTCGATAGACCAGTCCATGACGCGGCGAGTCTGTGACTCGTGATTGGATAAACATAGGCGCCAAGACTCAAATCCTCGTTTGGAAATCATCCCGTAAACAGCCACAAGGGGCAGCACCAATTCTGGAGTTAAAATCATCTTTTCATCTGATCACCGTAAGTACAAATTACTCAAGTGTTGAGAGGTGTGACTGTAATGCTAGCAAACAATGACAACATGTTTACAAGATTCTGAGAACTTAAAGCTTTTGAGAACCCAACAAAAAAGTTATATGTGTCTGGACGGGAAAGCCTATCTTTAAAAAAAATACTCATGGACATAGACCTAGGCTTTAGCGCCTATTCCACGTGGTGTGTCAATTGGAAATCATCCCGTATACAGTCACTACATAAAAAGGTAGCACCACTTTGTGGAAGCTGAAATCGTATTTTAATCTGATAAATGTAAGTAAAAATGACTTAAGTTTTGATAGGCGTGTTTCTGAAATATCATGTTTCTTGTTTTGTCTTGATTATCACATTTGATTTATATTATTAAAAATGTATTCCGGTAATTAAAAATTGCTTTTAGAGACGTCCACTGGCGTGCAAAAAACATATGACCGCAAAGATAAACAGTGCTACTTTATTTCACTTTCAGTTTTGTACCCAGAGTGAAAAAACATCAATGTCGCACGAATTTGGCATAACAAAAGCTGATCGAGCGAACTCTGGCATTGTCCATAGCACTATGGACAGTTTCCTCCCGGCTTCTCCAGCTGTGTCCGCTAAACCTAAGACGCCTCTGCGGTAATGTCTGTGATACCAGTGTGGTGGTGTACCATATAGCTCACTATTTGTCAGATGCTGTCGCCAGTAAACGTGCAGGGCGTCTCTTACAAGCCTGGTATATACCTCACGAGTCACCTAATCTCCTGGTCGAGGTTTGCCTAAGTGTCCAGCATTCTGCTCCGTATAGGAGCGACTTTCAGCCCTCGCGTTAATGCACATTCATTATAATATGGAAATCGATATTGGTAGAGCGGTTGACGTATTCGCTTCAAAGCGACCGAGGCGTCTCGAATACGGAACGCTATTAAATAATGAATTTCCCCTCCCTTATTTTTTCAAGTATTTTTTCGTCAGATCAGTATTGCTCGATGGGTCACTTCCTTTAATTTTGATTCTAAATAAATAAATAAAAACTAACTGCACTATTGCTCACAGTTCAACGATATTTTCAGGATAATGCTGATAACAGGCTTGTAACACGTGTGAATTAACTGTTTGACACTGATTTTCAGTTTCTGTATATTTTCTTGTCTTTTATAAAATTTGCTTTGCTGGAATATCTGAGCACATCATTCATACTTTACTCTTACATTATTGTTCATTACAGTCCGAAAGAAATTTAGTCTTAGGATAACAATGCAGAACAACTTATTAATTACCGTCAATCTGTAGTTTATGATCATTTTCTCTATACGCATACATTTATCAAGCATTCGTCATTGTACTGTGTTAATTGGATTGTAATTTACTTTATCGTTCGCATTCCTTACATCATCGAGTCAACAATCGTGTTGGCTTTTATCGGCGAACACATTCTACCTTCCCAATTAGACACGGACTACCGGGGAAAATAAAAACACTGAATAAATAATGATGCTCTTAAACACCAAGGGCATGAAACATTTACCGTTCATATTGGATCTTCTGAATCGATTAAATAAGACCTCAAACTGTGTAAAACGTCGGAGCCTCGAGGGGGCCTCGGGGGCAGCCCCCAAGCCCCCGGCCATTGTTGGTCCCATCACTAGCAATTCGCACCCCCCCAAAAAAAATCCTGCGTACGGCCCTGTAACCTAACCAACCATATCAATGTCAACATTCACTGTAAGTTAAGTGTGTTCCTATGCATTGTTGGAAGTGCTATCCTTCAAATAAGACGTTAAATAATAATAATATTTGGTCCCTCAATCTACAACTGTTTGTGGGACACTGCTGTTGGCTGCCACATTTCGCCCACCAAATTTACAGTCAATTCACTTTTCAGTATATTCTATGAAGTGCTTTGAGACACCTTGAAAGTGTGATAAGGCACTATATCAAATTCAAGGATTATTATTATAAACCGAATCCCGTCTTTCTCCTCCAGCCATAACACCATCTTGTCTGGTGTTCCTCAGGGCTCTGTCATCGGTCCTCTCCTTTTCAACCTGCACATGACATTGGTGTTTACAGATTGTTTGCGGTCACTACACTTAAATGAACATCCTGTAGAGCACTTTTAAATGTTCTCCCTATGTGAAAGACACTATAACAAATGTAAAGATTATTATTAGTTAGTTTGCATCTACTGATGTTTTTCAAGAGAGATTTGTGCAGGCTCTGCAGGTGCACATGCCAATTGCTACAAGAAAATAAAAATTCAGGTAGACCCCGATTACCGAACGCCCGGTTAACAAAAGTTCACTATAATGAGGGTTTGTATTTGTACCTCCTATCTGCTTAGCGAAGGCTGCGTTCGCTATAGCGAATGTTTAAATCTCTCACGCTTCTCGTCCAAAAGACCAGAACGAACACCATTGCCCTATCTCGGCTTGTATAATCCAAGAGAAGGCCCGTACAGTATGGGAGGAGCTTAAGCGGCAGGATGCTAGGCAACCACATGACGCTATTCGAAAAAGCTGGCGGAGACTTTTGCTGCTAGCAACGGGTGGCTTGATCGTTTTCGAAAGCGATGCAAGCTACATTCTATCAAAATGTGCGGGGAAGCTGCTAGTGCGGATGTTGCTGCTGCCGAATATTATCCAGATGAACTTAGAAAAATCATTAAAGAGCGAGATTATACACCGCAACAAAGTACATCCGCTGACTATACAGAACCTATTGATTTGTCATCAGATTCTCATGATTCTCCAGCCTCCTCCATCTGCATTTAAAACAATTAAAACGTAGACCTCCTCCCTACTCCTCACCTCATCTTATTGTATGGGGACTTTCATTTCATTATGGTGTTAAAAATTTACTAAATAAAATACTGTTCAGGTAAACAAAACAAACATTTTTATCTTTTATTCTTTCATCTTGTAATTAAAGTATTGCAGCCTTCAATAGCAGTTCTACCTACCTTATGGCTTCACTGGCACATCTCAAATGTTAGCGCTAGGCACCGCTGGGAACAAAACAGATTTTTTTCACATATGGAAACACAGTAGTGAGCTCCCACCTGCTTAACGAAATTCTCGCTTTATAAAGAGTTTTGAAGTCCCTGACTGCTTCGTTAAGCGGGGTCTACCAGTACAAATTTCGCTCTCAAATTATTTGTTCCGTTTTTTTAAAATATAAATGTAAGGGCATAACTGATGACACGGTCGAAAAGGAGGGTCTTGGGGTGGGACTTGAAGGAGCTTAGTGAGGGGTAAGGTGGAGGGATTGCGTAATGGAATTCCAAAGGTTGGGTGTAGTTTCTGAAGGCTCAGCCACCGATGGTGCAGTAGATGGGCCGGAGACATGGAGTAGGCTAGAGCCTGCTGGGCAGAGGTTGGTAGGGGTTAGGAGGTCACAGAGGTAGGGCGGGGTAAGGCCATGGAGAACTTTGAAGGTGTGGACCAGTATCTTGAATTGAATCCTCTGAGCAATGGGAAATATTTATTTGTCTTCTCGGTTTCTCTGACCTTGTTATTCGGTCATTGTTACTTGTTCCTGCTATAGTTCTCTATTACCTGATACAAGTGTATTTTCTGTTAAATAATCCTCTGAAAAGTCACTGTGTCCTCCTGGCAATTAAACCCAGGTCTCTTGTTTGCGAGGTGAGTACTCTAACCACTGAGCTGCAGGACTGTATTTATATATAAGCAATTTAGGAAAGGCTCACAGGAATAGCAGGGTTGTAACATTCTCATTGAGTCATTACTGCTACTACAGTGACCTCTGCTAGAAAGGAGCACAGTATGTAAGGGATCTATTGATTGGAACCTGCATATATCCTATTTGGGTGATAATTACTATGTAACTATCTAAAAAAAAACACAAACCACAAAATATCAGGTGGAAACGGTCCATCACACACCAATAAGATAAGAAATTGGGCTTCATCTGAATTGGATCTAGTACAATGTCCATTTTATCTTTCACTGTACAGACATGTGCTTGATATAACTTAAGAGTGCATCACTCCTTTTTTTCAACAACACAATGTACAACAGGTGGAGAAATGTTGAATGTTGCCCTCATCTCATGTTTCATGGGTTTGTCTTCAAATACAACAAGTCTGTGTTCCAGGAATAACTATATTTCATCTGAATATTTGTGAAATGAAGTCTGCTGTTTTGACAAAAGTGTTTAATGGATATGATGTTCAGATGCCCAGGTGTTAAGGTGTTTCTCTCATTAAAAAACCAAACAGTAAGACCTAAAATTGCTTTTATTTTATTACAAAAACACAGTCACTACATTTTACACTAAACTCCTTTGATGCACTGTAGATGTTTCAACAATGTGATAAGATAATTTTATGCAAGATCAATTGCTGGTAATATTAATACTGTATTACTATTACATGGATAGGTTCCGGGGACCTGCACTTCCTTAAACACTAAGATGCAACAAACTCCAGTAGACTGTGTGTGTGTATAGTAACTTCCTATTAGCTGACATGAGGTCTCCAGCGTAGAGTTCAACCATACAATAGGCTATCAGAGAAGGTGTGCTATTGAATCTGAGCTTGCTACCACAGTCTTGTTAGTGATTGTTTGAATGTGGCTTTGTTCATCTAGCTCAGTTTACATTGTAGCTTCCTGTTTCCATAACAGAAGATAAGAACAGATGTTCCTTTCATTACAATCCGATATTCTTCAGCGTCATATATCTAATGATGTTATCCAGATCAGTATTTTTTATCCCTTTTCATTCTAAGGATCATTTCAGTTTGTTCTTAAAGTGAGAAAATTAGTAAATGTCAATCCAAAAAGATCTCTGACATGGATGACATGTCAGAGATCTTTTTGGATTGACATTGACTAATTTTCTCACTTGACATGTGGATGACACCCAACACTATCTTTCTGCCTCTACCCTTGATTCCAGGACCACTACTGTCCTGACAGACTGTTTGTCAGACAGCAAGTCCTGGATGAGAGCTAACTTTCCAGTTTAATTTGAACAAGACCAAGGCCCTCCTGATCAGCTCGCACCAACGCCTTCACACATCTTTTTGATCCTCAACTGTCTTATCTCCCCCACATCTGAGCCATGACCTTCCGTCACCTCCACAATACTGCCAGACTCCACCACTACCTCACTCCTCAGGCCACTGAAACTCTCATTCATGCCTTCATCACATCCAGGCTCCACTATGCCAACACCTTGCTTGTCAGCCTTCCCAATTCCTCCCTCCATAGGTTGCAGATCATCCAGAACTCTGTGGCCCATGTCCTCTACCGCTCCAAGCTCCGTGATCCCATATCCTTCATTCTCACCCAATTCCAACGGCTCCCCATCATCCAGCGAATTCAAGATCCTAGTCCTCCTGCTCCATGTCCCCCACCCAACCACCCTACCATTGGCGGGTGAACCTTCAGCCCCTCTCCCTAGTCTCTGGAATTCCATTCCGCAGTCCCTCCTTAGCCTCCTTCAAGTACCGCCTCAGGACTTTCCTCTTCGATGGTCCCATCATTCACCCCAAATCCACCTCCTTTCCCCTCCTTCCCCAATACCGACCCCAGCACGGGTCTGAAACATTGATTGTCTAGCACCTTGATTGTCTCCCGACCTTAAAGGTGCTGTACAAATGTAATTTTGTTGTTGTTATTAAAAAAAGGTTGAATTTTAAAATGATATTGCACCTGTTTGGCGTCATACACTAAGAAACCACTAGATGGCTAGCTGACTGAGCCGATAGGAGAATCTCATTTTTTAAACGGGAATACAGTACAGTTTTCTATACAGTATATATTCTGAAGTTTGCTGTGATCTGTAAGGTTGAGTCTAAAACCTAACTTTAACAAAAATAAATCTTTTGCTTCTTCTCTTTCAAAAAATATTACCATTTGAGACATATTTCTTCTCACAACAACGACTTGCATTTTTGTAGCATCCTTCACATCTTTGGAGCCCACAAAAGAGGTTCAGGTAACCTTTGGCCCATTTGGTCTCATCCTTCCAATAACCATCCTACTGTCTTCCCATATCAGTACCAAGTTGTGGTTTTTAAATGAGTCCATATCCTGCTCTCAACCGCCCTTCTTGGTAACCTGTTCCCGTCTTCAATTACCCTCTAGGTAGAGAAAACGTTCTTGTTTAAAAAATGTCTGTTGCAATAATTAAACTTTGTTCTCTTATATCTTCCTGCATTTGAAAATACTATTCTGTGTTTACATTTTGAATCCCAGTTTAAATGTTGTTTACATTTTGAATCCCAGTTTAAATGTTGTTTACATCTATAAGGGCACCTCTAGTTATCTCTTTTGATGACTGAAGATTCTTAGCTTGTCAAATCGTTGCTCAGCTTTATTAATTCTGGGAGTTAATAACATTAAACAATGTTAAACAAATGTTTTTTATTTAATGTTATCAACACCTCTTCTCTCCAGTTTTCTTGCAATCCCCCAATTTTGTTTCACAACATTAACACTTCTTTAACCCATCATTTAAAGAGATGTTTACCCCATTTTCTCTTTTGTCTTCCTTGCCCTGCCTCTGCCTCTCCATTAGTCCTTAAAAGCCTCTCCCTCCCAACAGACCCCAGTTCTGTGGTCCCGAAATGTTGACTCACTTTTCCATTTTCCATAGATGCTGCCTGACTTGCTGAGTGTTCGCGGCAATTTCTGTGCTGGTTTCACTTTCTAGTATATTCTGTGAAGCACTTTGAGGCATCTAGAAGAGGTGATAAGGCGCTATATAAAATAGAAGGATTATCATTATTTATTATAGAGCCTGAGCAGCCTGACTTGAGCACTGTATGGTTTGGGCTTACCCATATACCTTCTGGTGAGTTGAACTAATGTAGCTATATAGTTATCCAGCTTACCTTCTTTATAACTACCTCACATTGTGTTGACATGACATGTCATGAATCTTCTTATACCTAGAGATCACTTTCAGCTGCCTCCTTGGTAAGTTTCATTTCATCTACATGGAGTATCCTTGTCTCTCTTTCTTACCCCTTTAAGGTACTAGTCCTTTAAGGTTCTAGCCCTCCCGATGTGAAAGGCGCAATGTGCATCCTCAGGTCACTTTTGTGCAACCAACTCTAAGTGATAGCCTGACTCAGTTGGCAGCATAAAAGTGACCTGAAGGTGCACAGTTAAGATTTTCTGGACTAGTTCCTCTCTTATTTTATCCAGATTTGCTTTCCGTAGTCAAATTCCTCTACCTATGACTGTTCTTCTGCTTTTCATTGTTTCTATTGTGTTTTATTCCTATTTTTATAACTGTGTTGTGGTCACCATTTCCTTAATGTTTTCCTTACATTACCACTCTATTTACAGAAAACTAATTGCTGACGTATTTTACCCACTTATTTCAAATATAACCAACATAGATTTACTGCCAAATCTCTCATTGTGAATCATTATTGCCAGTATGGAAGACTATTTCTAAATGTTTTTATCTCCTCTTTAAATTCCTGTGTGAGGTAGTGAAGGGTTAATATGGTGAATATTTAGGTTCAGGAAGAGGGTTGCAGGTGTTCTGGAGCTAGATGGTCTGTTATGTTTGTTAAGATTGAGAAAGCAATGTGTTTATCTTCTGTATGGGGTAAAATGTTAGTTAAATACTTTTGTTAATGGTTTTTATGTTAAATTCTGAGAGTTAATGGATTTTATATCCCTACAGGAGTTTTCTTTCAAAAGAGAATTAGATCTTTATTTAGGGAGGTTATGGGGAGAGAACTGGGCATTGGGATTGAGTTGCTCTTTTCAAAGAGCCGACACAGACTAGATGGGCCAAATGGTCTCCTTTTGTGCCGTAAAATTCTATGATTCTATGATTCTGGCAATAGTGAACATGGGGAGATTTATGTTTCCAAACTGTCAAAGTTTGAAGAACTGGGAAAATAGTCACATGAGACTTTAGGGATATAAAAAGGTGGGAGTAGAGCTATACACAGGATGTTGAGGTTTGGAGTTTTAACTAACACTGACTCTTAACATTACCAATTATAAACCTCTGTATCTCGGGAAGTTTGAGGAGATGTGAATTTGGGGTAAGGTTACTCTATTGGTTTGCCCCTGGTCATCCAAGTGTTGAGGCTCAGTGGTTAGATATCTTTGAAAGTATGGGATATTATACCTTGTTGAAGTTATATTGATATAATATTATCAATGTGCTATGTAAGGATTATGTGCATGATAATATTATGTGCATATGGATGCTCCGAATGCAGGATTATATATTGATATACAACAATAACAAAATTACATTTATAAGGTGCCTTTCAAATCAGGAGGAGGTCCCAAGGCTCTATTATGTTTATAGAAGCCTATGGGATTGAATAAATGAAGAGTATTTTACTGAACGCCAGGTGTCTTGGTGTAATTTGTGAGTCAGCTTTGATTGGGCATAAACCCCAAACAGTAATAGAGAGAGGAAAGATCGATCGCTCCTTTCAAAGTGGACCTGTAAGGAGTGAGTAATTCTTTCCCAAAGATAAGAATCTTGTGAGCCATGGGAATCCTCACTGGTGGAGAAACTCAGGTTCCCAAAGAGGAAATAAAAAGTCACTACAAATTTCAACTAAAAATATTGGTTAGGTCTTTTAGGTTTGAAATGCCTTGCAATCTAACCTCTTCCATTCGCAGTGTGTATCTGCACAGTGTTAAGTTGCAAAGCACTTAGCACTCAGGTTGAAAACATTCCTTGCTTTGAAAAAGAACAGAATTATCTAAATGTCACATCTCACTTTGGTTTCAGTCTACCTGTGGTATGTCAGGATGGTTCATGAGATTTGTCCAGGAGGAATGTTTAACAATGATAAAGTATTGACTAGGACTGCCTTAGATTGCCTCAGTCATGGAAGCACATGTGTTTCTCTGCATTCCTTTCACACACACTATGTACACATGCAGATAGAGATGGACAATAATATTGAAATAATATTCTAAGAGGAGCTGCATTGGAATTGATGCATTGCCAATCACCCCCACCCCCCCAGCCCATACACTGATTCTTGTACCCATGGTTCCCATTCCACTCAGGTACTCACTGCTCTATCATTTGTAAATCACTATTGAGTCATTATACAAGCTGGTCCTCACATTGTATTCCAAAGCCTATCATATTACCTTAACCAGGAAGTTTATGCAATGTGTATATTCAACTGCCAAACATGGCAGTGGCAGAGTGGTAAGCCTGTAGGTAAGGAGGGGTAGGCTTTAGCAGAGTCAATTATATAACACAATAAAGGGTTGGCTGGGGCTCCTAGAAGAGTAGGCAGCGCAATAGGGAACTGATGGTTTGAAATTAGGACTGGAGCAGATTGCATCGTTCTTTATCTTGTAAAATAATAATCCCTCCAAAAAAAACACAATAATAAAATTGGTCATTTCAATCCATGATTGTTTGTGGGACACTACTGGGTGCAATTGGCTGCCACGTTTTGCCCACAAATATACAGTCAATTCACTCTACAGTATATTCTGAGAAGCACTTTGAAACATCAATAAGATGTGAAAGACATTAAAGCAAATTGCAAGGATTATTATTAATATAAGTACTGGTTAAACTTCCTACTACCATCCAATTAAGATCACCATTAGGACTTTGGCTTTGGGCTAAGAGGAGCTGCATTGGAAAAATATCTGCCTCCACTACTTGGTCTACCCCTCCAAATCCTGCTGATGAGCCAGATTGGATGGTCTTGGAGTACAGTGGAGTGGCCCTGCCTAATTTGGGAACTGGACTACAAAGACCCTCACAAGTGGATTCCGATTTTCCATGACCAGGCGTGAAGTGGTTTGTACGTGTGTGTGAGGATTTTTAAATCAATCCGTTCCACAATAGGCAGACAGTGGAGCATGGCAAGGACCAGAGGGAGGGGATGAGCGCGGATTTTAGTGCGGGTGAAAATAAGGCCAAATTTTTAATTAATTGGTGCTATCTCAGCCCCAAGGAGATCACAATTGTCTAACTTGAAAAGTCACTTGTTGGTTATTCAACAGCAACAACAACTTGCATTTAATTAATTTGATTTTATCAATGGTGGAGATGGAGAGACCAGCACTGGAATCATCGAGGCATGAGGTAACGAATGTATGTACTGTATAAAGCTTTAAGCTGCATTAGGTGTATCGCAACATTTGACAAGCACAGATTTGAGCCCTCCCTATATAAAATCATAATTATAATGCTTCTTCCATTTTATGTAGCACCTTATCAGATTATCGAGACACCTCAAAATACTTCACTTGATTTACTGTAAAGTTTAGTGTCTGTGTACTTTGTGGCCAAATGCGAGGACATTGCACACGCAATGTCCCACAAACAGCCATGAAGTGGGTGACCATTTTATTTGGTGGATGGTTGGCCAGGACAGGTGGTGATATCAGGTACCAGGAACCCTTTGCAGTGAGCCACTGCATGAAATGCTTGCACCATTTTTGGACCTGGAAAGTGGCTGGTCAGCACCAAAACTGAGCATTCTGCACTTTCTGATTTTGTGCAGATTCACAGAAGATTCGAGAGAAGCAGGGTCCATTCTATTTGGGTCGGCTTGTGCATTGCAGTCACCTGTATTGCACTGAAGATGGCAGCGTTCAAACCAAGAGATTATCCTGCAGGTTCTCCTGGTAATATCATAGATGTCTCCTCTGAGTCCACAGCCCTCTGTAGCCTGGTCTCCTGGATAACACTTGCTTTATTTCGCATAAAATAAATACAAAGTCCACGTGGAGGAAGGTTACAGCTGGTTAATGCCGAGTGTATGTGACAGTTCCAGCATATGGACATAACTGTTCAATTTTACGCAGCAAGATATGAATTGAGAACAAGGTTTAGTATTGAACCACTGGAACCTGTGTTCAGTAATGCTGTTGAAGAATAATTATGATAAATGTCTTAAGCAAAATTTAATAAATGTATTGAAACGTGTTATGGATTGGCCACAAACCAAGTCTCCATAATCCCAGGAAAATATATGTGACTAAAGACAAAGACAAGGTTTTGGGGAACTTGATGTTCTGGCCAAATTAAATAAGCTAACAGAATGAGCCAGAATGGTTACTGCAGAGATAAACAATGACACCTCAAAATTTGGCTTGACTCAACATGCCGAGGGCATTTGTTCAAGACAAAATGAACACAAATTAGAAAACTTACAGTGTTTCAGTACATCCAATACATTTTGTTGTGATTATTTATTGGCACATCCTATTGACTGAAGAGGCATCTTTGTTTAACCACTCTTTTGGTGCATTTCATTATCTGACATTTTCTTTTGCAATGAACAGTGCATAGGAATCATTTCACTGACACAATAATCAAGTATGATGTGATGTGGAAGAAATGCTATACAATTTCCTGGTGAATTATCTGGTGCAGGAGAGGAAGAACACAAATATCACGCTAAATGGAAACAATGCTTAGGCCCTGATGTTTAATGGAAAATATTTACGACAATAAAATCCAAATTTGTATGTAAGAGTGAATTTGAAGTATGCATGAGTGAGAAGGGGATATAGAGGTACACAATAGGGGTGGAGGTTTGTGTGGAGTGTAAATACTAGCATGGAATAATGAACCAGATGGTTTGTTTCCAAGCTATATTGTTCTATGTCATTAATTCAAACACTCTATTGGGAGATATTCTCAGTAGACTGGAATATAGTTCAAAGCATGTCATAGCAGAGGTGCACACCTCAACAACAGCAGCAATATTACATTTGTATAGTGCCTTTCACATCAGTAGGAAGTCCCAAGGTGCTGGACAGTCAGTGTTTCGAACTCGAGGTGGGGTCGGGATCAGGGTGGGTGGAGGGAAGTGAGGGGAAGGAGTTGACTGATAGCATGTTTAAAGATGAAGGTCTTGAGGTGGGATTTGAAGAAGGCTAAGGAGAGGTTGAGGTGGAGGGATTGCAGGATAGAATTTCAAAGGTTGGGGGCAGAGTGGCTGAAGACTTTCCTGCTGATGGTTTGGCGGGTGGGTGGTGTATGTCGAGCAGGCCGGAGCATGCTGAGCGGAGGTATCGGGCAGGTTAATAGGGGTTTAGGAGGACACAAGAGTAGGGACAAGGCCATGGAGGGCTTTAAAGCACAGAAACGACTTTAGATGTCATATTCTTTGATAAATTATTTCAGAAGTGCTCAGATTTACACTCTCAGTCAGTCAGCTACCAGTTGTTTATTTTGTTCTCTTGATGTGAAAGGCACTGCTGCATATAAATATAAATTTGTTTTTGTTGATTCTTACACTGTGATATAGTTGCTTTTTCAATATTTAGTTGAATGACTTATTATAACTATTATGATTTAATATAATTACCAAAATAAAAATTGAAATAAAATGAGGTGGACTCAATGTGGATAATAATAATAATAACAATAACAATAACAATAACAACGACAATGACAATGACAATGACAACAACAACAACAAGAATAATAATAATAATAATCCTTATATTTGATATAGCGCTTTTCACATCTTCTGGACGTCTCGAAGTGCACTTCACAGAATATACTGTAAGTGAATTGACAGTGTATTTGCAGTGAAATGTGGGCACAAGGTCATAAACAACAACAAAATTAAACTTGTATTGGAAGAAAGGAAGCACATCTTAAATGGTAAACAACATCTGCAGTTACTTCCTTCTTCAGGGACTCTTTTTGACTCACAGCAGTAAGGTTGCTTGGAGAGCAATTACAGATTTGCACGAGATTTTCTTTTGTGTATTCATGAAGAGAAATCAGTTGTTAGATTTGAAGCACAACATTAGTAGTGCTTGAAATTTAGGGCCAAAGTTACAGAAATAAACCCCATCTCCCAATGCTCCCATAAACAAAAGTGAACCTAGGACTATTAGCCATAGGTGTCAATTCTCATCTGCTCACACAAATACAAAGACTACAAGTCACTGAACACTGAGTAATCCTTTGAGCAATTGATCCTAGCCTCATTATATTCCTCCCATTTCTCATTGGATGATTCCTGTCTACCTTCAATAAGAAGCACTATCAACATGGAATGCTGTTGTGCACTGGTTAGAGGATTCGGCTTGCAAGCGAGAGGGTCTGGGTTCATTTCCTGTCAGGGCGAAACATTGGGCAAGTTTCCTTACTCCTCTGTTTACATAGCAGCAATTAGGATTTTGCTTGTTAATGGATTGATGGATTGCTTTGATGGGGCTAATAATTCCTTCAAAATAATTCAAAATAATTTGGTCACTCAATCCATAACTGATTGTAGGACACTTCTGTGCACAATTGGCTGCCAAGATTCGCCCTCAAAATGCATGGTCAATTCATTTTACTGTATATTCTGTGAAGCAATTTGAGACATCTTGAAGATGTGATCAAACTCTACATCAAATGCAAGGATTATTATGCTTGATGGTAAAACTATATGAAATATTCAATATTCGCACCTGAGTGCACCGTGCAACAACTCCAGAAACAGGTATTTCATAAATATTTAATTAAAAGATTATGATTTTTTTTAAAAAAACTATATATCAAAACATTTTGTAAGTAAGTCTGTGTCCCATTTAACACACCCAGCACTGCATTACATTAATGAAATGTTTCTTAAATGAGCCCTGTGAATCTATCAACCTTGTTACATCTGCTTCCTCTGTTTGTCACAAATCCGATAACAAATGGGCTACTGCAAACCTCCCACTGCACCCCCTGTAGATCAGAACCTCAAACAAGAACCGTTTGCACCCAGGATATGTATGACCAACCTGCATTGGGACCTCGCTGTACTTGCAGAGAGACAAGCTTGGCCAGATTGCCCTTCACTCCTTCTCTGGGAGGTCCTTCAGGCCAGTGTCCAAGCGAATGGAGAGGGATTGATGTATCTTTCAATCATTACCCTTGATGTCTTACCCTTGATGCCTCAAGAGTAGTGGCGAACCATGATTTGGCACTTGGGACATCCACCATCATATCCAACTGGGTGGCCCAATGTTCAAGACAATGGGCCGCCAGGCAAGTCTACCAGCAACACAATCAATCGATCGATCAATCAATCGATCAATCGAACAATCAATCAATCAATCAATCAATCAATCAACCAACTAATCAATCAATCAATCCTTCCAGTTATATAGCGCCTTTCACGTCAAGAGGACGTCCCAAGGCTCTGTACAGTTAGGTAGGGACAAGAGCAGGTGGGGAGGGGTCGGGGCAGGATGAAGATGAGTAGGAAAATTGACTGTATATTTGTGGGCGAAACGCGGCAGCCAAATTGTGCACGATACCATCCTCACAAACAGAAGCACGTAATCCTGTCAGAAAGGCTTGGAACAGATACACTAAGTCCTTTGCCCTCGATGCCATTAAATCCGTTGTTCATGAACACATCGAATAAGGTGGGTGACAATAGGCAGCCTTTCCTACCCCATCCCACCACCCCTGAAATGAGGCATCAATAAAGTGCTATATTAAATGGAAGGTTTATTATTATTAAAGAAAAAGATAATAATAATAATAATCATTGCATTTGATTTTGCGCTTTTCATATCTTATCGACGTCTCAAAGCGCTTCACAGAATGTACTGTAAAGTGAATTGACTGTATATTTGTGGGCGAAACGTGGCAGCCAATTGCTCACAGTAGTGTCCCACAAACAGTCATAGATTGAAATGACCAAATTTGTTTTTTTGTTTTTTTTATTATCCCTAGACAGAGTTCTGCTGTTCACTCCCTGCACAGAGGAAACAATCCATTTCATAGAAGTCCATTCCCGTCAGGAGGACATCTCAAAGGGAGATATGTAAAGTGTTGTAAATGAATAACAATAACAACAATTTGTATTTACATCATGCCCCTCAAGCGTCCCAGAGCACTTATAATAATATATAATAATAATTATTGAAAGATACATTAGTCCCAGTCCATTGTGACGAAGGATCATGGTCCCAAAATGTTGACTCACTTGCATTTCTCCATAGATGCTGCCTGACTTGCTGAGTGTTCCCACTGATTTCTCTTATATATATTATTCTTTCAGCATTTAATGTCTTGTCAATTCCACTTGGTTTGGTCCATAAATTCCCATTCAGGCAACATTCAAAAGTAAGCATTTTAATTGGTATAGCACCTTAAGTGCAGTAAAATCACAACGCTCTTTACGGTAATCATTGTTGCTATTTCTTTCTAGGTAAATATGACAGCTCTTTGTCGAAATAGATTTGATAAATAGCCTTAAAAGTAAATGACCAATCTGGAGACCGTGGCCAAGGCAATGGTAGAAACTCCCTCGTCTTTTCAAATAGTGTAATGTGACCTGTTACACCCATGGGCTAGCATCTTAAGGCACTGTTTAACATCCCACTTGAGGACATGACTCTCTTAAGTGTCACTGCCCCCGAAATACCAACCTGGACATTAGCTTAAGATCCAATTTGCCTGAAACCCAATTTTCTAACCCAAAACTAAGATGACCTCAACTCCTAATTTGACAATCCATTGCAACACATCCAAGTGGGTGGTTGGGTGGGGGGTGGGGGGTGGGGGGGAGCAATTGCCATTGTAAGTCTTGTCAACTGAGCCAATCTGACACCTTTTGAAAAAAAATACAGTATTATATTAGAATAATAATAATCCTTATATTTATGTAGCGCCGTCCACGTCTTATCGACGTCTCAAAGCGCTCAAAAAGCGATGCAATGTTACAAAATCGTTTCCTCTTGAACTGTTTGCTGGAAAATGTGAATCATTGCAGTGTTCAGTGAGAGAGGGGAGAGAGAGAGAGAGTGTTGTCGGTGAGATCCTCACAACAGGTAGGTCTAGGGTAGAGCTGCCAATCACTTCCCTGTCCAATGGGCGCTGGAAGGCGACCCATACCTGGCGGTGAGAGGCACCCAGGTGATGCCCTTCACTGTCAGTGACAGGCAGGCAGGCAGGAGGAGCCGCCGCCTGCTCAGGACGGTCACTGGGGGAACAGAGCAAAGACTTGCTCGGCTCAGGCAGCGACACACCATCCTCAAGGGGCTGGAGCCTGGCGATAGCTGAGAGCAGCTGTGAGTGTGAGTGAAAGGGAGTGTGAGTGTCAGAGCCAGAGAGAGTGTGAGCTGCAGTTACTGCGTGTGTGTGTGTGTGAGAGAGAGACTCAGTCACTGTGTGTGAGAGAGAGACTCAGTCACTGTGTGTGAGAGAGAGATTCAGTCACTGTGTGTGAGGGAGAGACTCAGTCACTGTGTGTGAGAGAGAGACTCAGTCACTGTGTGTGAGGGAGAGACTCAGTCACTGTGTGTGAGAGAGATTCAGTCACTGTGTGTGAGGGAGAGACTCAGTCACTGTGTGTGAGGGAGAGAGACTCAGTCACTGTGTGTGAGAGAGAGAGAGACTCAGTCACTGTGTGTGAGGGAGAGAGACTCAGTCACTGTGTGTGAGAGAGAGACTCAGTCACTGTGTGTGAGAGAGAGACTCAGTCACTGTGTGTGAGGGAGAGACTCAGTCACTGTGTGTGAGAGAGAGACTCAGTCACTGTGTGTGAGAGAGAGACTCAGTCACTGTGTGTGAGAGAGAGACTCAGTCACTGTGTGTGAGAGAGAGAGAGACTCAGTCACTGTGTGTGAGAGAGAGAGACTCAGTCACTGTGTGTGAGAGAGAGAGACTCAGTCACTGTGTGTGTGAGAGAGACTCAGTCACTGTGTGTGTGAGAGAGAGACTCAGTCACTGTGTGTGAGGGAGAGAGAGACTCAGTCACTGTGTGTGAGGGAGAGAGAGACTCAGTCACTGTGTGTGAGGGAGAGAGAGACTCAGTCACTGTGTGTGAGAGAGAGACTCAGTCACTGTGTGTGAGGGAGAGAGAGACTCAGTCACTGTGTGTGAGAGAGAGCCTCAGTCACTGTGTGTGAGAGAGAGCCTCAGTCACTGTGTGTGAGGGAGAGAGAGACTCAGTCACTGTGTGAGAGAGAGAGAACATCAGTTTGTGTGTGTGTGTGAGAGAGAGCCTCAGTCACTGTGTGTGAGGGAGAGAGAGACTCAGTCACTGTGTGTGAGAGAGAGAACATCAGTTTGTGTGTGTGTGAGAGAGAGCCTCAGTTACTGTGTGTGAGAGACAGCCTCAGTCACTGTGAGTATGAGAGAGACATGTCACTGTGTATGTGAGTGTGTGAGTGTGAGAGAGAGCCCCAGTAACTGTGAGTGTGAGAGACAGCCTCAATCACTGTGTATGTGAGTGTGTGTGTGAGAGAGAGCCTCAGTTAATGTGTGTGAGAGAGAGAGAGCCCCAGTAACTGTGAGTGTGAAAGACAGCCTCAATCACTGTGTATGTGTGTGAGAGTCCCAGTCATTGTGTCTGTGAATGTGAGCGAGAGCCTCAGTCACTATTTGTGAGTGTGAGAGCCCCAGTCACTGTGTGTGAGTGTGCAAGAGAGCCCCAGTCACTATGTGTGTGAGTGTGCAAGAGAGCCTCAGTCACTGTGTTTGTGTGAAAGAGAGCCTCAGTTGCCTTGTATGTGACTGTGAGAGAGAGCCTCGGTCACTGAGAGAGAGCCTTAGCACTATATGTGTGAGTGAAAGAGAGCTCCAGTCACTATGTGTGAGAGAGGGAACCTCAACCATTGTGTGTGTGAAAGAAAGCTTCAGTCATTGAGTGTGTGTGAAAGAGCCTCTCTCAGTATATATATGTGTGTGTGAAACTCAGTCACTGTATGTGTCTATGTTCGTGTGTGTAAAGTATGATTTCACCCCTCCCCACCACAACATTAGTTTGATATCATTTGTTGCATGTTGAATATTTATTGTTGTCAAGGTGCATATCCTACTTTGCTTTGGGGTCTAGATGTTATAGTGCAGATGTGTACAAACTTAGAGCTAAACCAATTGCACTGTTGTAATTTTACTTCTCATCACACAAATATTTATGCAAATTCAGGTTTTTGTTCCACTAGCTTCCTCCCTATGCCAAAGTTTGATAAGTTTGTAGTACTAATAATGATAATAATCCTTGCATTTGATATAGCGCTTTTCACATCTTATCGACGTCTCAAAGTGCTTCACAGAATATACTCTAAAGTGAATTGACTGTATATTTGTGGGTGAAAAATGTACCTTGCTGTACATGTTCCCATGCCATTCATCTTCATTACTCCTCCAAGTCAGCTTTGAATATTAAAAATAATAATAATTTCATTTGATACGGCGCTTTTCAGATTTTCTAGACGTCTGAAAGCTCTTCACAAAGTATACTGTAAAGTGAATTGATTGTATATTGGTGGGCGAATATTGTTTCAAAGATAAAAGATTGAAAATTCAAATTGATTCAACAATAACATCAATTTGATTTAGTGAGAATCCTTTTTAGAAGAATACTGTACTTAATGTAACCGGTGTTTCTAAAATTAAGTTTCTACCATAAATACAGTCATCCTTCCATATTTAAAAAGGTTTTTCTGAAAAGTTTTTTCCATGAATCCTCGAGCAGCTCACCACTACTGAAAACATACAAAACATTGGCTGATTTATTCAACAACAACAAAATTACATTTGTATAGAGCCTTTCACGTCAGGAGGATGTAACCAAGGTGCTACTCCTTCACTATCTGGTGCTACATAGTGACAGATAATTGGTGGAATTTAAACTTGCTATTCCCCCCCACCCCACCTCTCCACTTCAATCCTCTGTGAGTGATATTAACTGCACAGATGTATAACTTATGTACACAACATTTTAATAGAAGGATCTTCATTAAGTATTGCCCACAAATTAAAGGCCCATGGCGTAAAAGGGACAGTGGCAGCGTGGATCCACAACTGGCTGCGAGACAGAAAGCAGAGAGTTGTAGTGAGCGGCTGTTTTTCAGACTGGAGGGAAGTGAGCAGTGGTGTGCCACAGGGATCAGTTTTGGGACCATTGCTGTTTGTAATCTACATCAATGATCTGGACTTGGGTGTACGGAGTACAGTTTCCAAGTTTGCAGATGACACTAAGTTAGGGAGAATAGTAAACAGTGAGGAGGATAGTAGCCATCTGCAAGAGGATATAGACAAATTGGTAAAGTGGGCAGACACATGGCAGATGAAGTTTAATGCAGAGAAGTGTGAGGTGATGCATTTTGGGAGAAGAAATGAAGGGAGGCAATATAGGCTAGATAGTACAATTTTAAATGGTGTAAAGGAACAGAGAGACCTGGGGATTTGTGTTAGTGACTCGTTGAAGGTGGCAGGACAGGTAGACAAGGCTGTTAAGAAGGCATATGGGATACTAGGCTTTATAAATAGGGGTATAGAGTCCAAAGTCAGGAAGTGCTGACTAACCTCTATAGGACTTTGGTGAGGCCTCAGCTGGAATACTGTGTTCAATTCTGGTCACCACACTACAGAAAGGATGTGAAGGCATTGGAAAGGGTACAACGAAGATTTACTAGGATGGTGCCAGGATTGAGGGACTTCAGCTATGAGGAGAGGCTAGATAGGCTAGGGTTATTCTCTCTGGAGCAGAGAAGATTGAGGGGAGACCTAATAGAGGTTTATAAGATCATGAGGGGTTTCGACAGGGCAAATAGAGAAAAACTCGTGGTCACAGATTTAAAATAATTTCAAGGCGCAGTAGAGGGGAGCTGAGGAGAAATTTTTTCACTCAGCGAGTTGTTCGAATCTGGAATGCATTGCCTGAAAAGGTGGTGGAGGCTGATTCGATAACAACTTTTAAAAGGGAATTAGATCTTTATTTAGGGAGAACGGGTCTGTTAGGCTATGGGGAGCGGGCAGGGCAGTGGGATTGAATCGCTCTTTTCAAAGAGCCGGCACAGACTAGATGGGCCGAATGGCCTCCTTTTGTGCCGTAAAATTCTATGATTCTATGATTCTATGATTCTAAATACAGTCACTCCACTATACAGTAAATCCTTTGAAGTGCTTTGGTACGTACTCGGCATGTGACTGTACCAAATGATAAGATTATTAAGTCTGATCCTGCATTTGTAAAGCTAATATATGGGTCATAATGCATTATTACACATTATATCCATTATTATACAATTGGAGGGAATTCAAATAATCAACAGGGAGTGATGGTGTTTTTGTAGTACAAATTATGTCTTTTAATGATCCCTTTTCAGATTTCAATCCAGGACATTTTGAAGCAAGATGTCTCAGATCCCTGGCAGTTCAGGATTTGCTTTAATGAGTGATAAATCAATGGAGTTTTATAAGGATCCTGTGAATTTTTGCACTAGCCGAATCCACAACACTGGGAGCAGAGTTTTCCAAGCGCGTCTCCTCAACAAACCAACAGTATTTGTATGCTCTGTGAAAGGGATGAAAGAAATGTTGTGTGGTAAGTAATTAACGTTATTTGGCAGTTAGTGTGGCCGAAAGGCCCCACATTGTGAGATTATGTATCACAAGCTATCATTATATTTATCTGATAAAAATAATTCTCATTTCATCATTGAATGATTCGCACAGAATTTTTCATTCCTACTCGGTAAGACTCAAACTGTAGTGTTTCACAACTATTGCTACAATTGAATGACCTCATTTTAAAAATTCATATCTACTTATTGTTGTGTTCAGTTTTGAAATCCCCAGATTCATGAAAGCATTATGTTTGATTAATGCTTCAAGAAGATTTTTTTGTTCTCTATTCAAGTATTGTTTCCTATAATGTTTCTTATAACAGCAGAACCCACAGTACTCTGTAGTGTAGAGTCCCATAGCTTAATCATTAAGACCACACACCTTGCAAGCAAGGGGACCTGAATTTGATTCCCAGACAGGGCGAAACATTGGGCAATTTTCCTTGTTTACCTAGCAATAAGTAGCAATTCAGTTGTTATTGTTCTTAATGGCATTGCATATATTTTCTCTCCTTATTCTTCCTTCCAAAATGTGTTAGCTCGTACTTTACTGTAAGTATGATATTTAATCTGTCCTTTCTTGAGTGAATCTACCAGTCACTAATAATAATAATCATCCTTGCATTTAACATAGCGCTCTTCTCATCTTCTAGACATCTCAAAGTGCTTGACAGAATATATTATAAAGTGAATTGTCTGTATATACGGGGCAAATATATGGCAACCAATTGTGTACAGCAGTGTCCCACAAACGGTCGTGGATCAAGTGACCAAATTATAATTGTTTTTTTCCAAGGGATTATTATCAGGCATGTGGAATAAGGAAACTTGCCCTGCCTGGAATCAAACCCAGGTCCCTCACTTGCAAGGTGAATGCTCTAACCACTGAGCTACAAGGCTCCACTATGTCCTGAAGGTGCTTATATCTATACCACTGATTTTTCCTTGTGTTTGGTATAGCACTTTTATGTCAACAAGCTTTGCAAAGCTCTTCACCGAATATTCTGTGAAGTTATTGGCATTATATTTTTGGTTGTGAATGTGGCAGTCAGTTTTGCGTACTGATGAAGGCTTGTAGACCCGAAACATTGACTCTTTTTCCTTTCTCCATGGATGCTGCCTGACCTGCTGAGTTTCGCCAGCAACTTTTGTTTTTGCTCACAGCAATGTCGCACAAACAGCCATGTTCAGCCAATTTTCTGTGGTAACATGTTGGCAATGTACTGGGAGAAACTTGCTTCTCAATCCACGTGTAGCACTCTCAGTATTGCTTTAGAGTGGCATACAAGTTCAAAGTCCCAACATCGAGCTTGAATCCATAACTGTTTGGCTCAGAGGGGAGAGTGATTCCTACTGGACTAGGCTGACACACATGTCTTTGCTTTCTCCTTTGATTCCACCACCCATCTTCTCCCAAAATGCTGGCACCTGAAAACGTAACTATCTTACGTTAAGGTCTGAAAATCAGGTCATTAATATATACAGTATATGAAACAGGAGGCATCCAACTACTGAAGTCCTTTGATTAACACCCACCTCCCCTCACCTTTTTGACCCATATTCCCTAGATTCCTGCCCTTTGACCAATTCTAAATTAATGTCCATGTCTTAATAATAATAATAATAATCCTTGCATTTGATATAGCGCTTTTCACATCTTATCGACGTCTCAAAGCGCTTCACAGAATATACTGTCTTGCCATTGATATTCAATGTCACCAGTTCATGAAGGAGTCTTGTTGTCAATCACCATTTGTAAGTTTACATTTGCCACATTTTTGGGATTCCCTCAGTCAATTTGGGTTGTCACCTCAAAACAAATGTGATATAAACTGTAACTATGCAAATCATTATTTCAGAAAAATAAACTCCTGGAACTGGAAGGTTTGTTCAGTATATTTCCTATGGTACTTTTGGCAACTATTGTTATAAGTAAAGATTTAGATATCTTAAATTTAAAAAGGCAATGTTTAGAATGTTAATCGATTCACTAGATGCCACAGATTATTTGATTGACAGAAGTGACTTGATGCATGGACAGAGTTAAAGAGGTGCTGCAGGTGGGAATGCACAAAGGCAAAGGATTGAGAAAGAGTTGGTGTTAAAGAATGTAATCATTACAATATGGCTAAACAGAAAGCTTGTAACCACAGTGAAATATTGTGTTTTATTATTCATAATAAGAATAACATTAAGCATATTGCATTCAGTTCATTAGGATGTCCTCCCGACTTGAAATGAGCTAACAAATGTAATTTTGTATTGTATTTTATACTCATACATTGCTTAATAGAGTTATAAGTTATAGCTATTGTAACACACATCAATCAGTGCAGATGTGATGGACCAAAGGCTATGTTGTTAGCCTTTGAAATGTAAAATTCTCTTAACCTGTGTCTAAAGTAAACACCCATTTTACATGCGTATATGGAACTTTGTCTAGTTTAAATATTCTTAAACATAATGGTTTTCACGGGTGTGTATTTGAATAACGTGGTTAACCAAAATACTTTACAGAACCAGGACCTCATTGCAATATGAAGTAACACATTATGCTGATAAGCAAGGTACCATATATACATGAGGAAGTATTTTTAAATATGGATCAATATGAAGCCTTGCACTAAGCTGCACCAATTGTTATATTAGGTTTGATGTACACTTCTTGTACCATAATGAATTTTGGAGTCTTCAATTTTGTACTGTTCCTATTTTTCTTTAAAAAAATCATTTGGTAGAACTTTACATTGTGTTTCAATAACGGTCACCTGAAGCAAAGTTATTGTATATAAATTGTTGTGTTTAAAGTAATTATTGTACATAAAATGCCATGATAATTTTGGCATAATTCATTGACAATTCTATCACTGTGTGCAACTACACAAGCTTCCCTGCACTGTGTGTTTTTGAATGACTTGCCAGAATGTCTATATGCATAATTCAATCCATTTTAATCTGGCGTTCTAATAAATTGATTTTGCAGATAAAATGTCAGTATTTGCAAAGGATCCTTCTACGGTTTTACATCAGTTATATGGTGCCAATCTAGTGACAACAAATGGTAAGATAGAACAGTTGTAAATAAAAACAGTATTAATGTAAAGTATATCTGAAGAAAACTGAAGGTGAATGTTCACTGTGGGGTACCCATAGCATTATGTGTTTATGTGTCACTATTTTACAGAAAAAGTCAATCTTTTTGACATGGCCTATACTGACTCTATGTGTAAGCTGTTTGGAGACACCATCTGCTTCTGTAATGGTATGTTCCCTATAGTATTTATTTGAAAAGAAAACAGTATCACAGCATTAAAGTTATGAAACCATACAATATGATCTCAGTAGAGCATAAAGTGAAAATCTAGTTATTAGAAAGAAACATTACCCCCACTATCCTAAAAGGTAATTATTTCTCAGTCTACAGGCATTATAATCACAGAGTTAGAATATGATTATTGTATGTAATAGAACATTTATTTACTTTATTTCTTATTTACCTATTGATACAGCATTGCTCCTTTCAACACTAGCTCTACAAACCCTCCAATTAGGGTTCCATGCTGCCCATAGTACAGAAACAGCTTCAGTTGAGGTCACAAACAACATTTTGTGCACCTTTGATCAGAGTTCCCTCTGCCACCTCCACCGCCTCTCCTCTCAGCTCAACCTTCACAGTCTATATGGTGACATCATCTGCAGATATGGAATTAACTTCCATATTTATGCAGATGACACCCAACTATTATTTTACTTCACATACTTCTAGTAGTCAGATATGCACCTAATTGTTACTCTTTTCCCTTTAGTTTTCCTATCAGGTTGCCGAATCTTCTATCTGATGCTTTCAGGGATACATGCCCTCTTTTCCTTATTTTTTTTGCTTGTCCACAAACACCTCCAGTGTATCCATCTTCTCTGTTTTGATACTCTCAGATTGTACCTTATCTGGCTAGCTCACTTCATGTGGGGACTCTACATATGTTTATCTGACCTTGTCCACAGTCTCAATACTTATCTCACCTTCTTCATTGAAAACCAATACTTGCTCCCTGACTCCAAGACTGAGGAGCTCCTGATTGGCTCCTATCAGCACTTCCACACGCATTTATACCACATCCATGCCATGACCGACTCTGCCTTCCCCTGACTCCAGAACATCGCCTGAACCCTCCACTGCCTCACCTCTAATGCCCCCAAAACCCTTATCCATGCTTTCATCATATCTGGCTTGACTATGCCAACTCCCGGCTTGTTGAGCTTTCCAACTTTTCTCTCCATAAGCTGCAGAACTCTAAAGCTCATGTCCTCTCCCTCACCAGGCTCTGTGACCCCATCTCCTCAAGCAGCTCCACTGGCTCTCCAGCCCTCAGAGAATAGAATTCAAAATTCTTGAACTAGCCTTCAAGGCCCTCCATGGCCTTTCCCCCCCATCTCTCTGTGACCTGCTGACCCCATATCAACCTGTCCACTCCCTTGGCTTAATAACAGTAATAATAATCCTTGCATTTGATATTGCACTTTTCACATCTTATTGATGTCTCAAAGCACGCCGTAGAATATACTGTAAAGTGAATTGATTGTATATTTGTGGGTGAAATGCGGCACACAACAGTGTTTCACAAACACTCATGGATTTAAATGACCAATTTTATTATTGTGTTTTTTTTTAATGTATTATTATTAGGCTTGTGGAGTAAGGATACTTGCCGAAGGGTTCGCCCTGATCTGCCTGGAATCGAACACAGATCTCCCGCTTGTAAGGCGAGTGCTCTAACTACTGAGCTAAAGGAGCTTATTAGGCTCTGGCCTGCTTCACATCCCCCACCTGCCCTGCTCTACCATCAGCAGGCGGGCAGTCAATCATTCTGCTCCCACCCTATGGAACTCCATCCCACATTCCTTTCGCTCTCACTTGCCTCCCTCAAAACCTTCCTCTTCAACTGAGCCTTTGGTTATCCTTTTGCCCTTCTTGCCCTCCACCTGCCTTGGCTCCAAATCCCTGACTGTCCAGCATCTTGGGACATCCTCCCATTGTGAAAGGCTCTATACAAATGTAACTTGAATGCTATTATTTACCACTACCAGACATCCATATTGGGAGTCCTGTATCTCAGTGGTTGGAGCACTCACCTTACAAGTGAGAGACATGGATTCAATTCCAGGCAGGGTAAAACCTTGGGCAACTTTCCTTATTCCACACGCCTAATAATAAACCGTCAAAAAAAAATAAAAAAAAATTGGTCATTTCAATCCACAACTGTTTGTGGGACACTGCTGTGCACAATTGGCTGCCACATTTTGCACACGTATATACAGTCAAATCACTTTACAGTGTATTCTGTGATGCGCTTTGAGTCGTTAAGAAGACATGAAAAGCGCTATATCAAATGCAAGGATTATTATGTCACATTGGTCGTTGCAGTTGTAAGCAGCTTTTGTTCCTCCAGCTTTTCTTGAAGTGCGTTTGGTTTCTCGTAAGCGTCTTTGAGCAATAGTTCCTTACCCTATCAGCATTTAGTGCAGATATACTTTGGGACCACCCTATCTTCTCCTCACCTACTTAGCATTGGTCTAAATGTGTTCATTTTAATTTCTTTGCAAAATAGCCTGCCTTTATTCTCAATACAGTATTTTTTTTCTATTTCTCTCTCCCTGTTTCCAAGAAAATCTCTATTTAGCTGCTTCTCATGCTTCTTTCTCATTTAAAATTGACAGTATACCATCTTACAGTCAATTCACTTCACAGTATATTCTGTGAAGTGCTTTGAGATGTCTAGAAGACATGATAATAATCAAATGCAAGGAATATTATTGTTAAAAATTTCTTGCTTGAGCTGTGAGAAACCAGTTTAGCTGCTTTATCCCGCATTGTTGCCGGGAACCTAAGGTTTTAAACTAAAATTCCCAAAGACTTTGACTGATATAATTTTCTTAAATTGTTTCCTATCAACTATATCTATAAGCCTTGGACACAATTCTTCCACTATACTGTTGTAAATTCCCTATTTACAGAGTTTTTCTTGATTTTAGTTAATTGCTTGGGTGGAGTGCCCCATTCTGTTCGAAGATTTAAAAACAATATACAGCAAGGAAACAGGCCACTTGGCCCAAGCAGTCCTTGCTATTGTTTATAGTCCATAGAATTCTCCACCCAATCCTTACTCCCCCTCCATACCCTCCTATTCCACATTCCCTGATGTGTAGGCACAGCTTCCTCTTGAATGCGTCTACACTATCTGATTCAACCACTGCTCCATGTTGTGAGTTACACAATCTCACTGATGCTGGTCAAACATGTAATTGCCAATGTTTGTTTAGGTGAGGTGTGACGGCTGGGGGTGAGAGAAGCATTTAAATTGTGGTTCTGGTGTCTAGCATTCTCTCTGACACATTAAAGCTCCCGTGGTTTATTATACTGCCAGGAAATAAGTCAAAGTTCTGAGAGGGGAGGTGTCATGTAGCAGGGTGCCCAGAGAATTGCCTTGGGGTGGAAGGGGGACATCAATGAGGACGTGCCTTTTGAGTCTGTCCAGTATTTTTTTTGAAACTAGCAGGTGGCACTTGGACCTCTGCATGAAGTAAATACCTCTTAAATTCTCTTTTAGATCCCCTAGTCGCTATCTTCTACTTGTGCCCCCTGGTTACCGTCTCCCCAACCAATAGAAAGAGCCTATTTATGTTAACCTTAACAAACTCTTCTAAAATTTTAAATACCTCCATTAGTCCGATCACAAACATGTCTTATCTAGTGAAAAAAGGCCTAACCTAGGCAATCTGGCAATCTATGCTGACAGTAGTTACCTGCCAGCCCTGGTATTATCCTTGTAAATCTATGCTGTACTATTTCCATCACTGCTATATGCTTGTAGTGTGGAGACTCTTGGATTGGACATATTACTCTAAATTTGGCCTCACTAAAGTTTTGTACAAATTCAACATCAACTCGTCATTTTTATATTCTATCCTTTGGATAGAATCCTCGTTCAAGACTCCATTTGCCTTTTTATAGCCTTATCTACCTTTGTGGCTACTTTCAGAGATTTGTGGATCTCAATCCCCAGATCTCTTTATTCCTCTATGGTTCCTGGACTATCTGGACTATAGACAGCTTCTTTATTTTTCCTGCTGAAGTGAATTACCTTGCAATTTTGCTACACTAAAGAACTTGCCATCTATCTGCCCATTCTAGTAGTCTGTTTATGTCTTCCTGCATTCTTCTGCAATCAGACTCACTGTTTACCACCGCCAATCGGTGTTATTAGCAAATTTTGACACCGCAAAACCTGAATCCAGATAATTTATGCATATGTTTTACAGTAGTGGTACTAACACGGATCTCTGTGGAACACCACTTCCTACTTCTTGCCATTACCCTTTGCCTTCAGTTTCCTATCCGTTCTTTAATCCACTCTGCTACCTCTCTCATGAATCCACATGCTGGTTAGTCAGCGCTTTGGGACGTCCTCCTGACGTGAAAGGCACTATACAAGCGTAATTTTATTTTTATTGTTGTTATGAGCTCTCATGCGGGACTATCAAAGGTCTTCTGAAAATCCAGATACACTACATCCACTGCATTTCCCTCAACTACTTTACTGGTTACATCTTCAAAGACTTCAATCAGGTTGGTCAAGCATGGCCTTCCTGTTGTAAGTCGTGCTGGCTGTTCTTAATTACATTCTCTTTCTCCGGGTGACTAGTTTCTTCAGTTATAGTAAAATCCTTGCCCATAACTGGTGTTATACCGAGTGGTCCTTGGTTTCCTCTTCAGTAGAAACACTCTTAAAGTTTACTATCTTTATTTACTAGTTTACTAACTACTATCGTATTACATTTATGTTTCGCCATGGCTGCAGACTTGAACATACATGTACCCCAAACATATTAACCGTATTTATTGCTTTCCTGAAGTATTTTCAGTGATTTCCAGAGAGCTCAAATAGCAGCTCCTTCTCTGCTATTTTATCATCGATCTGCCCATTCCAGCACAGGAATATCTCTTTCAAATCCTCCCTGCCACCCAACCTTCTACTATTTCCTGCCCTTTAAAAGAATTCATCCCACTCCCCTCTCCACTCCCCTCTGCTGCTGTTGAGTAATCCATGCTCCTGCCTCACCCACTGGCCTTCCTCCCACCAGAAACATACTTCCTGAATTCACCCTTCTCAAAACTCCCTCACAAACTTTCTATGCTCCACAAGCCTCTGTTTACCTAGCAGTAAGTGGGAACCTGTTTGTTAGTTGATTGGTGGATCGCTTTTCTGGGGGTAATAATACCTTCGAAATAATAATGATAATTTGGTCTCTCAATTCATGACTGTTTGTGGCCCACTGATGTGTACAATTGGCTGCCCCATTTCACCCACAAAATATACAGTCAATTCACTTACAACAACAACAAAATTACATTTATAGAGCACCTTTCATGTCGGGAGGACATCCTAAGTAAATTTTGTGAAGCACTTTGAGATGTCTTGAAGATGTGATATGGCGCCATATCAAATGCAAGGATGATCATTACATAACTTGATTTTAGTTGTGAGTCTCATATATATCACCTTATTAACTGCCTTCTGGGAGTCCATATATACCACCAGTGCTGCATTTTCCTTGTTTATCTATTATTTCTTCAAAGTATCCAATAAAGGTGAAAACTCTTTCACTGAACTTTAACTCAAAAAGTTGACTGCAAAGTGTGTTAATGTTAACTTATGGATATTAATTCAAAAATAATATATTTAAACAGCTTACACAAAGACAGTTATACTTATTTTGATTAGTAGTACTTTTACACACTATTCATTCAATTGTATTCAGCCTCTACTTAAATCCGACCCCTGGATTCTACTTCACTTTTCTTCTTATATCAATGAAGTGTTTCTTTTGTGTTCTTAATTTCTGCTGCAATGCAATAAAATTGTCAATTTATGTTCCTCTGAGCTGTATGCATTTCCCAGAAGTCCAGAACGTTAGTTACACGTTTTATTTATTTTATTATATACCAAAGAATACATTGAAACTTTGATAACTCATCACCCTAGCTCAAATTATAACTAATCGGAGTTGACAAGATATCCAAAGTATCATTGCTATTAGCCAGAGTCTATGTGGGCTACTCTGTATTAGTACTTTATTTAATAATAAGCATGGCCACATAAATAAACATGTTACCATTCAAAATACATATACTGTATACTGTATTATTCATTCGAATACCCAATACATAGCATAAGATATTTAACTGATTTTAAAAGATATTGTTATCCCGACCAAACACATGTGTGGCCATTTGAATTGGTGTGAGAAAGAAGACACTAAATTTAAATACTTGCATAAGGTTTTTAGACATTTAACTCTTATATGAATGCAAGAAACTGAACAGAGGAACAAACTGTTACAATGATTGCTATACATTAACTGTATGGATACATCAGTTGCAAACTGATAACATAATGCACAGCAAAAATGACCGTGGGCATAAAATAAACTGCTTTGTTTGACATCCGATCATTATTTGCATATTCAGTTTCAACCAAACATAAATTGCCCAGCAGTCGTTGCAACTGCCGGTTTGCATTGTCAATTGATGAGTTATCAGAGGTATTTTACATGGAAACACCGTCTTAAAAGTACAAACCAATTCACAGCTTATATCCGTGAAAGGTTATCAAAGGATCACAATTAACATTTCTTATGGGAAACAGCTGGAATATTGAGTGAGTGATGAGTTATGTGAGATTGATGACTTATCCCAGAGGGGAGTTATAAGAGTTTATATAATATATATATAATATATATGAGTTTCACTGTAGGGATGTCCTGCTGACGTAGAAGGTGCTACACAAATATCCAAGTTGTTGCTGTAGTAGTAATAAGGTTCTTATGTAGATTGTGTTGCAATTATAATATCAGAGGATATTTCTTCTGTCTTAAGAAGAATCTGAATTTGAAATTAGAATATCGCTTTTTTGTCGGTGCTTTTTGATGTCTTTGGAAAGTGCAAAGTCATTGTGAATCACACAAAAGTTCTTTGGAGTGAAATAGCTCTGACACTAAACTAACCAGATAAATAATCCGCATTAGCTGATAATTAATGCTTTCTTCCTCTTACCTTCTAACTATTTTTGAAAGGTAACGTCAGAACAGTGAAGATTGACGTGAACACTTCAAAGTTCTTGCTGTATTATTCTTCATTTGCCAGTAAACAATTACGTTATATTTGTTGGCAGCTGAGCTCACAGAGCACTTGACCAAATAACCTTTATATTTTTGAGGGCGGCCGGGTGTCTGACACATGTGGAAACCTCTCACCGTTGTTAAGTACCTGTATATACAAACCAGAGATTCTCTCAAGCATGGTGATGTGTTTCCGTAGTGTCAGATACATGTCTGACCTTAAAAAATTATTTTATAACATTTGAGGTATTTCAAAATATATTCCATATGACAATTAAATTAATTTCACACTACTGTATTTGATAACTTTTAATAACTGAACATCATACACACCACACACACCACACATCTCGGATTATTCTGCTTTGGGCTAAGTGAGATTGTTCTGGAGGCAAGAGTTTGAATCTAACAAAACAGAAAAAAACATTGCCAATTGTTATTCCATTCTGCTTCATTCAAGTGCATCTTGACTAGCCATTCCAGTCATTTATTACCCTCTGCTTAAAGAATCTGTCTTGAAATTGTCTTTTACAATTCTGAACCCATGTCCTCCTGTCATACTATCTTGATGCATCCTAAAGTATTGTTCTGGGTTTCATTTTTCGAACCCATTTAAACCTCTGATGTCTCCTCCAAGCTGTCTAATCAATGCTCATAGCTCATAACATTGCAAAGCTTCAAAATCAGTTTATGCCAACAAAAAACCTCTGATGTCTCCTCCAAGCTGTCTAATCTGATTTCTGTGAGAAAGGTGGCTTCGTGGTCTGAGCTCCGGTATGTGTTTGCTTCATGACTCTGTAAATGTCAGTAGGTGTTCACAGGTAGAAGAATGCTTGTTTCAGTTGATATTCCACAAAAACTAGAATAAAGAGACTGAACAATGCTCTTTTATGCGTCTTTTCCAAACTTGAGAATCTGCAGAGCCCAGTGCTGTCACGTATTTTCCTCGTAAGCTGCAATAGAGCACATCAAGTCACAGTTTTTGGCAAGCGGATGACTGAAAAGCATTTTTTCCTCAAATCAGGAGGAATAATCTCTGGCTTTTCGCTGGAACTGGAAAAATACCAAGTAACTGGTTCCCGATCATTGATGGATCGACTTCAAAATCCTCACATTCATGTCATATATGCTTTATGTAGCTCTTCTAATATAAAACACTCATGTTTTATTTAAAGCGCTACATCAAATGCAAGGATTATTATTATATTCAAATCCCTTCACTCATTGGCACATCCCTATCTTTCTCACTCACAAATCCATCACCTGCACCTCTGCTCAACTGGCACCAGCTTCTTGCTTCTCCCTCGCACCCTCCACCATTGAAGATTGCACATTCAGCAACTACGCCCAGAAGCATGGGAACACTCTCCCTCATTCCCTCTACCCTCTCTCCCCTTTTTGAAGAATGCTTGAAAACCTCCCTTTTCAACCATGCTTACAGTCACTACCCCCAACCCCGCCCCCACCCAGCTCAGATCAGACTCCACCACAAGCACTTTGAGATGCTACCCTGCACTATATAAGCACAAGGTGCTGTTGTAACTTGGACCCCTTCTTGATGAGTTAACTTGAAAAAAGTTCTTTCTTTACCATAGCTCCCTCAGTAGAAGTAAATAGGACACTTCCAGGTGGGAAATAAGCAAGGCAACAACAGTGAAGAACTTTTAGTCAAAGTAGAGAGCATCTCTATACCCCTTCTTTCCTTCTCCATCCAGCACAACAGAACACATGTTTGCAGACAAAACTAATTGTGTCCAATTTGAACCCATTACAGTGTTAGTTTGTACACAGCCTTGCCAACAAATGCAATGTTCCAATACACTTCACTAAATGCATGTTTAAATTATTGAATGCAAAAAAAAACTTGAATTTAAAAGGAAATGCACTCTCTAAAGTATTTCAGAAGGTGCTGTTTGCCTGTTAGTTTGCATGATATAATAACAATAGCTTAAAATGTTCAAAGTTGTGGATTCAGTTTGTAAAACTTATTAAGATTTAAGCCCATCATTTGTGAGATGCTTTACATGTTGTTAAAAACCATTCTAATAGTGGTGGCTTTTTAAGTACAGTATTTTCATAATGAATCATTTCCACTTCTGTTTAGGAGAAGAAGCTCATTTGTTGAGATTATCACTAATGCAGCTGTTTAAACAAAAATCACTAGAGGTGTATGGCGATTATATTAACAGGTAGGATTTTCTGTATATATTAATCACATAAATTTAATGGTGACTTCTATGGTATCTTATTGAGCTACTGTAGAAAACAACATAACTCCACTGTTCACATTAATTGGCTCAGAGATTTTTTGTTGTTGATATACATTGATGAATAAATTGAATTGTAGTTGAAACAAATTGCATTTATCTTCTATCTTTTTCTATCTATACTAATAAAACAACAATGTCTGTCTACGCTTCAAGAAGGTTCTCAATAACAATTGACATAGAGACATGATTTAAACCTCATTGGAAAGGTCTTGTAACTGTGAGTGACATATGCATACTTTATCTCCTATCATTCATGGATTATTTCCAGTTGTGCACTTTGCTGCAGTTACACCTGGTAACCGCTGAGTACAAAAAAAGTGGCGCTGTGGCATCATGTGTCACAGAGCACATATGCAGTTTCATCTGGTGGCCGCGTTGGCTGACGTTGGTGCTGAGGTATTGTGCGTCACAGATGCAGGTAACCAAGTGCAAGAACTAAATAAAGAATATAGATGAAACTAAACAACAAAATACACTTGTATAGCACCTTTCACGTCGGGAGGATGTCCCAAGGCGCTGGACAGTCATTCTTTCAGACCTGAGCTGGGGACAGGGAGGATGGAAGGAAAGATGGTATTTAGAGGGATTGATGGGATCGTTGAATAGGAGGGTCTTGAAGTAGGACTTGAAGGAGGCCATGGAGGGGGCGAGATGGAGGTGACTGTGGGATGGAGTTCCAGAGATGGGGGAGCAGAGTGGCTAAAGGCTCGTTCGTCAATGGTGGGGCTGGAGAGTCGGGGGACAGGGAGCAGGCTGGAGCCTGCTGAGCAGGGGGAGGGCGGGCAGGTTGGTAGGGTGTTAGGAGGTTGTGGATGTAGGGTTGGAGTGAGGCCATGGAGGGCGTTGAATATGAGGACCAGGATCTTGAATTGGATCTTCTGGATGATGGGGAGTCAATGGAGTCGGGCGAGAATGGGGGAGGTGGGGTTCACAAAGTTTGGAATGGTAGAGGACACGGGCCGCAGAGTTCTGGATTATTATCTGCAACCTGTGGAGGGACAAATTGGGAAGGCCAACAAGCAGCAACAATAAAAAAATTACATTTTTAAAGTGCTAAGTCTGTCGGAGCCTGTCTGTCTGTGTGTTGATCTATATACCATATTGGATCCTTTGGTTGCAAGCGTAGCTACAACAACAACAGCAACAAAATTCCATTTTGTAAAATTACATTGCATTACCTAGGTAATGTACCTATTAGGTTTATAAAATCATGAGGGGATTCGACAGGGTGAATAAGGAAAAACTGTTTCCACTGGTGGGCGAATCTGTGACTTGTGGTCACAGATTTAAAATAGTTTCAAAACGAAGCAGAGGGGAGCTGAGGAGAAATTTTTTCACTCAGCGAGTTGTTCGAATCTGTAATGCATTGCCTGAAAAGGTGTTGGAGGCCAATTCGATAACAACTTTTAAAAGAGAATTAGATCTTTATTTAGGGAGAACAGGTCTGTTAGGTTATGGGGAGAGAGCGGGGCAGTGGGATTGAGTTGCTCTTTTCAAAGAGCTGGCACAGACTAGATGGGCCGAATGGCCTCCTTTTGTGCCATAAAATTCTATGATTCTATGATTCTAAGAATCTTTTCACGTCGGGAGGATGTCCCCAAGTACATCCCAAGCTGCAATGGGTACAGATAGTTTAGTATGAAAACCGAAGTTGCTGGAAATTCTCAGGGGGTCAGGCAGCATCTATGGAGAGAGGAAAGTGAGTCAATGTTTCACATCAATGACCTTTCACCAGAATTGGGGGATATTGGGAAGGGAGCAGTTTATAAGGACGAACAAAGAAAGTGGGAGGGGGAGAGGGAAAGAAAGATTAGTCAGAGAACAGGAGACATTTAGATCACAGAGGCGTTGATGGCATGGACAAAGGTTTTGGCAGTCTGAGGGGTGGCAGTGGCGGAGTCTGGCAATATTGCGGAGGTGGCAGTGCTGGTTATGGCGTGGATGTGGGAGAGGAAGGACAGTTCAGGGTCAAACAAGACACCCAAGTTCCTGAATGGCTTGGAGAGATGGAGAGTGCAGCCTTGGATGCTAATGCTGCCAGCGCCTGAGGTGTGGAGCCAATCAGGAGGGCCTCATTCTTGCAGGAAGTCAACTGGAGAAAGTTGTCCCTCGTCCATGACTCGATGTCAGACAGACTGGCAGTCAGGACTCTGGTAGCACTGGAGTTGAGGTAGAAAGGTAGAATTTGGTGTCATCCACATACATGTAGAGGGTGAAGAGGAGGGGAGCAAGGACAGAGCCCTGAGGAACGCCGCACGAGATGCCTTTCAAGTCAGGAGGACGTCCCAAGAACCGAGGTGTTTGGCAAAGGGATCGCTCAATCTGTGTTTGGTCTCCCCGATGTAGAGACCAAATTGTGAGTGAATACAATATACTATGTTGGTGGAAGAAAATAATAAATAATGATCCTTGCATTTGATAGAGCGCTTCTCACGTGTTCTAGACGTCTCAAAGTGCTTCACAGAATGTACTGTAAAATGAAAAAAAGGTAATTACTGCAGATGCTGGAAATCTGAAACAAAAACAGAAATCGCTGGGAACACTCAGCAGGTCAGGCAGCATCTATGGAGAAAGTATGCATCTTTCTTCATAGAAATGTGCCAGCCAATTACGCACAACAGTGTTCCACAAACAGTCGTGGATTGAAGTGAGCAATTAATACTTATTATTTTTTCTTGAGGGATTATTATCACGGGTGTGGAGTATGGAAACTTGGCCAAAAAAGCCTGAAACTTTCCCTGCTGGGAATTGAACTCTTGTCTCTCACTTGCTAAGTGAGTGGTCTAACCACTGAGCTACAGGACTCCACATGCACATCACTTTCTCTCCTGGAAGCAGTGTTTGGGTCCCTGGACAGTGGTATCTGAGGAGGTGAATGGACAGGTGTTGTATCTCCTGCACTGGCGTAGAATGATACCTGAGGAAGGAGAGCAGTTGTTAGTGGATTTCATACATTTTGACCATAAAGTACTTGTTCCATTTTGAAAGACTATTCTCCCACTGTTAGTGCAATTGAATCAGATAACAACGACAACAACAACAAAATTGCACTTACATAGCGCCTTTCACATTGGGAGTACGTCCCAAAGCTCTGAACAGTCAGGTCGGGACCCAAGTGGGGGGTGGGGGTGTGTGGGGGAGGATTGGGATAGGGGGAAGGGGAAGGAGAGTAGGAGAGGGGGAAGAGTTAGGGGGGGAGCAGAGGGCGCGGTCGAAGAGGAAGGTCTTGAGACCGGCCTTGAAGGAGGAAAGGGAGGAAGCAAGGTGGAAGGGCTGTGGGATGGAATTCCATAGTGTGGGAGCAGAACGGCTGAAAGCTCAGCCGCCGATAGTTGGGTGGTTAGGGCGGTGGATGCGGAGCAGGCCTGAGTTGGCTGAACGGAGGGTGCAGGCAGGCTGATAGGCAGACAGCAGGTCAGAGAGATAGGCGGGGACAAGGCCGTGAATGGCCTTGAAAGTGAGGATGAGAATCTTGAATTCAATCCTCTGGGGGATGGGGAGCCAATAGAGACGGGTGAGGGTGGGAGTGATGTGGTCGCGAAGCCTGAATGGGAGAATACATGAGCTGCAGAATTCTGAATGATCCACAGCCTGTGAAGAGAGGAGCTGGGAAGGCCGACAAGGAGAGAATTTCCGTAGTAGAACCTGGAAGTGATAAAGGCATGGATGAGAGTTTCGGCGGAATGGGGGGGGTGAGGTATTGGCTGAGTCTGACAATATTGCAGAAGTGGTGGAAGATTTGCCGGTCATGGAGCGGATGTGGGGGAGGAAGGATAGACAGGGTTGAACAAGACGCCCAGATTCCTGATTGGCTTTGAGAGGTGGAGAGAGCAGCCTTGAATGCTGATGTTGTCAGCGTCTGAGGTGTCAGACAGACATGCAGTCAGAACGCCAGTAGTCCTGGAGTCAAGGGTGGACGTGGAGAGGTAGAGTTGGGTGTCATCGCATACATGGGGAAATTTACCCCATGTCTGCAGATGATGTCATCCAGGGGAGAGTGTATAGGATGAAGAGCAGGGGGCCAACGACAGAACCCTGGAGAACGCCACATGTGACTGTGCCGGAGCTGCAGGAAAAGCCGTTGGACAAGACGAAGTGAAGACGGTGGGAGAGATAAGACTGGAACCATTTGAGGACAGAGCCTTGCAGGTTGAGGAGAGCGGAGAGGCAGTGGAGGAGGATACCGTGGTCCACGCTATCGAAGGCAGCGGATAGGTCAAGGAGGACGAGGAGGAAGAGGGAGCCCTGGTCACAGATGGTCAGGATGTCGTTTGTGACCTTGACCAGGGCAGTTTCCGTACTATGGGAGGCATGGAAACCCGATTGGAGGAGTTCGAGGAGTGAATTATTTGTGAGGAAAGAGCGGAGCTGGGAGGCAACCACTCTTTCGAGGACCTTGGAAAGGAAGGGGAGATACAATACAATGCACATTATATTTGTGTTGATCTCACTTCAGGAGGATATCCCAAAGACAATTCTAGATGATTGTGAGTGGGTTAGGATGGGAAAGATGGCAAAAGGGTGTTTAAAGAAATACATTTTGTGGTGTACCTTGAAAGAAGTGAGGGAGGGAGCAGGTTGGCGACTGGAATTCCTGAGAGTGGGTGCCAAGTGGCTGAATGTAGTGTAGTTTTGATAGAGTAGATAGAGAGAAGCCCTCTGTTGGGGAATCCAAAACAAGGGGACATAGTGTTAAAATTAGAACCAGGCCATTTAAGAGTGAAATCAGGGAGCATTTTTTCACTCAAATCGTAGTTGTAATCTGGAATTCTCTCCCCCAAAAAGTTGTGGATGCTGGATCCATCCATACCTTTAAGAGTGAGATTGATAAATTTTTGGTAGGTCAGTGTATTAAGGAATATGGAGAGAAAGCGGGAAATTGGAATTGAAAGGATTAGTAGAGGTACAGATCAGCCATGATCTAATTACTGTAAATGGCGGAACAGGCTCAAAGGCTTGAATGGCCTATTCCTGTTTCTATGTTCCAATGTTCCTAGCGGGTCAATGTTTGATGGATAAAGGGAACGGCAGGGTTAGTAAGGTTGAAGGAGGTTTCAGAGGTAGGGTGGGCGAGAATATGGGACAAAAATAATTTAAATGAGAGAATGGGGTTCTTGAATTTGATCCCCATTGAGTTATGGGGAGCCAGTGGAGATGTACAAGGATGAGGGTGTTATGCTTGCATGGCTCCTTGTTATAAGGAAATAGGCTGCAGATTTCTGATAACCAGTTAAGCACTCTGGGACAATATCCTGCATGAAGGGTACTATATAAATGCAAGTTGTTGTTTGTTAACCCATTGAATCTGTATGGGTTAAAAGAAGAGTTACAATAAATCATAATGTATTTTTACATTTAAATATTGCACAATTTATTAAAATACAGTATATATTTTGTCTTTGATTTGATTTTAATTCTGTTACACATTGTTTTCTCAAGTGGTTTATTTTACTTCCAGGGTATGTGAGAGGAATCTGAAGGACCTCGCGCTGAGGTAAGAAAGTAAATTGTTGACCTAAAATACTTGTATAAAGAGCTGGGGGCTGGCAGCTCAGCTACATGAACTGAGCATTAAGGCCATTAACATGTGTTGTTGTATTCCACAAATAAAAACTTGGGCAGTTTAAAAATGTTTTTGAAGACAATTGAAGACGGAAATTTTGGTACGGGTAAATCTGGTGCAAACTTGGATTTGTTTTGCAACAGAATCTCAGAATAACAAGTCAGATACTCCAAAACAAAGTTGTTTTTATTGGGGAACACCATCACTGTGCATGGAATAATTTTAGTTTTCATTCACCAAAGAAAGAATCTTTCTGATGATTTTTAAAATGTACAACTTCAGTGGTCCTGAGATGTACGCACTGGATCAGTATCCTGCACTGGGTACAGTTGTGTGGACATTGGTTAAGAACACGTTTATGCCTCAAAAGTAGCACTCTCTAGATGTATATCATGCTGATTGTTGCTGTAACTCATGCATGAAGAATGGTATTTGAAGAACTGAAAAGCCCTCTTCCTTACACAATGTATCAATATCAATTGGTGCAATTGAATAATTTATTCAGCATTCTTTCTGTCCACCCTCATCAATTTTGAAACTGCTTTTGTGAGTACATGTACGAGCCACAGCAAAACCGAAAAGCTAATGTATGAATCCTGAAGTCCACAGGACTTACAAATCAAACTGAAGTGCTCCGAGACGCCGTCAGGCGTGGAGAGCACTATATAAATCGAAGTTGTTGTTGTTGTTAAAGCCTGTAGCTCAAGATGCAGCCCTACCAAATCTATGGCAAGCCCTTATTCATACAGCTGTATCATTTGCTCAGTGTGCATGAGTGAAGCAGTGGATCTAATTTCTAATGCTTGTTACATTCATGAACTACATGCAAATTAGGCTTCCAAACAATGTGGATATCTAAATTGAGTCTAATAAAGTTTGATTCTAATGAATTGCAACTTCCAAGCAACCAACATTCAACAACAACAAATTGTATTTGTTAAGCACCTTTCATATCAGGAAAACTTCTCAAGGTACTGGCCAGTCAAGGAGTTTAACTTGAGCGCGCAGTTGGGATCAGAAGGGGTGGAGGACAGGAAGGGTAATGGTAGGAGCATGAGGTAGATGGGGTCGAAGAGCAGTATCTTGAACCTTGAAGGAGGCAAGGGAAGGAGCAAGGCAAAAGGTCTGTGGGATGGACTTCCAAGGGGTAGGTACAGAGAGACTGAGTGGAGGAAGTGGATGGGTCAATATGGAGTTAGCAGGTCAGAGGTAGAAAGGAGCAAGACTGAGGAGGGCTTTGAAAGCAAGAATGAGGATTTTGAACTCTTATGTTCTAGGGGGTGGGGAGCCAGTGAAGCCGAGCAAGGATGGAGATGATAGTGTCAGATAGCCTGGTGTCGGAGATGACACAAGCTGCAGAGTTCCGAATGATCAGTTGCTTGTGACGGGAAGAGTTGTCAAGGCCAACAAGTTGGTGTAGTCAAGCCTGGATATTAAGAATGCATGGGTGAGGGGAGAAACAGTGGCTGAGCCAGGTGATGTTGCTGAGGTGGGGGAAGGCAGAGCGAGTCATGCCACGGATGTGGATAGAAAGGACCGTTGAAGGTCAAACAAGATGCCAAGTTTCGGGACTGGCTCGGTGAGCTGGTGTGCATCCGTGGATAGTGATGCTTCCAGGTTCTAATGGGGGTCAATCAGTGTTTTTGGTTATACTCTTGTCTCAAGGTCTGAAAATTGAGGTGGTGGGATTGAAACCAGCAGCATTTTTGTCATCTCATTGCCTCAAAAGCAAGGTTTTAGAGGTACAATCTGCATTCTGGAACCACAAAGTACATCATGAGGACTCGCATGATCTTGGATCTGATCCAAGATCACAATGAAACTGAAGTCTCACATGTTCACAATGTATATGTTCTCTGCTGAACTACAGTTTACATTGTGAAGCAATATTTCTGGCAAAAAGGTGGCTGTGGAGCTATTACTTTGCTGAGGTGCCCTCAAGGCCGTAGCTAACATGATAAGTTGAGCCTATAATTTAGACTGACACTCCAGTTCAAAAGTGGGGCACTGCATCATTAGAGATATCTTTTAAGTGAGAATTTGGGACTGTGATCCAATCTGTCTTCTCAAAAGAAAATTAAGGATCCCAGAGAACTACTCAGAAAAACAGGAAGGTCTTCTAGGATTCTGCCCAATATTTCTACCACATCCAAATTTATCGGAAAAAATTATAAAAATAAAAAGGAATCTTATGCCAAACAAGTTTTTTTAAAAAAAAAACTTATTCTGCACCCAATAATTATGTCAGATTTACTGGAAACCAGATACTCGTCAAACTAGTTCTACATTTGAACAAGTTTTGTCAGGTTTCCTTACTCCACACGCCTCTGTTATCTGAGTTGACTGTTAACAATGTTATTTGTGGGGTTTCAAGATTTGCTGGCAAATGTGCTTGCATAACTGTAGCCTCTGCACTTCAAACATACTATACTCATTTTATGTTGTGCTTTGAAGCATTTTGACGCAGGACTACAGTATATAAAATGTAACATTATTCTATTTATTTTAGATATCACTATGATATAATAAAAGTAATTGATATAGCACTATTCACGATTCTAGGCGTCTCAAAGCGCTTTACAGAATATACTGAAAAGTGAATTGACCGTATATTTGTGGGAGGAACGCAGCAACCACTTACACGCAGCAGTGTCCCGCAAACAGTCGTGGATTCAAGCGACCAATTTTTCTTGAGGGATTGAGCTACAGGACTCCACTACTCCATTAAAGTATTGATATTTGAATCTGTCATGAAATCAAAGGTATTTAGACACATTGTTGAATTCTGACATAATTCCAAATTTATTTTCTACCAGTAGTGAACCTGTTGCCGTCTACCGTCGGTTCAAATGTTTGGCTACAGAACTGTCCTTGGGTCTTTTTCTTAATGTTGACGCAGAGGAATCTGCAGAACTCACCAAACAGATTACTCAGCTTTCAACACAACATTGGCATGGTAAGCATTCAAGTTGGGTGTGATGTAATATTGTTCCCAAATCTCCTCTCCTTGTCCTTTAATTGTAGAATTAGTGCCAAGCAGCACAAACTCCACAGAAAAATTAGGTGAACAGTTACACTGAATTTCTACACTTAGAGGCTTGTTTAGGGTTTGCAAATATGATTAAGTCAGTACTATACACTAGGATCCGTCGATATGGAAATTTTCTGATATCGATATATTGGTAGGCTCATATCGATGTACGTGCGCATTCTGGGGGTGTGCGCGCATTCGGTGGGGTGTGCGTACATTCGGGATGGGGGGGGGGCGTGCATTCGGAGGGTGCGTGTGCATTTGGAGGGTGCGCGCGCATTTGGGGGTGCACGCGCATTCCGATATGCGCACGCATTCCGTGGTCTAGGCCCAGGAGGTTGCAATACCGGCGACAAGGTAAGCTGGAAAAGATCTCATTATACCGATAATACAGATAATACCGATATATCGCCAGAAACGATATACCAATATTTACGATATATCGATATATTTTAAATTCTGATATCGGCATATCGATATGAAAAATTATATAGATATAACCGATATATCGATATATCGCCGGACCCTACTATACACCCACATAACTGAAACTAAAAACAGATGCATGTAAAACTTTTCCCATGAATCTAGAACAGGCATCCCGCCCCAACCGCAGCCTCGCCAACCACAAAACTCATGCATCCACGGTTTGCTAAACGCAACAACCCTCGCAAACAGCGTTTTGCGTGTCCGCAATTAAATTTTCAAGTTTAGCATAGCTTGTAGTACTAGGACCCAGTTACTAATTCGCAATCAACCAGGATGATATAGCTTCTATTTTAGGATTAAGGTAATCTCCGTTGATTTCTCTCCCCTACCCTCCGTGTCACCCACGGCTCCCACCATCCGTGTCACCTACCCACTACCACCCTCTGTGTCACCCACCCCCCCACCCTCCATGTCACCCCCCCCCCCCCCCACCCTCCGTGTCACCGAACCCCCCCACCTTCTGTGTCATCCACACTCCCTCACCCTCTGTGTCACTCACCATGATTTCTCTCTCTCTCTCTCTCTCTCTCTCTGTAGGCCAGTCAGTCAGTCAGTCAGACAGCCTCACGGATTGCTGCAGATGTGCCCAAACTTACTCCCCCTATCCCCATGTATGTTATAACTGTATGTGTTTTTTTGTGTTTAGTTTTACTAAACACGAACTTACTCCCCGTATCCCCATGTTTCCCATAGGGCCCTGCATTTTCCAACCCCGATAAAGCAAACGTACTCCTCCTATCTCGATGTTTGCCATAGGGCCCTGCATTTTCCAACCACAATTTTATCAACCACGGAGGTTTAGAGGAACGTATCCCCCGCGGTTGGGGAGGGATACCTGTATATGAAGGGATATTTAATAACCATCATTCACAAAATAAGTGAGAAAATACAATCAATTAATATTCCACCAAATCTCAGCCAATACAAGGCAAGACTGTTTTGTCTTAATTTTTTTAATTCTACAGAATTGTGCAAAATTCTCAATTTCAGTTTAACTTCAAGTTGATTCTTTCTATCTAACAGCAAAAAAAAAGGATTCCAAATGAAAAACAAAATTTAGAATTTTGCAAACTTAAAATGTTCTTGCAGGCTAAAATGAATCAGATTTTGGGGATAGCCTTCACTTTAAAATTACATTTAAAAGTCACCTCCCAGTTTATGTTATAATCAAGTTACATAGACTTGAGAACCACTCCATCACACGGACACATTAAAGCAGAGAGAGAAAACCTTCAATTCTAGTTCTTCAGATTCTTTGTACTATTCTAAATGTACAATTAGAAGTCCTTGTTCGTAACATCTTTAATTTTTTTTAAGACAATTTTGGTAGAGTGTGTAACTATTACAGGTGTATTTCATTGTACTCATGACAGTTTTTGTCACTGAGTTGATATGTATAAACGTTGATCTACATGGAGTTCAGTTTGAGCATCTCATATAGATCTATGTGGAAAGACGTTTGATTTCCACCCTATTTAGTTGGTCTAACATAGATTTGTTCAATTAATATTATTTTCTGATTAACAGGGTTAATCTCTGCACCTGTGAACCTCAAAGTGCCTGTGTGGACGTCAGGATTTTCGCTAGCTCTAGAGGCTAAAGAAAAGCTATTAAAAATCATCAATGAACGTCTTAAGAGTGATGAAGATGGGTAAGTATTATTGAAAACAATAAAGCTGCTTATTTCTCTATAATTTTTTTTATTGTCAGAAAGACATTACTTCAATCTGCCTGGTGAGACAACAACAACAACAACAACAATTTACATTTATAGAGCGCCTTTCACGTCGGGAGGACGTCCTAAGGCGCTGAACAAGAGGCGTGTGACCCGAGCTGGGAGGGGAGTGTTTGGGAAGGGGTGAAACACGAAGGGGAGGTAAAAGAGTTCGGGGTGGAACAAAAGGCACGATCGAAGAGGAAAGTCTTCAAATCGGCCTTGAAAGAGGAAAGGGAAGAGGTGAAACGGAGGGATTGAGGGATGGCATTCCATAAGGTGGGAGCGGAGAAACTGAAGGCCCGGCCTCCGATGGTGGGGCGGTTCGGGCGGGGGGCTTGGAGCAGGCCAAGTCCTGTTGAACGGAGGGTCCGGGTGGGCGTATAGGGGGAGAGTAGATCGGTTAGGTAGGATGGGGCAAGGCCGTGTAAGGCCTTGTAGGTGAGGACGAGGATCTTAAATTAGATCCTCTGGAGGATGGGGAGCCAGTGGAGACGGGCGAGGGTGGGAGTTATGTGGTCACGGAGGCGGGTGCGGGATAGTACACGGGCTGCAGAGTTTTGGATGGCCTGCAGCCTATGAATGGAGGAACTGGGGAGGCCGACTAGGAGAGAATTTCCGTAATCCAGCCGTGAGGTGATGTATGCATGCACGAGTGTTTCGGCAGTGCGGGGTGTAAGATAGTTGCGGAGCCTGGCAATGTTGCGCAATCAACATGCACATCAATATATTCCTAGCTGATCCTCAGTTGCCATTGTAGAAGCTTCTCATTATTTGAGTCAATTAAGCTCTGAGGAGACCCTACATATCCCTCCCCTCACCATCACCCAAAGGATAGTCACAAATTGGCTATCTGAAATATGACCAGCGTGAGTCTGAGGCCTCGCTAGGTGGGTGGCAGATTCCCAGGAACTCTCTTGTCAGCTTATCAGTGGGAAACACAGCTGAAGATAAAATGGTGGGAGGATCCTCACAGGACTGCTTGTGACATACCAGCACCTCGGATGTTGTCCCAAGTTCAATGCTGTGCACCAGCCTTACCCAGCACCAACTGCTTAATGCAAGTCCTCATTTGAGGGGCTTTGGCCAATAAATATGCCTACTGTGAAGTCAACTCTGCTTCCAGGGTACGTAGCGACAAGTCAGTGTAGGCCATTGCCCTCTCTCCCTTCCGACAGCCACTTCTCATGTTTTTGCCACAAATCCACTTCATTGCTTGATGCTGGACTATGCAGGTGGGTTGGAGGAAGCCTCTCTGCTGCATCCCCAGGAATTCAGAACCACAAAGGAAAACTGTTTTCACAGAGCCCTTGGTGTGCCAGAAACTTCACTTGCATTTGGACCTTACTGTCTTTGAAGAGAGGACGAGCGTGACCAGGAATGCCTTTCGGCAAAAACCATGGTTCTCATCCTTAATGGCCCATTGGGTTTCCCAGTGTTCAAGATGATTAGTGCAGCACATAACGTCCCCAGGTGAGTTCACCAACAGCACAACATTATCCACAAACAGGATCATTGCAATCCTGTCACGGAGGCCTGATACAGATCCAGCAGGTCCATTGCCTTCAATGCTATCCAACACCACTCTGAGATGCTACCCTGCATGGAGAGTCTATATAATTGCAAGTTGTTGTTGTAATAATAATAATCCTTGCATTTTGATATAGCGCTTTTCACATCTTCTAGACGTTCCTAAGCGCTTCGCAGAATATACTGTAAAGTGAATTGACTTTATATTTGTGGGCGAAACACGGCAGCCAATTGTGTGCAGCAGTGTCCCACAAACAGTTGTGGATTGAAATGACCAGTTTTTTTTATTATTGTGTTTTTTTTGGAGGGATTCTTCTTCTTATTATTATTATACAGTACATCAAATAGGGTGGTTGACATACATATTCCAGTAAAATCCAGGATTTAGCAATTTATTCCCATGGCTTCCAGTTTCATCGTGAGAGCTTCACGAGATACCAGATTGAAAGCCTTGCTCAATTCCATAAACACAATCTAAGTGGGTTTCCCTATAGCCTTATGACTTTTTGCGATCTCCCCCAGAGCCACAACTTGTCCCACACATTTCTCACAAGAACAGAGGCCAGCCTGTTCCTTTGTGATTAAGACACAAGGCTACAGGGCGTTTGACACACATGCAGTGACTATCCAAAGCACCATTTTAATAGCCACTGAATTCAGTGAGATCCCTCTGTAGTTATCGGTCTCGGTAGAGTCAGCCTTCTCCTAGATGGAAACAACAATTATATTCTGGAATACTGCCGAGATGCATCCCTCTTAGAGAGTCCTGTTGACCAGTGCTAGGAAAGTAAGTCCTAGGCGAATTGTTTTTTTTTGCTTTGATCTGTAAAATCCTTACCGGTCTACCCACCCTCCTCCCAGCAGCTTTGAAGAACTCAGTACAGTAAAAGCCTGTTTATCCGGCACCCGATCAACCGTAACTTCCATATAATCTGCATCGCAAAAAAAAATCCGCATTCGATTAACCGGAATTTATTCTGAAAAATGCATTGGAATTATGAATTTTTTTTAGCGTTTTCGGCCGAATATCCGGCATGCGCTTTAACTGGCATTGGCCAGGTCCCGAGAGTTCCGGATAAACGGGCTTTTACCGTATTAATGATGTCCACACCTGCCACTTTTCTCCAAAATCAGCGTCAAAGTCCCATAGATAGCCTTAAAATGAATGATCGACTTATCTGGGGGATAGCTGGTCAAGACAAGATGGGAGAAATTCCCTTTTTACAAATCGTAATATGTAATCTTTAATGTCTAATTGATGAACAAGCAGATGGTTTAAGTCTCATCCCAAAACTACACCTCCAAATGTACACTTTCCTGGTACTGCATAATAGTTTGACCCTTGACCATGAGCTCAAGCCTGACGTAGGTTTTGAAACCACAGCATCTGATCCGGAGGCAAGAGTGTTACCATCTGAGCCAAGCTTCAAAGTTGTACTCGGAGACCGACTAAGAGAACATTTTGAACCTTTCAAACTGTTCCTTACTTTTCTGTTCTCATTAACTGTGCCAGTCAACCTTCATTTCTCAGTGGAACACATTATTCTGTTTTGCAATTCAGAGATTGAGTCTTTTAAGTAAATATGAAGAGTTTAAACAGAAAAATATCAGATCCCAAATATGTGCTTTCATGTTAAGAGAAATCCTTACACCACAGAAACTGTAGCAACAACAACAACAACAACAACACCAAATTACATTTATAGAGCGCCTTTCACGTCGGGAGGACGTCCCAAGGCACTGATGGACATAGATGTGATTCTGTACTTTGCAATGTAATCTTGTAATCTTGCACATCGGGCGCTGCCAGCCTCAACATCCAAGGCTGTACTCTCCACCTCACAAAGCCAGTCAGGAACCTCGGCATCATGTTCGACCATAAACTCTCCTTCCTCCCCCACATCCGTGCCTTGACCGGCACTGCTTATTTCCACCTATGTAACATTGCCAGGCTCCGCAACTACCTCACCCCCCACGCTGCCGAAACACTCGTGCACGCATACATCACCTCACGGCTGGACTACGGAAACTCTCTCCTTGTCGGCCTCCCCAGTTCCTCCATTCACAGGCTGCGGGCCATCCAAAACTCTGCAGCCTGTGTTCTATCCCGCACCCGCCTCCGCGACCACATAACCCCCACCCTCGCCCGTCTCCACTGGCTCCCCATCCTCCAGAGGATCGAGTTCAAGATCGAAGTGGATCCCGGGGCCAAGCCAGAGGAGGGGAAAATGGTGACCAAAAGTGCGGTCGAAAAGAAAAGTCTTCAGGCGTGACCTGAAAATAGGAAAGGAGGGGCTGAGGCAAAGGGAATGAGGGAGGGTGTTCCAGAGCCTCGTGGCATAATGGCTATTATACACTGTATTTCGTTGACCGTTTATATCTTCTTTAAGAGCCTCTTGATTCTTTTTGTTGTGTGTTTATGCTGCCGGCAATACAAATTCTAGCAACAAAGTACAGTATGTGGAACAGGAAGCCCAATTTATACTTGCCGCTTGACAGGACATCAAATTGTATCAGTGAAAGAGAAGTGTCTGATTTCAGTTTGTGTACATGTAGAACACTAAATCAGAATTTATGTGTTGGCTCTAAACTAACATTGAACAGTGCAGTCCCAAGACCATCTGATGAGCAATGGGGAGTGAGCCCAATGTATTTTGTAGTATAGGACCTGTCCACAGCACTTTCCCTGAGATCAACAATAATTCTTACTGTGTGCTCAACATGCACCTCAAAAGTGTAGTATGAACTAAAGCATAAGATTTAGAACTGTTTTTAACAAGATTAAAAAGGGAAGCTAATTTGCAAATGTGTACAAACTTTTTTCAATTTAAACAGGTTTGTCTCTAAAATAAAGAACATACCCTTCCCGGAAAACACCAGTGCAACACAGCATCTTCTCCTGTTTATTTCGGCATTGATTCCCAAGGCACTGGCTTCCCTGCTGACCTCTTTCACACTCGCACTGGCAGGATCCGACCAGGTACATCCATCTCTCTTCACAATTTTAACGTTAATTAAAAACTGAACTCGACTGATCAGTATGTTGCATTCATACACCCTGGGGATTGTTAGTGATCTGTTTAAGGCTAGAGAGTAATAATCCTATTAATCCTTGCATTTGATTTAGCACCTTTCAGATGTTCCAATGTGCTTTACAGGATATATATTACAAAGTGGAGTAATTGTATGTTTTGTGAGCAAACAAGGTAGCCAATTATGCACAAAAGTGCACCGCAAACAGCTGTGGGTTGAATGACTGATTTCATTTGGGGGGTTGTTGGCCAAGACACCAATAGAAACTCTTTATTTGAATCATGTGAGATGGTTTCAGTGCATCTTTTCCTGCTTTCAGCCATCTTTTTGCAACATTTAGGAGTGAAATTCCACTTGCTCTTTTTTTTAGCATTTCAGAGTATGCAAGATTTGACAAATTGTTGAATTCAGTTTTAACTTTGAATCCTGTTTTCTGTATTGCTTAGAATAACTTATAGAAAACCAGCTTAAAAATTAACGTTATATTTAAGAATTTGCCAAATTTCGGACTCTGAAATGCTACATAAATAGAATAAATCGGAACCCAGGTGCAATTCCTAGCCCTATCTCCCCAGTAGCATTATGTACCATGAAAATTATGTATTTATTTTCTTCTAAACTTAATATTTATTAATATCATATTACATTTCATACTTTCCTTGCCAGTCCCTTTCCTTGCTAGTCCTTTTCTTCACCAGTGCCTTTATCTTTGTGCTGTATGTAAATAATGGAATATACGCAACCTGGCAATCATCATCTCTCCCTCTTCTCTTTCCTCAGTCGTCACCTGAATGAAGTCCGCCAAAAGCTCTGTCGCCCCATCCCACTGTTGATCTCCTTGACCCCCTGGTAACAGATATTGTAAAACTTTCTTTGTCCACCAGCATAGTTCACATCCCCTTCAAAACAGGTGTCATTACCCCATCCTCAATAAACATTTCCTTCAAACATCTCCCTCTTTCTTAACTGTCATCCCATCTCCAACCTTCCTTCCCTCTGAAATGAATACTGAAATAGGTTGCTGCACCCCAGTTCAGCCTTGCTCTTTCCTTTCTACGCACTGCTTGTATGAACCCCTCCAGTCTGGCTTTTACACTGCTAATGAGACTGCCACGGCCAAAGTCACAAAGTTTCTCCGTCTGTGACCAGAACTATTTCTGCCTCCTCGTCTTTCTTTACCTCTCTGCTTCCTTAGACACTGTCAATCACTCTGTTCTTCTCCACTGCCCTGCCTTACTTCTCAGCTCCGCTTTAATAGTTCTATCCGTAAGAGCCTTATTTTTCCCTATCTCAACATCTCCACTTCATATTTGGCAACGACTTCTCCTGGCCCTGTACAGTAATCATAGTTGGAGAGAGATTTGAAAAGTGTTGCCCATTTTAGTTATTGAGACAGCAAAAATCTTTCTTGAAGAAAGGTTTGCGAAGAAAAGTTTCTTGAGAGAATATCCACAAGCAGTCCAGAATTTGATATAAATAATCTGCATTAACCGCCCTTAAAAGAATCGATCTATGCAAAGTGTAAGAATTTGGATCTTGCTGTATATTGGGTTCTCACCAGCAGGGGCCCCCAGTATTCCTTAAAAACTATTTTTTTCTGATAGCAGAGTGGATTTTGTAGCAAATCAACTTTTATGTACATTTTGTACATGTAACATTTTGAATTTAGTCCGATGGGATTTTGTACATAGAATGTCACTACATAGAGTGCTCCATGGAGATCTATACAAGGCTTTGTATACTTTTTTTAATATTGTAAAATTGGCTTTAAATTGACTCGTATTGAAAACCTGGAAGTCACTTACCAAGTCACTTACAAAATTGCGTGATTGCAAACATAAATTTTTGAATAGTAACTTTATATTGTCTGACTGCGGGAAATAATTCATGCCACCCCACTGATCTTTTCTGTCAAGTAACAGGAAGCTTTTCCTCTGATCATTTCACAGATTCCTATAATATTACAATCAATTCAGCCCATCAATTCTCCATTCTCCACAAGAGCTACCGCATTTAATTCCATTGTACTGGTCGCACACCAAATACCATTTAATATTTCTCCTTTTTCTCCATCTCTCTGATTAGCTCTTAAAATAATTTATAGCTTTATAGCCTGATGACTTCTGTCAAGGCTGTGTAGGAAAAATCAGACAAACGGGATGCTGGGCTACATTAACAAATCAGCTCAGATGCCGGATTCTGTGCTCATAAACTATATAGTGTTCTGGTAAGGCTGCACCTAGACTAATGAAACAGTTTTGGTCTCTGCGACATAAGGGGTCACCCCTAGAGTCAATGCAGTGAGTGCAGCAACGAGAATGATCCCCAGAATAATAAAAAATGAACAATGTTTAGATAAGCTAGGACTCTTATAGAGGCATTTAAAATTTTAAACAGGATTTACCTCTTCTTTGTGGAGTCCTGTAGCTTAGCAGTTAGAGCCTTGCAAGCGAGAGACCTGGATTCAATTCCAGGCAGGGCAAAATCTTCGGCATGTTTCCTTACTCCACACGCCTAATAATCGCTTGAAAAACCCCCCAATATTAAATTGGTTATTTCATTCCACGGCTGTTGTGGGACACCGCTTTACACAATTGGCTGCCGCGTTTTGTCCAAAAATATACAGTCAGTTCACTTTACAGTGTATTCTGTGAAGAGCTTTGATACATCTATAAGACATGAAAAGCGCTATACCAAATGCAAGGATTATTATTATTTATTATTATTCTCTCCCAGCCTGGAGAATAGTAAGTTTCTCTTATTTGCACTAATAGATGAATAATCACTATGCTCAACAATAATTACCAGTGAAGTATTTTGAGAAGTTTTGTGTCATAAGGCATTATAATAATTCAAGTTTTTCCCTTGTTTCCGCACCAATTATTTTATGTTAATTCACATTAAACTGTGTGTGTTTGTGAGCTACTCACAGTTTCCGAAAATATCTAAATCTGATTGCTTGATCCCCATCAGTTCTTCTGTTCCGCTGTCTTTTGTTAATATTATTTGTAAATTTTGAGATATTCATTTAAAAAAAACAGAGAACAACACCAAAAAATTACATTTATAGACCGCCTTTCACGTCGGGAGAAGGACGGAGCAAGTTGGGGATTTGGGAACATGCGGGCTGCAGAGTTCTGGAGTTTGAGGAGGGTAGAGTAGGAAGGCTGGTGGAAAAACGAGAACAAATTATATTTGTGTACCACCTTCCATCTCAGGAGGACGTCCCAAGGTGTTGGACAGTTAGGGATTCATAGAAGAAGTCAAAGCTGGTAGTAACAATAGGATTCATGAGTGTTTCAGTTGTATTGGGGATGTGATAGAATTGGGCAATGTTACAAAGATGAAGCAAAGTGAAATTGACCAGAGTCCAGATGAAGGGTGAATGATGGTTAAACAAAACTGCAAGTTTTTGTACAAGTTTTGTGAAGTGGAATTGCGTATGGCCAGTGTGATAGGGGAAGGTTAAAGGTATTGTCCTTAACGATAATGTTATGATAAGGAAAATAGTAATTGATTAGTTTTGATAGTTGGTGAGGTCGTAACAAAAGAGGGCAAAATTTAAGTTTCAAAAATAATTAAAGGCAAGGTTAGAAAAACATGCTTTCTACAGAGAGTGATTGGTTGGAATATTAAATTTTCTGAAACTGTTGTTGACTTGGAGTCCACATATTATTTTAAAAAGGTGTTAATAGTTACTTGAAAAAGATATAAGGGGGTGGAGAGTGAGTAGGAAACCTGGATTAGATTGGATAGTTTATATGGAGAAAACTCAAGATTGCTGGACGGAGAGGCCTATTTCCATCCAGTAAGATTCTGAGATTTGATGATGTGCCAACTCAGGAAAGGAAACCTTAGGAAAGGCAAATATCCTGAGTACTATATTTGTAGGAACAAACAGTGTCACTTTGGCTCAGTTGGTAGCGCTCTTGCTTCTGAATCAGAAGAGTGAGGGTTGGAACCTCACCCTAGAATTATAAATTAACAGTCCGGGTTGAAAGTCCATTGCTATGTGAGCACTTCATTGCAGGAAGTGCTATACCTTCACATAAATTATTTACCTCCTCCCTGTAGGATCTTGCAGAGATAGCTTTAAAATAGCTAGATTATTAGATTACCTGATTCTGATGCTGGAAGCCAATGCCTTCATTCCCCAATGTCATCAACAAGCATCAACGACACTCTCTGAGACCTAATGACTTTGTTTCTTAATCTTTGTTTTGCAGTATTTTAGATAGGGTCATAAAGAATTTCAGATGACCTGCCTGATAAAGGTGGATGTTAAAGATTCCACACATAAAATATCATCTTGGAGATTTATTTACATGTACATTATAAGTAACCAAAGTAGTACCATGCTGCCATTTCCCCAAATAATGTTTTCTTCAAGTTACTGTTTTAGTCAAAAGATATCAGTGATATCAGTCATGGATTCAGTTGACAAATACAGAAGAGATAACTGTAGTCCTTCCTCTAAGAGTTGCAGTGGAAGCCCCAAAAGAGAGTCCAGAACCAAAAATGTACTTTTTTGGTTGTACATTCAAATGCTGTATATTATACAGCTATACTAATAAAACATAAGCTTTAAAAAAAACTAAACCTAAATACGGTAATACTATTTAGACTGTAATCACAGGGAGGCAGCTGCAGAATAACTGATGCATCCCCTCGGAACAATCAATCAGATAGCGTCAATCTAGAAATGTAAGCAATTTAATTAGGATCAGAATCAAACAGTCATCATTTAGACTTTCCCCAACGCTTGTCAGGAAGCACATCAACCTCCTGATTCTCTGCACAATCAATCAACATCCATTCAAATGTTTAATTAAAACTAACCAGGAGGAATACAATATAACAAGTCAGTTTATGCCAAGACATATAGGAGCTGACAATGACAATGAAGATAATATAGTAAAAGCCCGTTTACCGTTACCCGATCAACCGTAACTTCCGTATAACCGGCACGTCAAAAAAACGGTTCCCATTCGATCAACCGGAATTTAGCCGGCACAAAATTATTTTAATTTTTTTTAAATTGTGTTTTCGGCCGAATATTCAGCACGCGCTTTAATCGGCATTGGCCAGGTCCTGAGGGGGCCAGATAAACAGGCTTTTACTGTACTAATAATAATCTTTGCATTTGATATAGGACTTTCCACGTCTTCTAGATGTCTCAAAGCGTTTCACAGAATATACTGTAAAGTGAATTGACTATGTATTTGTGGGCAAAACACGCAGCCAATTGCTCACAGCAGTGTCCCACAAACAGTGGTGGATTGAAGTGCCCAATTTATTATTGTATTTTTTGAGGGATTATTATGAGGTGGGTGGAGTAAGGAAACCAATGTTTCGCCCTGCCTGGAATTGAACCCAGGTCTCTTGCTTGCAAAGTGAGTGTTCTAATCACTGAGCTACAGGACTCCACAAGATTTCCAGTGCAGAATATGGCCCTCATTCTGTAACAAGTGTCTATTTGTAATACTTTATTAACTAAGATTAATTAAAATTTAACCCTTCAATCCTACAATTGAATTGAATATTTCAATCCTCTTCTTGATCTATATAAATGACCTGGACTTGGATAAAGGCAGTACAATTTCTAAGTTTGCAGATGATCCAAAGCTAGGAAAACTAGTACAAAAACAACAACTTTGATTAATATAGTGCCCTCCACACCGGACGGCATCTCAGAGTGCTTCACAGTAGCGGATCCCGGGACTGAGAGTAAACACTGAGGAGGATAGTATCAGACTTGAAGAAGACATAGACAAATGTAAAATAGGCAGACATGTGACAGATTAAGTTTAAAGTGGAGAAATTATGCATTTTGAATGGAAGAATGAGGAGAGGCAATATAGGAGGTGAGAAGAATTTTTTTTCACACAGTGAGTTGTTCAGATCTGAAATGCATTGCCTGAAAGAGTGGTGAAAGCCGATTCAATAACAAATTGGTTTATATATGGAAAATTCTGCCAGGAGCAGGTGTTAGGGCAGAATCCATATTTGCTTTCAAACAAGAATTAGATAAATGCGTAAAAGTTGTAAATTTACAGGGGAAAGTGCAGATGAATAATGCTGAAAGAATTGATCTTAAAAGAACCAGCACATACGTGATGGGATAAATAGCCTCCTCAGTGCTGTAAATTTCTATGATTCTATGTCATTTATAAATTGGATCTAACAGTAATATTAAAATACCAGTAAAGTCAATTGACTGTATATTTGTGGATGAAACAAGGCAGCCAATTGCGCACAGCAGTGTCCCACAAACAGGATTGAGTCACCAAATCATTATTGGTTTTTTTGGAAAGAAAGGATGCCTGCTCCACACATTGATTTATTTACAATGTAGAAAGATGTTGCTAATTGCTCATACCTTCATCCCTACTCAGATCCATACTCAGAAATGTGCACAAGAAAGTGAAGACTATATGAACAATGTGCTGCTAGAGGTTCAGAGGCTCTGGCCCTCTTTTATTGGTGGACGAAGAATTGCAAAACAGGTATTTTTTAAAATCAAACAGACTTGCACACCTTCTTTAATTGAGGGGGAATACACATTACTTGCATCGGATCACTAAAGGGTGTATCAATGTGCAAAATGTCTTTATTACATTTTCCAGTACATTTGGCTAATATTTGCTAACAAGGATGGGATCTCTCCTTGGCAGGAGGCTTAGTCTGAGCATAATGCATGTTAGGATCTTTGGCCATGTGGATTGCCGATCAGCTGGTGAGAGGTTGGCACCTATTTAATGGAGTCTCCTTCAGTTGTGAAGAGGAGGAGCGATTGAGGAAGTCTGGATGCCATAGACATGCTGGAAGGGCCCACATCTGCTGGTATTTTTAATTTCTTGTAGCAATAGTAATGGCCATAGCAAAGATATGAATAGTTATTGTCAGTAGGACTAATTGACTCCTCACGGGAGTGGGATGAAAGCTGTGCCCTGCTATTTTGGAAACCGTAAATGGATATCACAAGCACTGCTACATTGTATTTTACACATATCTGTGCATGTATTTCCACTGATAGTGGTAGTTTAAGAGGCAGGAGAATCCACAGGTAGTAATTGGCAGAATGTTACCATTTTACTCCCAGGAGTAACATGCACCATCTGTATCTGTTAATTAACTTGAGGAGAAAATTGAGGGCCGGGTCTGAGCCAAAAGGGCTCGGAGACGTTGAGAGGTCATCTTAGTAAATACCTGCAAAACCTGTCTTGTAAAATCATGTCGAGTATTATCTAAACAGGATTAACTGGATTTTGTGTTTAAACATCAAGGAGAGAGCTCACCATTTCCTCATGTCTTTTTTTACTGTCACAATGCTAATTGCCTGCTGGAAAATTGCATTTGAAAATAAACATTGACTCATAAAATGTTACACCATGGGTCACTTGGTACATCAAACCTCGTTATTTGGGTTAATTACCTTAGAAGACGTTTTATAAACATATAATAATTAACACTTACATTTGGTATCATGCTCTTCACGGCAGGAGGATGTCCCAAAGTGATTCACAGGATATATTGTAAACCTCAGTGAGTTTTGTGGACAAATGTGTTGTGTTATAAACAGGTGAGAAAAAATGACTGACTATTGAGTTGTTGGGTTGCTGATGATGTCAGTTACATTGCACAAAACAGCCGGTGACATGTAGTACGGTGACTGTGTTTTGTGGATGAACATGGAAACCAACAATATCCCACAAACAGCTGTGAAGTGAACAACCAAATTTAACTGGGGACTGTTGGAGAAACTTCATTCTTTTTTCGAATAGTGCCATGGGATCTTTCACATCCATCTAGCTGGCAGATGGGACTTTAGTTTAACATCTAATCTGAAGGACAGCACTTCCAACAATGCTGGGCACCTACAGTGCATTATACTAAAGTGTCATGTTAGTCTATTGAGTTCTACACCCCAACATATACCCTGAAACCACAACCGTGAAACCACAAAAATAATAATTGGTCACTCAATCCACAACTATTTGTGGAACACTGCTGTGCATAATTGGCTATCGCATTTCACCCACGCAATATACAGTCACTAGACTTGAAGTTCTTTGAGACATCTTGAATACTTTATAAGGCGCTAGATCAAATGCAAGGATTGTTATTTTGAGGCGATCGTGTCACTCATTGTTCATATATAGGAAGAATAAGAAAATAAACTTTGTTACTTCATTATTGTAGCTACAACTGGTTTGTAGAGATGAACATTTGAATTTAAAAGTCACTCTTTGAACTAAACTAGATTGTAAAGGCAGCCTCATCCTCCTGCTTCTCATCCCCCTCTACCCTCTCATCCCCCTCACCCTCCCTGTCATCAGCTCCTACCTCAACCCCTTCTTTCTTACACTCCTCCCCAGTCTCTCTTTCCTCCCTCTCACGTACTCTCACCTCCATTAAGCCAACCACCTACTGCCTCAACCCCATCCCCACCAAGTTACTGCTCACCCAGCTCCCCCTTCTCTGCCCACTGCTGGCTGATATCATCAACCAGTCCTTCTCCACAGGATCAGTCCCTGCCCCCCTCAAAACTGCTGCCATCACCCCCCTCCTTAAAAACCCTCCCTAGATCCCTCAAACTCTAGCCATTACCGCCCTATTTGAAACCTGCCCTTACTTTCAAAAGCACAGGAACGCATTGTTGCCAACCAACTCCGCACCCACCTCTCCTCCCACTCCCTCTTTGAATCCCTCCAGTCCGGTTTCCGCCCTGCCCACAGTACAGAGACTGCGCTTGTGAAAGTCACAAACGATGTCCTCTCTATCTGCGACCAGGACTCCCTCTGCCTCATTATCCTCCTGGACCTGTCCACTGCATTCGACACAGTCGGCCACGCCATCCTCCTCCACCGCCTGTCCTCTGTCATCCACCTCAGTGGGACCGCACTCGCCTGTTTTGAGTCCTACCTCACAAACCGCCAGCAGTACATCTCCACAAACAGCTTTTCCTCCTGCTCTTACCCAGTTACCTGTGGGGTACTCCAGGGATCCATCCTTGGCCCCCTCCTTTTCCTCATCTCTTGGGGATGTCATCCGCAGACATGGGGCACACTTCCACATGTACGCAGATGACACCCAACTCTATTTCTCCACTTCACTTTGTGACCCCCCCATGCTGTGATGATTTGTCTGGAGCTGGATGAGCGCAAATTTCTTGCAGCTGAATATTGACAAGACGGAGGCCATACTCTTTGGCTCTCGTCAACGTCTCCATTCACAAGGCTTTCACCTCCTCCAGCTTCCCGGTCTGCCCCTAAAACTCTCCGAACCTGTGCGCAACCTTGGCATCAGGTTCGACCCCCAACTGTCCTTCCTCCCCCACATCCGGTCCCTCACCAGCATCGCCTTCTTCCACCTCTGACAGATTGTCTGTCTCCGGCAGTACCTCACCCCAAAAGCCGCTGAAACCCTGTTCCACGTCTTCGTCACCTCATGGCTGGATATTCAAATGTCCTTCTCGACGGTCTCCCCTCCACCACAATCCATAAAATCCAACTCATCCGAAACTCTGCCGCCCGCATACTCACCCACACCAAACTTCACTCCCCTATTACCCCAGTCCTTGCCAGACTTCACTGGCTCCCTATCCCCGAGAGGATCGACTTCAAGATTCTCACCCTTTTTAAATTCCTCCACTCCTCTGCATCCCCCTACCTCTCTGACCTCCTCTATCCTCAAACCAGCTTCTGTTGCCTTCGCTCTACTGGGTCTGGCCTCCTCCATGTCCCCTGAATCCTCTGCTCCACCCTCGGCGGCCGTGCCTTCAGTCACTATGCCCCGAGGCTCTAGAATTCCCTTCCTAACTACCTTCGCCTTGCCCCCTCTTTTCTCAGTTTCAGGTCCCAGCTGAAGACCTTTCTCTTCGACCGCGCCTTTGGTCACCTTTCTACCCCTGTCCCTGGCTCGGTCCTGGGATCCGCTTTTGTGAAGTGCTCTGAGACGCTGTCCGGCATGGAGGGCACTGTATAAATCAAAGTTGTTGTTGCTGTAAATCTGACCTTCTTTTCGCAGGACACTACACTTTGTGGTTACAACGTTCCAAAAGGCTATTCAGTGATGTTCATCGCCTTTGCTGTCCACAGGGATCCTGATTATTTTGATCATCCTGATGAGTTCCTCCCGCAAAGATGGTTTGAAAGGTTTGTAGCTTTTTAAAAAATATATAGATTCAATGTTGTTATGATTGTGTGCAAATTAACTGAAATATTAACCGATAATTAAAAATGCTTGAATGAGATTAATAATCCTGTCCATTATTTACATTTTGGCAAACTGTCCGAGGAATGGGGGGCTTTAAACTAATCCCGGGGGGTGAGGGTGGGAAACTAAACAGTAGTTCAGATACGGGAGGGGTAACAAAGGGGACAGGGGTAAGGGTAAGACGGGAGAAAAGTGCAGAGGAAGTAATTTGTGCCTTAGAGTGCATGTATGTAAATGCACAAAGTTTGAGAAACAAAATTGGTGAGCTGCAGGCTCAGGTTGCTGCGAGGCGATATGATGTTGTAGCAGTAACAGAGACTTGGCTCAAGCATGGGCAGGAATGGGAGTTGAACATTCCTGGTTATAAGGTATTCAGGAGGGATAGAGAAGGGAGAAAAGGGGGCGGGGTGGCAATTTTAGTTAAGGACTCAGTGACTGCCTTAGAAAGGAACGAGGTGGAAGAAGGACTAAAAACCGAATCTATCTGGTTAGAAATGAGGAATAAAAAAGGTGCAGTTACACTGTTAGGGGTATACTATAGACCACCAGATAGTGGGGAGGAGATAGACAAGCAGATCTGCAAGAGTATCACGGAGAAATGCAGAGCTAATAGAGTAGTGATAATGGGTGACTTCAACTATCCCAACATAGACTGGCAGAATAGTAGGGTAAAGGGCAAGGAGGGAGAAGAATTCCTGAAGTGTGTGCAGGACAACTTTCTTGATCAGTATGTTTCCAGTCCAACGAGGAAAGAAGCATTGCTGGATCTAGTTTTGGGAAATGAGGTAGGGCAAGTTCAACAGGTTTCTGTAGGTGAGCATCTAGGGAATAGTGACCACAATATCGTTAGATTCAGAATAATTATGGAAAGGGATAAGGAACGATCACAGGTGAGGACACTCAACTGGAAAAGGGCTAATTTCAATGAGTTGAGGTGGGACCTAGCCAAGATGGATTGGAAAGAAAAATTGGCAGGTAAGACAACTAACGAGCAGTGTTCAAAGAGGAGATAGTTCAGGCACAGGTCAAAAGCATCCCCACAAAGGTGAAATGTAAGGCATCCAAACCTCCCTGGATGACTAAGGAAATCGGGGCCAAAATAAACCAAAACAAAGAGGCTTATGATAAGTATCAGGCTCAAAATTCAGAAGAGAACCAAGCAGAATATAGGAAGTGTAGGATAGAACTAAAAAAGGAACTTAGAGGGGCAAAGAGACTGCATGAGAAACAATTAGCGAGTAAGATTAAGGGGACCCCTAAGGTTTTTTACCAACATATTAAGAGTAAAAGGTTGGTCAAGGAGAGGGTGGGGCCAATTAGGGACCTAGGAGGAAATCTCATTGTGGAGGCAGAGGGCATGGATGATGTACTGAATGAGTACTTCGCCTCTGTCTTCACAAAAGAAAAGGATACAGCCAATGCCATGGTATTGGAGGAGAGGGTAGGAGAAATGGATAGAATAATTATAACCAGAGAGGAAGTTCTAAAAAGGTTGACGTCGCTCAAGGTGGATAAGTCACCTGGTCCGGATGGGATGCACCCTAGGTTACTAAGGGAGGCACGGGAGCAAATAGCAGGGACTCTGGCCACGATCTTTCAATCTTCCTTGGACACAGGGGTCGTGCCAGAGGACTGGAGGATAGCTAATGTTACTCCCTTGTATAAAAAGGGGCAGAAGGACAAGCCTGGTAACTACAGACCAGTCAGTCTAACGTCGGTAGTGGGCAAACGTCTAGAGTCCATAATCAGGGACAAGGTAGATCTTCACTTAGAAAGATATAGGCTAATAAAGGACAGTCAACATGGATTTGTTAAAGGCAAATCTTGCCTTACAAATCTGATAGAATTTTTTGATGAGGTAACGGAATGGGTGGATAATGATAGCGCAGTTGATGTAGTTTACATGGACTTTCAAAAGGCATTTGACAAAGTGCCACATGAGAGACTTATTATGAAATTAAAGGCCCATGGCGTAAAAGGGACAGTGGCAGAGTGGATCCACAACTGGCTGCGAGACAGAAAGCAGAGAGTTGTAGTGAGCGGCTGTTTTTCAGACTGGAGGGAAGTGAGCGGTGGTGTGCCACAGGGATCAGTTTTGGGACCATTGCTGTTTGTAATCTACATCAATGATCTGGACTTGGGTGTACGGAGTACAGTTTCCAAGTTTGCAGATGACACTAAGTTAGGGAGAATAGTAAATAGTGAGGAGGATAGTGGCCATCTGCAAGAGGATATAGACAAATTGGTAAAGTGGGCATACACATGGCGGATGAAGTTTAATGCAGAGAAGTGTGAGGCGATGCATTTTGGGAGAAGAAATGAAGGGAGGCAATATAGGCTAGATAGTACAATTTTAAATGGTGTGAAGGAACAGAGAGACCTGGGGATTTGTGTTAGTGACTCGTTGAAGGTGGCAGGACAGGTAGACAAGGCTGTTAAGAAGGCATATGGGATACTAGGCTTTATAAATAGGGGTATAGAGTACAAAAGTCAGGAAGTGCTGACTAACCTCTATAAGACTTTGGTGAGGCCTCAGCTGGAATACTGTGTTCAATTCTGGTCACCACACTACAGAAAGGATGTGAAGACATTGGAAAGGGTACAAAGAAGATTTACTAGGGTGGTGCCAGGATTGAGGGACTTCAGCTATGAGGAGAGGCTAGATAGGCTAGGGTTATTCTCTCTGGAGCAGAGAAGATTGAGGGGAGACCTAATAGAGGTTTATAAGATCATGAGGGGTTTCGACAGGGCAAATAGAGAAAAACTATTTCCACTCGTGGGCGAATCTGTGACTCGTGGTCACAGATTTAAAATAGTTTCAAGGCGAAGTAGAGGGGAGCTGAAGAGAATTTTTTTCACTCAGCGAGTTGTTCGCATCTGGAATGCATTGCCTGAAAAGGTGGTGGAGGCTGATTCGATAACAACTTTTAAAAGGGAATTAGATCTTTATTTAGGGAGAACAGGTCTATTAGGCTATGGGGAGCGGGCAGGGCAGTGGGATTGAATCGCTCTTTTCAAAGAGCCGGCACAGACTAGATGGGCCGAATGGCCTCCTTTTGTGCCGTAAAATTCTACGAATCTATGAATCTATGAATCTATGAATGGATAGACCTATAACAACCTTTTTCTCTATATTAAATATTACATTTCCGAACTTTTACATCCATGTTTTGATCATCACCTCAATTGATGATCATTTCAAAAAATATTTCAAAGTAAGTATTCCATGGCTTGTTCTTGAACAAATATAGAATTTATTTAGTTTGAATGTGTCCCAGGTTCTCTGAATCTTATATCACATCATATGAAGGAGAGGACAGAATGCAAGGCTGGTATTACTAACAGGAACACTGTTCTTGTGGTGGATATTGACAAATCATTCAAATTATTTATTTCAAGGATAGGAGGCCTGGAATTGAAATTAGATTTATTTGGAAATTACTGCTTCTATATTATCAGCTTCTATCAGAGCAGCGTGCAACAAAGATTTATATAGCACCTTCACATGGTTAAACAACTCAAAAGCACTTTACAGAGATGCACTGGGAGCGTGAGCAGAATGAGAGAGAGCAAATTATTTGCAAGGAAGGCAGGAGGTGGTTGAAGGCACAATCAAGGATGCAGATTTTTCAATGTATTTTTAAGGAGTCCTATACAGTACCAGCAGTCACTTAGTCCAGACTTAAGATTTTCGGTAGAATGCCTCAAGCAGAGAAAATCAATCAAACTAATAATAAGGAATGATGTCTCATATAATCTGCCATATTTCTGTAAAAAGCATAGGTTTACTTTTTATTTACAATGATCTATATGATCAGAACAGTAAGTATATATAGGGGCTGGATAATCATCTCAAGATTGACTCTATATAGCATAGATATTACAGTTGGTGTTATACAAAACAAGCACCTGACAATTCCATAGGCACGACACTTAACATTGATTGGAATTTTGGTCTACACTCCCTTGAAGGGGCTGCAAGAAATTATTTGTTGACAGTCCTCACAAATTCCTATTGTTACTGTTTATAATAAAACATTTAACCCCCATTGAACTCAGCAACTACAGTAAACCTCACACCTCATATCAGTTGGGACCATACAATTCATGTGACTTATGCAAAGTATGAGTTATGCCAAACTTGCATAAGTTGTATCATATATGACATAAGTAAAGTGATGTACAGTATAAGTCGGATTTGATATGGCTAACATATAACAAATACACAATACTGAACTGGCTAGTGATATTAAGGCAAGGTATAATATTATAAATTTTCATTTTCACCCATTTTCGTATACTTTTCATCCTGTTTTATTATCTGTAAACGTTTTATTTGTATGTTTGTTGCTTTCCCTGATTTTATTGTATTTTTTCATGCACTGGGAGATAATACAAATGTGTTAATTATTTAAGGGTCCACTTCTTTATTACGTATAATATTATTAACATCTTCCTCTTAAATAATTTACCAATTTGGCATGTGCAGTCATGGCCTTCGGAATGCTCAGAGATGGCTTTAGCATGGTCATGTTTATGTAATTCTTATTTATTGTGAGATAGTCTGCAAACTCTGCAAAATCAATGGGCAAATTCTGAGTATGCAATGACTGCACGGATGAAATTGGTGAGTTATTTAAGATTTATATAGCGCCCTCCACGCCAGACATTAGTCGATTGCTCTAACCACTGAGCTACAGGACTCCAGATTCTGTTTGAGTTAGGTACGCAAAATTTGTTTTAACCCGGCAGCCTGTAAATTTGTTAGCAGCAAGTGCAGTAGCAGGATTATGAGTTGCGCGATTGTTAATAGGACTAGTGAAGATATATTTAAGTGGTTTTAATAAGAAATACCGGCCTAGGTGATGCTTGCAAGTTGTTGTTGTTGCATGTCTGTTGATTCACATGTACTATCATCAGTTTCTGTAGAACTTGAGAGGCTGATGTTCTGTAAATCAAAGTGTGAATGTGTTTTATCATTCAGTTGGATGAATAACCAGTATATATCCTACAGGCATTTTTCTGTCAAGCTCACTGAATTCATTCATTGGTCTCAACCTGTTGCAGTGCACACTCTAGTTTACAGTAGCTCCTCTAATCTTTCAGGGGAGATGAACAGATGCTTCTCACAGGAAATAGGTTGAAGGCTGCTGCCTGGCTACCAATGAGTCAGGTGTGAGTCACACTTCTGTCCATAGAATTATATACAACACAGAAGGATGCCAATCGGCCTTTCGTGCCTGTTGAAGGACAGATGGGTGTGACTTGTTGATAAATTACTGAAGGGTGGAAAGCTTTTGAGTAAAGACTGTCGTTTGAAAAGTTCCTCTAATAATTGTAACAATAACTGATCTTGGATCAAATTAAATGTTATTTATGATTGTGTTTACGTGGCTGGAGCTGGAGTCACTTTTAACACGAGTACATTTTGTACTGACACGTTTAATCCTAGCAGCCATTGGGAGCTCAGAAATATTGGCAACACGCTCACCCCTCTCAACTCACAATAGATTTCTGTATGAAAGACAATGAATGCATGCAAGGCAAGGACTACAGTTCCAGGTTGAGACCTCACAGATATTTACATAGGATATGTATTGGGGAGGAGAGGGGCTGGAGAGAGGTGCGAGGGCAGATGAAGATATGATTGAAAAGGATGGTCTTGAGACCAGCCTTGAAGGAGGCAAAGGAGGAAGTGAGGTGAAGGGACTGTGGGATGGAATTCCAGAGTGCTGGGCAGAGAGGCTGAAAGCCCGGCCACCAATGGTAGGTTGGTTCGAGCGGGAGACATGGACCAGACCAGAGCCTGCTGAATGGAGGGGGTGAGCAAGTTGACCTTTTGCCCAGCAGGTCGGAGAAATAGGAAGGGGCAAGGCTGTGAATGGCCTTGAAAGTGAGGATGAGAATCTTGAATTCGATCCTCTGGGGGATGGGGACCCAATGGAGATGACTGAGGGTGGGAGTGATGGGGTCGTGGAACCTAGGGTGCGAGAGGACACAAGCTGCAGAGTTCTGGATGATCTGCAGCTTGTGAAGGTAAGAGCCAGGAAGTCTGACTAGAATTTTCATAGTCAAGCCTTGATGTGATGAATGCATGGATGAGGGTTTCAGCAGCCTGAAATGGTGAGGCAGTGGCAGAGTCTAGCAATGCGACGGAGGTGGTGGTAGGCAGTGCTGGTCATGGCGCGGATGTAGGGGAGAAAGGTCAGTTCAGGGTCAAAGAAGACACCCAGGTTCCTGACTGGCTTCATGAGATGGAGTGTACATCCATAGATGCTGATGATCCCAGGGCCTGAGATGCGGAGGCACTAACGCAAGCCAATCAGGAGGGCCTCAGTCTTGCTGCTGGTCAGTTGGAAAATGTCGTCCCTCGTCCAGGACTCAGTGTCAGACATGCAGGCAGTTAATATGTAGTATGGCCATTATAGTGTTCTTGAATGGTTGTCAAGCAAGAGATTCGATTGTGGCCCACAAAAGTACAAATAAATAATTCTGTATTACCAGATGGTACACTAGCAGACTGATTGTATATAGTTTGCCACCCAATAACTGTCTATTGTGTACAGTATGTTAACAGAAAGACAGAAAAGAGCCTTTGTCAAGTGGTAGTCTTGGCGTACAGTTTTATCCACCAATTGACTGTTGTGAATAGGGCATGTTTGTTTGGGTTACTATCCACCTTAGACTCCATCTAGATCTTTTAAGATTCCAGCACAGCTTGTACTGGGTAACTTATACCTCAGTCACATTTAGTCACATTACATAGGAATACAGGTAAACCTCTATTTACGATGGGGTTGCGTTCCTGAAAAACTGTATGTATATCGAAACGTCCTAAATCGAAACGCGATTTCCCATGCTGTCCCATTATATAACCAGAGATGCATTCCTTTCACAAAAATTTCTGACCTTAAACCCATTAAATAACACACAAAACCACACAAATAACACACAAAGGCAAGAAGGGGTATTTGGGGGTAACTGTATAGTATTGTACTTTAATACTGGCAAACTTTAATACTGACAATGACAGTGGCATTTGCAGCTTCCCCACTCATCTTGATGTTCTGGAGCTCACATCATCTTTGAAACCTTTGAAACCACCCTCTGCTAGCACTGAAAGATGGTGCCATTGAGCCTTCTCCTTCCTGATCATTTAACTCCCTAAACAATGATTTTGCCTTCTCTTGGATAACCAGGGTGTTGAGTGGTATATTACGCTGGTTCTGATTCTCAATCCAGACACTCAGCATTCTTTCCATGTTTTCCATCACATCACTCCTGTGTTTTGCTAATCTGCTTGCACCTGTAGCTGTAACACACCTTGAACTTGCCAGTATATTGTCCTTATTCTGTTTTATAGTAGCCACTGTTGATCTAGCTATTCTTAAAGCCCTCCTGACGTCCATACCTTTTTCACCAGAATCAATGCGCTTTATCACCTTCAATTTGGTATTTAAAGTGATGACTTTGTGGGGTTTCTGGCCGCTAGAGGTATTATCGCTGCTCATTTCACTTACTGCGGTTTCTTCCTGAGTTGCTATAATCGCAGTAGAGGCTGTAAATCGCTTGAAGTTGCTCGGGAATGTTCGGAAATTACTGTAATACTGACGTGGCGTGGTGTCGCTTCAAAATCAGCTGGCTTTTAAACAATGACGTGGCGACATGCTATTGGCCAGTTCAAATGCTTGGATTTACCCGCGAATACTCTATGGACTGTGTGTATGGACAAAAAGGATGTGTGAAATGCGACCGCGATATTCAAAAAATGTACTGCGCACTCAAAATAAATGTTGGTCCTTAAAACAAATACAAGAGTCGTATATCGATCAAAAGGTGTTAAAAAATTATGGTTCTTCAATCAAAATGTCCTAAATAGAAGCATCGTAAATCGAGGCTTACCTGTATGTGAATAGGTGTACATCGTTCATTTGTGAAGATTGTTTTTGCATTAATCTATAACAAGTCTGTAATTCAATTTCAGCAGCTTTTCTCCAAAGATTTTATCTCTTTTTGAATACTCTAATACAGTACTCTGTGTCTATGGTTTACCTAGGTAATCTGTTCCATATTCTCACAACGTTTTGTGTAAAGATATATTTTTCTCGACTATTTATTCAGCACCTGAGTTTTATTTGTAAGGTTATGTCCTTGATTCCGAACTGGAATAAAATGTTATTCTCTATTTACCTTCCCTTCTTACTCAATTCATTGGAAGATAAAATGTGTTACCATTTTATATCACGCCAAAGTCCTTCACAAAGAATTACTGCCAAGTGTAAAGTCTACAAGATGCCAAGTGGAAGATGCTACAAATAGTCAGGAGATGAATGACCAAGTAATCTGGTTGATTGTTGATGGAGCATCTGGGAGAAACTCCCCTTCTGACTACTGTCAAAATGTCATCTTTAATATTCATGCAACATTGGTGTAAAGTTTCACCAGAAAGGTATCTTTAGCCACGTTGCTTTCCTCCAGTACTGATTTGAAGCCATAGATTTCTGCCAGTGCTATCAAGTAAAGCGCTCTCCCTTGCTCAGCGCAACCCTGTTGCTGTAATCCACATCAGTGACCAGGTGCAAAGAAGTCCTATACATCTTCACCCCAAAAATTTTAAACATCCACTTGGCTGCATCATCCTCCCCATCCCCTCCCCCCCCCCCATCCCCTCCCCCCCCCCATCCCCTCCCCACCTCCCCCCATCCCCTCCCCACCTCCCCCCATCCCCTCCCCCCCCCCCGCCCTCCCCGCCCTTTTCTACCCAACCCAGACCTCTCACCTTGCTTCCTCTCTCCACCATGGCTTCTGCCACTCCCCCTCTCTTCACTCCTTTGCCCCCATTTCTCCCTCGAATTAACCCAGATGAAGTGGAACGGTGTAAACCACTTGCAGCTGAATGTGGACAATAGAGAAGCCTTAGGGCTTTCCCTCAGATTCAATGAACCAGTGCGCAATCTAGGCATCCAGTTCAACCCCTCCACCACCCCCCACCCAGCTGTCCTTGCTTCCCCAAATCCGACCGTGCCTTACCCCAAATGTAACCAAGACCCTCACGCATGCTTTTGTCACTTCCTGCCTAGATTACTCCAACACACTACTCGCCGTCCTCCCCAGTTCCACCATACAGAAGATCTAGCTGATTTAAAACTCTTCGGCTCACTACTGACCCAGTCCAAACTCCGTATACAGTTCTTGTTATCAGTGAATGTTGAGTGTGATCACTCATCATTCCAGCTTTCTGCAAGTGTGGCTAACTGCAACAAGGCCTGTGAGTGACTTTAGAAGAACAGAAAGATTAGTGACAAAAACACATAATGCTGGGAACAACCAGCAGGTCAGGCAGCATTTATGGAGAAAGGAAAAATGAATCAATGTTTCCGGTCCACGACCCTTTGTCAGACCTGGGACATGTTGGGAGGGAGAGCCTGTTTTTTTTTAGCAATTTCACCCCCACTTTGGTTTAACGTTATTAACACCTTTTCTCTCCAGTTTTGTTGCAATTCCCCCTTTTGTTTCACGACATTAACACCTCTTTAACCCATCATCTACTGCCCTCTACCCCATTTTCTCCTTTATCTTCCTTGCCCTGCCTCCCACCTCTCTGTTAATCCTTAAACAACTCTCCCTCTCAACATGCCCCAGGTCTGACAAACGGTTGTGGACCTGAAACATTGACTCACTTTCCTTTCTCCATAGATGCTGCCTGACCTGCAGTTGTTCCCAGCGATTTCTGTTTTTGTTTCAGATTTCTAGCATTTGCAATATTTTGCATTTTTGTTTCTAGAAAGATGAGCGAATTTGGAAGATAGTTGACAGATGATATTTTAATGCAGAAAACTGTGAAGTAGTACATTTTGGGAAGATGATTGAGAGCAAATGTATATGTACTAAATGGTGAAATCTTACAAGGTGATGGAGTGCTCCATGGGTTAACAAAGACAAACCTTTAAAAGTGGGAGGGCAAGTCAACAAACCTGTTTAAAAACAAGCTAATTGGATGCTAAGTTTCAGAAATGTAGGCATAGAATACAAAAAAGTAATGCCAAACTCATGCAAGTCATTGGTTAGGCTGTAGGTGGAGTATTGTATCCAGGAACTGCAATCATTCAAAGCCAGGGAATGATTTATTAGGGCGATATCAAGAATATGAGTAAGTACCAGAGAAACCTGGACTGTTTTACAAAATTTAAAGAAAACCTGATGAAAGTATTAAAAATTATTGATGGTTTTAACATAGAGAGCAACTACTTTATTTGCATTATTTGTGAGTTGGTAACAAGATGACATAATTTCCCCAAAAAAACAGAAGTAGAATGGTTAGCAGGATTCCAGGGCATTGGGAAGTCCTCCCTATATGAAACGTGGTACATAAATATAGTTTTTTGTTGCTGTTGTTTTAGGAGAAATGGTAGAAATTTACCACCAAAAATTGTGATTTAGGGAGAATCCATAATAGTTTTTAAAAAGGAATTAAAAAGTAATTGGAAAAGAAAAATACATAACGATTAGTAAACAAATGTTACATTGATTACTCTTGGAGAGAGCTAGCAGAGGCATGTTCAGCTTGCTATAAAGTACGTACAGTATTAAGATTCTTTAACTTCCATTCAATTGCACAATCGTTACAATCATGTTTGAGCTTTGAGCTCACAGTCTAGGCTGATACTCCAATACACTGCTGGGGGTACAGAATATACTGTAAAATGAATTGACTGTATATTTGTGGGCGAAATGAAGCAGCCAATTGCATACAGCAGAGTCCCACAAACAGTCGTGGATTGAAACAAATCAATTTTATTATTGTGGTTTTTTGGAGGGATTATTAGGTGTGTGGAGTAAGAAAACTGCCCAAGGTTTTGCCTTGATCCGCTTTCATTTGGACATAGGTCTCATGCTTGTAAGGCGAATGCTCTAACCACTGAGCACAGGAGTACCACGGTATTCCATGATATTTTTCAAAAAGGGAATGGTGTTTCTGCAAGTGTTTCTAGCCATTTAAAAAAAAGTAATTTGTTTGATGGTTGTTTGTGGAACAATGCTGTATGTAAAGTACCTGCCGCCTTAGCCAACTAATACAGCACCAGAAAACTCAGAAGCCCTTTGAGATATTTTAGCATGATAAGATGCCGTGTTGAATGCTGAGATTGTTTTATTAACAAACCTGATCAATTACTAAGATTACTTGTTTCCTGAGTTAAACTAGTTCTGAGGATGCAGTCAGAGAGTCAGGCATCTGCAGTCGTTCAATGAATTTCTGATTGTGAACCAGCTTATCTGGTTTATCAATGCGTCTTGAAGGTATGCATGTGTCTTCAAATCTGTTTCACCTTGAGGAGGATGGAGGTTCTGACAAAACATATACCGGTGTTTCATGATGCTACATAAACATTTGAAAAATGTTTTAACTGTCTGTCCTTTTATCACTTTGTTTCTATTTTCTTTTCTATCTTCTTTCCCCACATCCGCACCATGACCAGCGCTGCCTTCCACCACCTCCGTAACATTGCCAGAGCCCTCACCCCTCAGGCTACCAAATATCCTCGTCCGTGCATTCGCCACATCAAGGCTCGACTATGGAAACTCCCAACTTGTTGGTCTTCTCAGCTCTACCCTTCACAAGCTATAAAGATCATCCAGAACTCTACAGCTCGTGTCCTCTCCCACTCTGAGCTCTGCAACTACATCACTTCCACTCTCGCCTGGCTCCCCAACCCCCGGAGGATCGAATTCAAGATCTTCGTCCTCACTTTCAAGGCCATACACGGCCTTGCCCTTTGCTGTCCAGGCCTTCAGCCTCTCTGCCCCCACACTCTCGAACTCCATTCCACAGTCACTTCACTTCCTCCCTTGCCTCCTTGAAGACCGGTCTCAAGACCCTCCTTTTCGAGCATGCCTTCGGCCGCTCTTCCACCTCTCTCCATCTCCTCTCCCCCCACCTTGCCCCTCCCCAGTGTTCGGGTCCCGACCACTGACTGTTCAGAGCGCGAGGATGTCCTCCCGATGTGAAAGGCATAAATGTAATTTTGTTGTTGTTTTCAATTTTGGTAGTTCTCATTTTATGTCAACTATGGTTTACTATTTTCTACTATTTTGCCCCCATTTGGACTTTTAAATCAAGTTTTTAATGTTCAAATCATATATTTGTGGAAGCTGAGAGCAGCTTCCACTGTCCATTCTTGTAAGGTAGGGGCAAGATTGGTTTTGCAAATGGTTTCCTTTGGTGTGAAATCAGACTAGTTTTTGCAGGCAGAGTATAGATGATAGTTTGACCATTGGCTTTACTACACTAAAATATATAGAAGTAACAAGATGTCAGTGTGATGTGAATGTTGACATGAGAGTAATATGTCACCTTGATGTGATTGTCAAATCTAAAGTACATAAGTAGAACGTACAATCAAATCAGCTTATTGACAGAGTTTGAAACAGGTAGCACCAGATGAGTGAACTCACTCACAGCATTGCATAGGTTAACAATCAATTGCAATTTTACTACAGTGTCTAAATCATCCTGGCCATCTGGGTTGTACTCACTGTTTGTGTGGCAGCTGGCTGTTGCTTTCAGGCTGTTTCTGGGATGACAAAGAACCCAAAAGTTGGACAGAAGGCTCAAGACCGAAACACCAGCACTTTGCAGACCTATGGATCAGGATTTTCTACATTTCTTTCATTGTAAATTCTGCATTTCATTCCTAATTTGCCTTGTGCATTGAGGTTTCGAAATACAGTATTTTCAAGTTCAAGCCCATTATCTTGTATATATATCAAGATGTTCTAGAAGTCACACATAATACACATTAATATGGGAATGCTGAATGTCCAGTCCCTAATTGATCCCTGATTTGAATGCTCATTGCAAATATAATAATAATAATCCTTGCGTTTAATGTAGTGCTTTTCACATTTTCTAAACATCTCAAAGCACGTTACAGAATATACTGTAAAGTGAATTGACTATATATTTGTGAGCGAAATGTGGCCGCCAAATGCACACAGCAGTATCCCATAAACAGTCATGGATTGAGTGACCAAATTATTACTGTTTTTTTAGGGATTATTATTAGGCATGTGGAGCAAGGAAACTTGCCTAAGGTTTCACCCTGCTGGGAATTGAACCCAGGTCTCTCGCTTGTGAGGCGAGGGCACAATATATTTATTAGTATTATTATTATTATTATACAACAGTCTGCAATCCACATTGGAATATCAATATCTGTTCACAATTTTTTTTACTGCAATACTATGAAATGATTGAGTATTAAATACTGCTCATTGGGAAGGCAGTACAATACACGAGTAAAATGTTATTGTGTGCTTTGTGCAGTTTAGCATTGAATTTGATTACATTAGTAGTCCAGATTACTCCATATATACTCCTAATAATAATTTGTCCAAAAAACAACAACAATAAAATTGGTCATTTCAACCCACGATTGTTTGTGGGACACTGCTGTGCTCAATTGCCTGCCACGTTTTGCCCACAAATAATACAGTCAATTTCCTTTATAGTAGATTCTGTGAAGTGCTTTGAGACATCTAGAAGACATGAAAAATGCAATGATTATTATATTATTTTAGTTCTGTTATGGCTCATCAACAGTCTATACATAGAGACTTCATAATTTTAAACATATTGGTGTTTTTATATAGGCATCCCCCACCATTTCACTTCTCATAAAGAGTGAAACCTGAAATGTTAACCTGTCCCTTTCAAGATATGTGTCAGCATGACTCCATTAGTAGCATTCTCATCTCTAGTCCTGAGATTTGTCAGTTCAACCCAAATATCTAAAGTGGCCTCCAGTGTATTACTGGGAAGTGTTACACTGTACATCAGTTAAAAACCTGAGGTCACATCTGTGTGTTCAAAATAGATCTGTTCAATTTCTCTATATTAAAGGTACAAAGACATGATTCACAAAGAGAATTTCTTCTGGTGTCCTGTCCAACAATCTTCCTGATTAATTGGTCATCCATTTTGTGGCTTTTTGTAGGATTTTGCTGATCCGAAAGCCTATCAGAATTGCCTTAAAAAAAACTACAAAAACTGTGATTGGATTTAGCAAACATAAAAAGGAACTATAAAAATATAAGCTCTTTCTTTGTATATTTAAAAAAATTCTGATTATATTCCTTTAGAGTGTAGATCTTAACTATTCTTTCCTATTCTACATATAATAATGCTTCAATTTGATTCAGCATTTTTTACATCTTCTAGATGTCTCAAAGTAATTCACAGAATATACTGTAAAGTGAATTGACTATATGTTTGTGGGCGAAAGGCACATATGCTTCTTTTACCTCAGCTGCACTCCTGTCATTTATTGTTTACTTTTTTTTCGAAAAACTAATCCAGTTTTAAATTTTAGAACTGGATTAAGTTGCCCACAATGCCACATATTCTGATTTACCTGTGGTTATGGGTAGCATCTGAAAGCTACATTTTATTAATTTCAAACACTCTTGGAACCGTCCCATGAAAATGTATCCGTAAGCATAAATCTTAATCGTTATTCCTGTTTACACCATGTGCAATTTGTTTAGAATGGAGCACAGAGTAGGAGGGATATTTGTAGTAAATGAAACAAATCACTCAGCACATGTCATCCGTAGGGCACCGAACAGTAGCAGTCACATTGCCTGCCATTAGCCTTTGTTTGAGAATTAAACCGGACAATCTGAAAGCCCAATCATACACTGTGAGACTAGATCCAGGCTAATCATTCACTTCCTTCCTGCTGATTAATGGGAGATACCAGGCAGCAGGATACAATTAGCACCTATTACTCAAAATACAAAATCAAGTGACTTAATTTCCTCTGCACTGTGCAGTGTGTTACCCTGGTTGACTGTGATGTGCTCGACCTTAGATTGAATTAGATGTGCTCAGCAGACAATCAGTAGAGTGATGCCAGGCACTTTAAAGAGCTCCTGTCTGGTTCATTAGAGAATCAAAGACTATATTACCTCATGCTGTCTTCTTCCTTGTTCTGCCAGTGGCAGAAGGGGGTTTAAAACAGCATTTAACTTGTGCAAATGTGATTGATATGGAAATGTTCCACTGAAATTTATAAATTCAATTATTTCGATAGATGAGGACAGTTTTATGATACCATTTCTCTATATGTTGTGTTCAGCTGTTTACTTTCTGCTGATTTTAGTCCTAATGTAATTGTTATGACTTTGTTTTTCTGCTGACTGATATACAGCTGACCACGTTCTGATGGAGTCACTGCTCTTTTTGACAGATAAAATCAGTTTGACCTTTGTAGCCAAACTAGTGCAATTCCTATTATGAAAAGTATTTTTTTTACCTCAGCTCCACTCCTGCCATTTATACTTGTGTTGTTTCCATGTCGCAATTATTTTATGTGGTTTTACTCTGATTTTATGTGGTTTTTACTCTGAAATATTATATTTCTGTAATGCTAAAATGCTACAGATCTCAGAATTATGTGTTCTAAAAGCAGAGTGATGTAGCCTTGATGGCTCAATGTGTGTACGCATTACTCAGTGTGTACACTGGACCAAACACACAAGGAGGTCCCATGTTCTGTGCCAAGTTAGTCCATTTCAATTGGGTAAAAATAAGGGAGTTGCATTGTTCACAGTATCCCAAATGAAGCAATTTCATAAAGCAAATAACGAGAACAACAACAAATTGACTTTTACATCGGTAGAACATCCCAATCAAGTCACTTAATTCCTAGCTGCTGAACAATGAGTGATTTGCTCCCGAGCATTGAGTTGGAATCAGAGAGGGAAGGGGGGCATGGGCCTTGAGGAGGAAAGAGAGGGGGTGGGGGCAGGTCGAGGAGCCTCTGGGAAGGAGTTCCTGAGGGTGGGTGCAGAAAGGATGAAGGCCTGACCAACAATAGTGTAGCAGGCAAGGTGGGGGACATGCAGGACTGGAATAAACTTGATGGGGCAAGTACAGGGTACTCTCCATTCCTGATCCTACATTGTGATTTCTATTGAAACAATTTGTGAGGATGGAAGCTGATGACTGGGTACCGCCTAAATTGCAATAGAGCCTGCAGGTACTTCCTGCCATGAGGAATGGCTGCTTTTCATGATTCCAGAATTGCTCCAATGCAGATCTGACAACTAGACATAATGATTGTCTCCACCCTACAGCAGATATGTCTGTAGATGGAAACTCTAGTGACAAGTTGCGGGACAAGTGAGCCTGATGACAATTTGTTTCTGTACAGGTGCCTTGATATGATTGTGAGAGTATTGCAGTCATGTCAAGATACTTGTTCACATTTGTACAAACCACCATTGCGTGTATTTTGGGGAATGTCCACTACCCAAATAACAACGATGAAATTGGAGAATGTCATTTGGTTTATTGATACTATGATATTATCTTGTGAAGATTTTCACGTGTTTGCCCAACAAGGTTGTGTTATACAGGTTCTGCTTTCACTCCAGACTTGAAGGTTTCAGAACAGTCTTGACTGATACTCCAATGAAGTGGTGGGGGAACGCTACATTGTCGGGGGGAGCAACCTTCGATCCAGCATTAAACTGAAGTCCCTTCTGCCTAGGGTCACCTCCCTTCTCTCCCTGACTTGGGGTCAAGTTCTGCCACTTTTAAGCGCTCCGAGACACTACCCCGAATAAAAAGCGCTACATAAATCAAATTGTTACTATTGTTGTTGTTCAGGTAGATGTTAAAGATTCCTTGGCACTATTCGAAAAGGGAAGGGAGATTGTTCCAATCCTTGCCAACAATCAACAACAACAAATAACAACAAATTACATTTATAGAGCGCCTTTCACGTCGGGAGGACGTCCCAAGGCGCTGAATCCCCCAAATAAAATTGGTCGCTCATTCCACAGCTGTTTGTAGGTCACTGCTGAGTGCAAACTGGCTGCTGTGTTCACCTCAAAATAGTAGTAAATACTGTAAGGTTAATCTTGTGATATCTGAGGGTTAATCTTGGCTTTCACTTTAGCACTGTTATAATAAATGCACAAAAATGAAAAATGTTCTTTCAGATATCCTCCAAAGTGAAAGTTCGATATAAAAGGCAGGGATTATTATAAACAAGAAAAATAGCCATTTCAATTCAATTAGCAATGGAGAAATAAGTACAATATTGGACTTAGAATGGGACTGATATTTTAATATGTGGATTTACATCTAAAATTTAATGTCTAAGATATGTGGTCTGAAGCAGTAACTGTCCAGCGCCTTGGGACATCCTCCTGATGTGAAAAGCGCTATACAAATGTAATTTTGTTATTGTTGTTCATAAAAATAAATAAAATAAAAATTGAATAACATTTTCCTGCAAAAAGCTATAATAATCCAAATGGTTTTGTTTTCCAGAAATGCCGGACAAGAAAATGTTCTATGTTGTTTTGGGAATGGCCCGAGGAATTGCATTGGCATTGAACTAAACAACATAATTGTGAAGGTATTTATTTCCGTCACTTTCCAATCTTTATGTTAATAATAATCCTTGCATTTGATATAGTGCTTTTCATGTCTTCTAGACGTCTCAAAGCGCTTCACAGAAATATACAGTGAATTGATTGTATATATGTGGGCGAAACGCGGCAGCCAATTGTGTACAGCAGTGTCCTACAAATAGCGTGGAATTGAAATACCCAATTTTTTTTTGAGTGATTAGTATCAGGCGTGTGGAATAAGGAAACTTGCCTGAGGTTTCGGCTGCCTGGAATTGGACCCAGGTTTCCTGCTTGTAAAGTGAGTGCTCTAATAACTGAGCTACAAGACTCCATGTTGCCGGATATATTCCAGCAGCTCAAAATGAGTAGTAACTCCCATATTTCAGAACTCCAGACTATTATGTTTCCGATGCTGGTTTTGTATGGACCAAGTATCTGGGATTCCAATACTTAGGGTCTCAGTGTCTGTGAACCCAATTAGTATCTCTTTCCAGTGTAAACACCAATGATATTTAATCATTGGAATTAGAAGCTTTAATCTAGAGCCCAATAAAATAGCCCCCAAAACCAAGATTATGTGGGGGAGGTGGGGCAACCAGGTCACGTATTAGTCAGACTGGTGGGTGGTGAACAGCTGTTCTCACTAGATTGGGTTTTGATATTTAGAGTCTCTCAATGAGTCAATAGCTCATCCAGTGAAGGACTGGCGTGGGTTGCTCTGGAGCTCCAACCTGCTCTTTTTAGATTTTATAGTCTTTGCAGAAAGGCTTAACCATAGAGGCAAAGTGGTAATGTAAAAGGGTCATTAATGAAACAAAAGAGAATTCCTTAAGGAGTTCAACTAACTATTAATCTTCTACCTTTCACAAGCTGTTTACAGAATGTTTAAGCAGTTTTGATTAAAGTGAACTCAATGTTACAGCTTTTTATATCATTTATTGTGTGCAAATTCATTGCTGTGTTCACCCACAAATACACAATCACTTCAGTAAAAATCTTGTGATGCGCTTTGAGATGTCTTGCCAACATAACATGCATCACTTCTCAGCCTTCCGGCTAAGATCAAGTGAGACATGATAGGGATCTATGTCAAATGCAAGGATTATTATTGTGTGTAGTATCTATATCAAATGCAAGGATAATGATGATTATTATTAGAAGTAATGACAAAATCACCACCAATGTGTTGGTGTGAAAAACTGCAGTAATTATACCTATCATGGTGCCTTTTTTTTCTATTTTCTGCTGTATTTCTCATAATTCACTACAGCTCATAGATTGCTATAATTTGGGTACATCCAAGTATATTTGATGTATCAAATATTAAGTGTAGAGCTAAATTGATACCCAATTTCTATTTTCTCCCAATTCTTCACCTCCAATCTCTGAAATACCATAATTTCCTTTCCATGTTACTTGGTTGCCTCAAATTTACAGAACTGATGAAGGGTCATGGACCCGAAACGTTGACTCACTCTTCCTGTCTACATAGATGCTGCCTGACCTGCTGAATGTTCCCAGCAATTTCTGTTTTTGTTTCAGATTTCCAGTGTCTGAAGTGTGTTGTGTTATTGTCTACTTCCTTGTAACTTCTAGACTGGACTTCTTCAATGCCCTCCTTCGCAGCTTCTCTACATGTACCATTGACAAGCTCCCGCCCATTCAAAATTCAATATCTCACATTCTTATCCACACAAGGTTTCCATGCCTATTAACAAACTCTCCTGACGACCATCAAGATCCTCACTCTGATCTTCGAGTCATTACTTACTCTCACCCTACCTATATCTGTGACCTTCTCTAGCTCAGCTCCTCCATTCAGCAAACTCCAGCCTGTTGTATGTTCCCAACCCCTCTGCAACAAAAAAAAAAAAAAATTACATTCATAGAGATCCTTTCACGTCCCCAACAATCTTCAGCCACTATGCCTCTACTGTATGGAATGCCATCCTAAAATCCCTCGTCCCGCTAATCGCCTCTCTGTCCGAGCCACCTGAAAAACTCTTTAAGCATAGCTTAAATCACCTTACTCTTTCCAACTCTCCCTGATGGGGATTTCTTGGTACTCAGCTTTGAGACATTATCCTATGTCAACAACTTTGGATAAATGACAGTTGTTATTTTTACAGATGCTGGGTCTGAGCTAATACTTTTGCCATACCTTAGGTGGAGCTCTCTGCATATCTGACAGGTCTCTCAGAAGCCACCAGTATCACACAGACAGTAGGCCTGGGGTTAAAATGGCAAGAAATTATAGGTTAACATTTTAATGATACAATTGCACTCAGAAACTGGTCCAATGCTGCTGGAGGGTGAGATTCAATGCCACTGTGGTTCATGGATCATGTACGGCATCAGACTTAGTCTGTGGAGTCCTGTAGCTTAATGGGTAGAGTTCTCTCAAGCGAGAGGACCTGGGTTTGATTCCTGAGCAGGGCAAAGCATTTCCTTACTTCACACGCTACTGTTCACCAAGTAGGAACCATGTTGTTTGTCTACTGGGGTTTTCTTTGATTTACTAGACATTATTTTTGTTAAAGAATTCAACCACAAATAACATAAATTTACATAGTAAATTTTATATCAAAATTGAAAAGTAGAAAATACTTAAATAAATATTATATATTTAAACTTGAATGCATTCATTTTCAGTAGTTTGCATAAAACCACTGTGTGTAGGTTACTTTGTTTAGAGCTACAAAAGCATTATCTCTTTCAAATGTTTATAAATGGTGATTTTCCTTCTGAATTACTATGGCCTCAAATAGAGCACAAAAGAATTGACTCATTACACAACCAATGGAATTTATTAAGTGGGTTTGCCTGGAATTGCACATACACCATATTTGGCTAATGTAGTGTATCCAATGTTCGCTTGATATAGCTAATAGATTATGTAGAAACAATGTTGTTGTTGTTATGACACTTAAAGGTATTTTGTATAGAATTTCCCTCATAGACTACGGACAAGGAATATTTCAGATTTTGATGTTACGTTTTACATAATGCTTTGGCCTTAGCCTTGACAAAATTACAAATATTCTTCACAAAATTCTCTTTGACCTCTGCCTTTGTTCAATATCCCAAACAAATCCTTCCCTCCACCCTGGTTGATAGTTTCCATTGTCTTTGTAAGTCATTTTGAGAGGTTTTTATTAAAAAGGTGCTATGTTTTTATTTTAACCATGTAGCCTTGGAAGGCAGTCTTTATCTCCATAAGGAAACATTTGTACATTATAACATTTGGTATGCAACAGAGCAGTTTTCAACACAAGCACAATTTTACACTCAATATATTTGTATGCAAATATGAATTGTGTTCTTGTTGTAGTTACACTATAGATATTGTACTGTATATGAAATCTTGGGGTGGCTAATTCAAATTTTAAAACAGTTCTCTAATTCTGCATTTGCTTTCCTGATCTTCTAGTTAGGATTGGTGTTTATTTTCAGTTTCATGAAATATATGACTTTGCATTTTTATGATTTATCTTAAATTTTAAAAAATTTGACATAATTCATGAAGTGTTATATTAACAACAACAATAAATTACATTTGTATAGCACCTTTCGCGTCAGGAGAAGATCATAATGTCCACTGACACTCCAGGGCTGTAGGGGAGCACTGTGTTATCCTCAGATGTCAGAGCGAAACATTGGGCAAGTTTCCTTACTCCACGTGCTTGATAATAATCCCATGAAAAAAAACAAATACAATAATAAATTGGTCATTTCGATCCATGACTTTTTGTGGGACATCAATGTGTCGAGCAGCCATCCTTTCCTTCTAAAAAAAACCCAACATTGATTTGGTGACTCAGTCCTGTTTGTGGGACACTGCTGTGCGCAATTGCCTGCCGTGTTTCGCCCACAAATATACAGTCAATTCACTTTACAGCATATTCTGTGAGGCGCTTTGAGACGTCTAGAAACTGTGAAAAGCACTATGTATATCAAGTGCAAGGATTAGGATTTTTTAAAAATTATTATTATTATTATTATTATATCTGCCTGTTCAAGAGTCCTGAAACACTATCGCATTCCTGTTTTGACCACCTAGCGAGTCCTCAAACCTGGGTTTGTTGGATGATGAATGACCAACTAGTACCTCCTTGGTGGGGGGTGGGGAAGCAAGGTCTCCTCGGAGCTAAAAGCTCCTAGGTGACATGCCTGGAAAAAGAATGTTGGAATTGAGAGCCAGTCCTTTGTGGAGGTCTTGGTAGTTCGGATCCTGAGCCAGGTCGGTCCATAGAATTCCAGGGCACTGCTGATGACAGCTCAGTCAGCCTGGCTCATCAGCAGGACCTGAAGGGCAGACCATAGCATTCCATACTTTTCAGAATTAGGTAAGCAGGATGTGTCCCTCTAGGGAGAGAGTGCGCATTCCATTCCAGCAAGCTATCTCTGGGATTTCCATGTGTAGGTTGGTTTCCTTGTAAATCTCATCTTAGTTTGGATACTGTTAAGCATGGTGATGGGTTTCTGCATGTGTCAGAAACAGTCTCCCTTGCTGAAATTGTAAATTCATTATACAGAGCCCAGTGAGGTAACCCTTATTGTAAACTGACAGTTTATTAGTATACACAGTTCTGCACTGTTGTTTCATACCACTCCCTTCTCTTCATGTCCCCCGCCTGACCTACCATCTGCAGACTGGCGTTAAGCCTCTCTGCCCCCACAGTCTGGAGCTCCATCCCACAGTCGCTTTGCCTCGCTCCTTCCCTCGCTTCCTTCCGAGTCTGGTTCTCAGACCCTCCTCTTCGATCGTGCCTGCCTGTGCCCTCCCAACTCTCTCCCTTCCTTCTAACTCTCTCCCGCCTCTCCCCCCTACCCTGCCCCTCTCCTTTGCTCGGCTCATGACCTGACTGACCAGCGCTTTGGTACGTCCTCCCGATGTGAAAGGTGCTCTATAAATGTAATTTTATTGGTGTTGCTGTTCATTGTACACATTGTTATTGTTTTATTCTTTCCCTTGAATTAACCTTTGATGTAACTGATCTATGTCTGGTTTTGTTTAAGGCTGCTGCCAGATATTTGCTGAGCAATTACACCTGGAGCTTGGACCCTCCTACCCAAACTCTGGACTACAAGTGGCTTCCAGTCTCTAGGCCTGCCAAAGATCCCACAATTAAGTTCAAGTCATATTCTTGCAACACCTAACACTGTCCGTCATGCTGTTGTGAACTACACTGATATGTCAACATATTTTCAAACAATCGAAGATCTGCGTGATCAATATGTTATAGTGTAACTCCAGTCTCAAAACCTAGCGTACCTGGATAGACGGAATTGAGCTCAGCAGCCACCATTATGTACCACCTTTGACAGAAAAATTGAAAGAACTGTCCTGTTGGTGTTTTGCCACAGCATGTAACTTTATTAATTTGATTATGATAGGTATGATTTTGGAATTCATACTAAGTTATTAAACAGTAGTAGCACATTGAGTAATGTTAAGCTTTGCTGTAATCAATAAATCATTGTCAGCCATACCATCACCTGATTAGCTCATCTATCGACAGGATCAATATTAAGGAACACATGGAATTGTGCCAATAGCTGCTGTATAACTGAAATAACTTCTTCATTTCAACTACTTGTGCTCCAAGACATGTAAAATGAAATGAAAGAAGGATAAACTGGACAGGCTTAATCTGCCAAGAAGTATGTTTACAGTTCACTAACACCCAACCAACTGTAGTTCTGATCTATCTTAGTGGATATGTCATTGTTTGCATGCAACTTTGCCCAAGGCTGGTTTTGTCATTACCAGACACATTTGCAACCCATGTGAGTCTTGTTCCATTTTGTCGGCCAAGGTCATCCTCTATCACATGATTTTCACATAACTACCACTGTTTATTAGTCCCTCTGTTACTATTTACCATGTTAGCAACACAGGTTATATTTATGACTCACATTATCTATGGTGACAACAAACCATTTTATCACCACATAATGCTGAGTGCCAGTTGGCCATCTCAAATACCACATGAGAATCAATGGCTTTCCTTATTATGAACCAACCGCTAGTTTAAAAAATATATAATTTCCAGGTAAGTTACCAGGGTAGTTAATTCTTCTGTTACTGCCATCTATTGGGGTTAGGGTTTAACCACAGCAATTTACAGCACAGAAGAAGGTCCATTTGGCCCATTTCAATCCACGACTGTTTATGGGACACTGCTGTGCACAATTGGCTGCTGCATTTCATCTACAAATATACAATAAATTCACTTTACAGTATATTCTGTGAAGCGTTTTGAGACATCTAGAAGACATGAAAAGCGCTATATCAAATGCAAGGATTATTTTTATTATTATTCTTGTGTCTTTGCAGGCTCCCTTCCCTTGTAATAAAGTACCATGGTAATGTTACTACCACCATAACCATGGTACTACCATGGTACTACCACCATTACCATGGTACTTTTTTTTACAAGGGTTGAGCAATAATTTCAGTGCCATTTATCTGCCCGTTCCCCTATACTCCTGCAGCTGACTCTTTTTATGGTATTTGTTGAGTTCCCCCTTAAAGGCCAGTATAGATTTTGCCCCAACCTCTGCTCCCAGCAAGGCATTCGATGTCCTAATTTTTCTGTCTGTGAAAAAGGATTCTCCTAACCTCTCCATTTGTTCATTTACTAATTATCTTAAATGGATTCCCTCTAGTTATTGATTGCCCAACCAGTGGAAATAATTTCTTCCTATTGACTTTATCAAAGCCCCTCGTAATTTTAAAGACCGTTATCAGGTCATTCCTCAACCTTTTTATTCCTGTGGAAGCAGTCCCAGTTCCTTCAATCTCCACATAAGACAAACCATTCATTTCTGGTAAATCTTCTCTGTTCCCGCTCAGTTGCCTTGAATGAGGTGATCAATACTGGAAACCATTATTCTAATTGCAGTCAAAACGGAACAAGACTCACATGGGTTGCTTATATATAATGATTTATATGTTTAGCATTATCTCTTTGCTTTTAATCTACATTCCTACAGTGAATCTCTGATAACTTGCCATCCCTGTTTCGGCTGTTTGTGGGACACTGCTGTGTGGAATTTGGCTGCCACGTTTCGCCCACAAATTCTACTATCTACTTTGTCAATTCTTCTCTCCTTCATCCTGCCTTGACCCCTCCTGCCCTTCCTCTTTCCCTACCTGACTGTACAGCACTTTGGGACATCCTCTCGACAATGAAAGACGCTATATAAATATAAGGATTGATTGGTTGATTGATTGTTTGATTGATTGATTGATCCCAAGCATAATGGCTCAAATGACTACTTATCAGAGTTGACTAATTATTCAAAGTACAGTATCTTAAACTCCATAGTACTTGAATAGCGTCAAGATTTGAATTCACATAGTCTAAGCTGACACTCCAGTGCAGCTCTGGGGGTGGAGGAGGGAGGCGGGGGTTGGATTGTTGAAGGTGTCATCCTTCTGATGACACATTAAACAAGGGTCCAGTCTGCCTGTTCAGGTGGATGTTAAACATCCCATGTCATGATGTGAAGAGAGAAGGGGGTTTCTTCTGGTATCCTGGCCAATAATCCCCCAAATTAAAAAAAATTAGTCGCTCACTCCATGGCTACACAACTCCATGGGACATTAGTGGAGTCCTGTAGCTCAGTAGTTGGACCAATTGCCTTACAAGCGTGAGACCTGTGTTCAAATGCAGGCGGGTTAAGGTGAAACCTTGGGCAAGTTTTCTTACTCCACATGCCTAATAATAATCCGTCCAAAAAAAGCAATAATAAAATTGGTGATTTCAATGTTTGTAGGACACTGCTGTGCGCAATTGGCTGCTGCATTTCACCTACAAATATACAGTCAATTCACTTCACAGTTTATTCTGTGAAGCACTTTGAGATGTCTAGAAGAAGTGAAAAGCGCTATATCAAATGCAAGGATGATTATTATGTATTATTATAGCCCATATATCAAGTGAATGGTTGACAAGTTATCCTAGGGCTGAATTATCAGAATTTTACCTTATTTATAAAACCTAAGATTCCATTAGTTTTGTTTAACAGCTTTGCTAACTTGCTGTCACAACTTTAAGGATTGATATAAATCAACCCCAAGTCTCTTTGCTCTTCCACTCCTTTTAATATTTACCACCAAAATACACTTGTTCTCCTTTTTCTTCCTTTCAAAATGTATAACCCAACATTCATCTGCATTAAATCCCGTTTCCCTGCCCAATTAACTAATTTGTCTCTGTCCCGTGAAGTTCATTGTTAGCTACACAACTTATTTTTGTGTTACCAGAAAATTTAGAAATTGTGTCCCTTATACAGAATCCAGATCATCATTTATATAAAAGAACAGTAGTGGTCTGAGCACTGACTACCGGGGTATATTACTATTTACATTTCTCCATTGTAAATACCAACCCTGTGCTCCAACTGCCTGTTTCAACCAAACAACTTTCTATCCACTAGGGTCCATCGATATGGAAATTTTCCAATTTAGATATATCGATGGGCTCATATCGAGATATATCGAAATATCGATATTTTTGGGTTTTTCGTACTGCGCATGCGTGCGTGGCGCGCGCATTCGGAGTGCGCGCGCATTCGGGGCCTATCTCCTCAGGAGGTAAATATCTTTCTCTCTCTGTGTCTCTCACTCTCTCCATCTCTGTGTTTTTCTGTCTGTGTGTCTCTGTGTCTCTCTCCCTCTCTCACATCCCCCCCATCTCTATCTATCTGTATATTATCACATCCACCCCGTTCTCCCCCCCCCCGCCGTCCCTCTCTCGCACCCCCCACCCCCGTCGTCTCTCTCCCCCACCACCCCCCTGCCGTCTCTTTCCCCCACCACCCCCCTGCCGTCTCTTTCCCCCTCCCCCCCCGCCGTCTCTCTCTCCCTTCCCCCCCCAGCCGTCTCTCTCCCCCTCCCCCCAGCCGTCTCTCTCCCACTCTCCCCCTCTACTCCCTCCCAGCCGTCTCTCTCCCCCTCCCTCCAGCCGTCTCTCTCCCCCCCCAGCCGTCTCTCTCCCCCTCTCCCCAGCCGTCTCTCCCCCTCCCCCCAGCCGTCTCTCCCCCTCCCCCCAGCCGTCTCTCTCCCCCTCCCCCTCCCCCCAGCCGTCTCTCTCCCCCTCCCCCTCCCCCCAGCCGTCTCTCTCCCCCTCTCCCCCCAGCAGTCTCTCTCCCCCTCCCTCCAGCCGTCTCTCTCCCCCTCTCCCCCCAGCAGTCTCTCTCCCCCTCCCCCCAGCCGTCTCTCTCCCCCTCTCCCCCCAGCAGTCTCTCTCCCCCTCCCCCCAGCCGTCTCTCTCCCCCTCCCCCCAGCCGTCTCTCTCCCACTCCCCCCAGCCGTCTCTCTCCCCCTCCCCCCAGCCGTCTCTCTCCCCCTCACCCCGCCCCCCCCCCCCCCAGCCGTCTCTCCCCTCCCCCCTTGCATACCTGTATATTGTATTCGAGGACTATGAATACAATATGGCGGCTTTGCACCTCGGTCTGTGCATTGTGTATAGAGATAAGCATTCTGGGTCTTGTAGTTCAGTGTGCTCGCATCCCGAATTTTCGCCTCGATATATCGATTTTCCAATATATCGATATTTTTGAAATGTCTATATCGGCATATCGATATAAAAATTATATAGGGTTTTAGCGATATATCGATATATCGCCGGACCCTCCTATCCACGCTGCTATTTTAGCATTATCACCATTCACACCTTATCAAACGCTTTCAAAAAATCCATATATACTATGGCCTTCAGCCTCTCTGCCCCAACTCTCTCCAACTGCATCCCACATTGCCTTCACCTTGCCGCTCGCTTCCCTCCTTCAAGGTTTACCTCATGACCCTCCTCTTCAACTGTGCACTTGGCCAAGCTCCTACCCCCAGCCTCCCCATTTCATATAGCGCCTTACCATGTCTTCTAGATGTCTCAAGGAGCTTTACAGAATATAATGTAAAGTGAATTGACTATATCTGTGGGCAAAACATGGCAGTCAATTGCGCACAGCAGTGTCCTACAAACAGACGTTGATTGAAAATGACCAATGTTATTATGTTTTTGGAGGGATTATTATTAATCTCACTGATCTGCCTGGATTCGAACACAGGTCTCATGCTTGTAAAGTGAGTGCTCTAACCACTGAGTTACAGAGACAACAAAACGCAACTTGTTTACAACTTTCTGCTGATCTCAAGGTGTGATTGGTCTCTAGCAAGTGAACATGAGACATCCAAGGTATTGCTCTCTTCAAGTTTTCCTTCCTATTTGTTCTCCTCATAGTTCCACTTTCACCTGAACACAACTATCACAAATATCACAAATAGGCTTAATAGCCTGTGTCTGAGCTATAACATTTAATGATTTTAGGACCTGAGATGTTACATTTCCAGGCTGGTAAAGTCCAACTTTGATTACATAGTGTACTGAGTGATGCCCTGTGCATAGCCAGCTGGCAAAAAGTGAAATTAGAAAGTGTTTGTTTTACCACTTAGTCACCAGACCATACACTGTCTGATACTGGCAGCCAATCCAATGAAAGTTTGTAGGTTTGACTGGGTAGATGTTGGCATATAGAAATGTCTCTACGGAGTGAAGGCAAGCCAGTAATATACAAAGTCCACCATAAACAATGACATGAGCATTTTCAGGTTTGGCAATATTGGTCAATTTATTTATCACTTACTATCTATGCTTGCAACTAAGTCAGGATTTATCTATCCAATGTTCTTCATTCACCGCTCGTCATTCAAGCAGTCCATTTTCATTAGTCTATGGTGGTCCACGGGTTTGCTCTAACTTGGTGGGAAAAATAGTGCTGCAGCAGAACTGGTCAATCACTTTCAAACCGGTAACAGGAGAGACACGCAGAGAGTGAGACAGAGACACATATGGACAGAGAGAAAGACAGACATATACAAGCAGCGAGTGATAGGAACACACAGGCAGAGAGAGAGACAGGCACACACAGGCAGAGAGAGAAAGAGACAGAGACACACACAGGCAGACAGAGGCAGAGACACACACAGGTAGAGAGAGAGGGGACGACAACACACACAGGCAGCCAGAGAGAGAGACAACATCAACAACAAAATTACATTTATAGAGCACCTTTCACGTTGCAAGGATGTCCCAAGGAGGCATCACAAGACTTACAAAGATATAAACTGAGACAGATGCAGAGACCACAAGAATTGAAAGGGGAGTGGGGGGGGATGGGGGGGGGGCACAAGATCCACCGTGTAACTGTGCCCTGAGAACCCTGAGGGGAGGAGGCATGGTCTCTCTCCTAAAGTGAAGTGTGCAGAGGCAACCCCCACCCTTCCCACCCTCCCCCAGAGGGTTGGCTCTGTTGTATCCTATAATGGAATAATAATGAGTTGTTTTATAATAATAATAATAATCCTTGCATTTGATATAGCGCTTTCCACATGTTATCAACGTCCCAAAGCGCTTCACAGAATATACTGTAAAGTGAATTGACTGTATATATTTGTGGGCGAATCGCTGTAGCCAATTGCGCACAGCAGTGTCCCACACACAATCGTGAATTAAAATGACCAATTTTATTATTGCAGTTTTTTGGGGAGGGATTATTATTATTATTATTAGGTGTGTGGAGTACGGAAACTTGCCCAAGGTTTCGCCCTGACCTGCCTGGATTCGAACACAGATCTTCCCAGCTTGGTTTTTACTCTCTGTCACGGGAATTGCTTCTTTGAGATGGTATAAATATATATTCTAACTACAAATAAATATAGATTTTGTTTAAAAAAAAAAGTGTTTTATGATATTCTATGGTGTCAAAATATCCTGAAAACTGAGGCATAATAGACAGTAGTGACCATTGCTACCAAAAAATATTAATAACCGGTTGGCCTACATAATCTACAAATTGGCCTACACATGTTCTCCCATTTGACAGTGACAGATCATCAAGACAGTGGTGCCATTGAGAGCACTGTCTGACATGTTTCCCACTACCGGCCAGCTAAGGCCACGATACCCATTAAGGCTTTGGCATTCAGGGCTAATAGGAGCTGAATGAGAAAAATTCCTCCTCCCACCTAGTGATTGATCTCTCTCCAAATAATGCTGACAAACAAGGATAGAGTACCGATGCCTGTGGCTCAGAACTAGTCCGTGGATGAGCATAGACCATCGCAGAGGATTGAGCTGATACCAGCAAAGGTCACTGGCTTCAATGTAGCCTCCATGGCAATGACCAGGCTGAAAATATGAGCTCACAGAACATTACTGTACATTCATATGAGGGGCTCACTTCCAACCACATTGGTGCTGGTAGATGGTATACTGGCACAGTGGCAGCAGAATCAGAGAAGTGCGGGGGGTGAGTGGAGGGGAAATTGTTGTACTCAGATCTGCCAAAGCTGCCAGCGTTCAGGTCAAAGATGAGCACATCCCTCTCCAGTTGCCTTTCTTGTCCAGGTCGCTGGCCATGGGGGCTGCTGTTGGTTTGTCAATGATGCTGGGGATTTTGAACCTGACGATCACTCCAGAGGCCTCGGCACCGAGAGCTGTTGGAGTAAGGGTCACGTTGATTAGCACCCCCACCACCACCCCCATTCCAGTCTCTAGATGCCACCCACCCCACGCCCCCACCCCACATCCACCCAAGCATAAAACCAATCATCTGCACTGACATACATGCTGACAGGAAACTGATACAGTGAGTTTGAATTACTGTGTAGATTGTCAGACCACCCAATGGCCTCTAGCAAGAGTCAATGAAAATAACTGCTCCCCAGCATAATGTCAGAACAAGTAGGCAACGTTGACATTTTAAACTGTGGATAGGACTGTGAAGAGGGAAATACAGAATGAGTGGTAGCAGTTCCAGGAGTATATCATTAAACTCATCAGTCAGTGTGAGCCATGCTGCTAATACATGTCAGTCACTCCATTATTCACTAAGAGCCATGTTCCTCTCTGCGTCAGTGATTCCATTAGTCACAGCCAGTCCAGGTCAATTAGTCCACAAGTCACTAGCAACCATATGTCTAGGCTATAAATATTTCTCCAAAACTTCACTGATTTCCAAATACACCATTACATGCCATTTCCAGCACATATCAAGGACTCGTCAGTAATGATAACATCATTAGATGTGTTTGAGTAGGCATTGATAGACAGTGAAAATTGCTTTCCCACATCAATGTTATTCTAAATACTGTAATTTTTTTACCTTTTGTACATTTTATATTTTTTATCATTAGTTGCAGCATTCAAAAGGTATTGTGTATTGTCTTTGTCGACTTTAGTATATTTCTGAACCAAAATTTAATGCATTGGAGGAGCCAATTTTTTGGTGGAATATGGAAGTTTCTCCAAAGCATTTTGGAAAGAAATTGTCTTACTTTGGGCATTTACATTAATTTTTTTAAAATATTTTGAAATAGCACCTTGCTTTTCATAACAGGCTGAAAATCCACAATGTAAGTCTAAGATTGAATGCAGATGTGCAACAATAAGAAAAACATGGGATGAGCGAAGCAATAGAAACAATGACACATTTGGGGGAAATCGGGTGGAAATGCAATAGACATTTGCAGATCTGGTGATAAATAGTACCCAAGAGGAGGGTGAAATACCTATTCATTAAATTGTGTGCTAGGCTCACTTAGTGTGTAAAAATAGCAAGTGTCACTATTATTATGATTCACATTGTAGGAGATAAAACAGAGAATTTATTTCTGGTCCCACAATCTTCAATATTAGAGGTTAGAGTGCTGCTAAGCAAGGCAGACTATCGCACAGTGATAACTCTCCCCCGGGTCAGTAGGCTGTGGGTTCAAGCCCTACTTTGAGCTCACTAGTCTTGGCTGTCGTGGCCAACAATCCCTCAACTGCAATTATTCATTCACTTCATGGCTGTTTGTGGGACATTATCGCCACATTTATTAAAAATGTAAAGTGATTGCACTCCACAGAATATCTTGTTAAGCATATTAAGTTATTTCCATGATGTAAACAGGCATGATATCATCATCAACAACAATTTTGTGGAGCTCCTGTAGCTCAGTGGTTAGAGCACTCACAAGCGTGAGACCTGTGTGCGAATCCGGGCAGATCAGGGTGAAACCTTGGCTGCTTGAATTGGTTGCCGCATTTCACCCACAAATATACAGTCAATTCATTTTATAGTATATTCTGTGAAATGCTTTGAAATGTCGATAAGATGTGAAAAGTGCTATATCAAATACAAGGATAATTATTATTATCAACTGAGAGAAGAGATGAGGCAGAGGGGTAGAAGTGGGAAATTCCAGGGGTTGACTACATATTTAATAATAATAATAATCCTTGCATTTGATATAGCGCTTTCCACATCTTATCAATGTCCCAAAGCGCTTCACAGAATATACTGGAAAGTGAATTGACTGTATATATTTGTGGGCGAATCACAGCAGCCAATTGTGCACAGCAGTGTCCCACACACAGTCGTGGATTGAAATGACCAATTTTATTATTGTGTTTTTTTTGGAGGGATTATTATTATTATTAGGCATGTGGAGTAAGGAAACTTGCCCAAGGTTTCGCCCTGTCCTGCCTGGATTCAAACACAGGTCTCCCAGCTTGGTCTCCCCAGCTTGCAAGACAAGTGCTCTAACCACTGAGCCACAGGAGCTGAAGGTATGGTCATAGGTGGTGCAGAGGGGTTGGGAGGATGCCCTGTATGCTTGTTTTAGCTGAGCATAGGAGCATAAGAGAGAGTGAAGTATGAGGAGATCAGAAAGGTAAGGATGTTCTAGGACATGAAGGGATTGAAATGTGACAGTGAGGATCTTGAAGTTGATCTGGTCAGAGTCAGGGAATCTGTTGAGGCTGTCAAGGATTGGAGTGATTGGTGTGAGGAGTTTAGTGTGGATGAGGATACAGGCGTGGAGAATGACCAAAGCCCCAGATAAATAAATCGTTTTACGGTTGGATTTGATGATAGAGGAGTTGAGTTGGAGGGTTAGAGGTAGGAGAATAGACCTTGTTGAAGTTGGAACTCAAGTGCAACTGTAAAGATAATCATTATTTCTTTATCTAACATTTCATTGTGATACTCTAATAAGGTATAAGGTTGGCACAGGTCCAGCAAATGAAAGAGGAAGTGTTTCTTTTAATTGACAGGATGTAAACAGGAGACCAGATGTTCCAACAAAGATGCTTTGATGCCCAGCTATCTAAGCAATCAGTGCAATCAACCAAGATGCAGAGCAATTAGCCCCCACTTAGTGCTATTTATTGCGATGACCTTGAGAAACCTCTGATGGCAGCTCAGACAAGGTGAAGATTTTATTTAATGCATCAACACAAATAGTTAACCTGATCCAGAGATCTGTAACAAGCACCATATGCAATCAGCGATAATGATAATACTTTTGATATTATAAGATGCACATTTGCCACAAACAGCCAGGAGGAATAAGTGCATACATGATGAAATATATAGGTACATAAACACTTAAAGCCCCGTCAATCCTTTAAATCCTTGGGAGACATCGTTCACCATATAAATTAGACAATATGAGTCACTGGCACAGAACAGTTTATGTTCTTTACCCATCATATGTTCTGAACAACAGCAAAATTACACTTGTAAAGTGCCTTTCACGTTAGGAAGACGTCCCAAGGTGCTGAAGTAGAAGCTAGATTATGAATATGCTTACTGTATGTGTATATTGAGTAAGCACTGTTATTAAATTATAATACAATCTTACAACAACAACAACAAAATTACATTTATAGAGCACCTTTCACATCAGGCAGATGTGCCAAGGCACTGAACAGTCAGGTCGGGACCCGAGCAAGGGGGAGGAGTAGAAAGGAGGGGGGAGAGAGAGTTGGGACAGAGAGACTGAAAGCCTGTCCACTGATGGTAGGCTGGGTCGGGCGAGGGACATGGAGCAGATTGGATTCCGCTGAACAGAAGGGTTAGGCAGGTTCATAGGGAGTCAGTAGGTCGGAAAGATAGAAGGGAGCAAGGCCATGAATGGCCTTGAAAGTGAGGATGAGGATCTTGAATTCGAGTTTTGCAGATGTTCAACTGGACAAAGTTGTCCGTTGTCCAGGACTTGATGTCAGACAGGCAGGCAGTCAGGATGCTGGTAATCCTGGAGTTAAGGGTGGAAGTGGAGAGGTAGAGAGTTTGGGTATCATCTGCATACATGTGGAAATTTACCCCATGTCTGAGGAAGAGGTTACCGAGGGGAAGCATGTAAAGGGTGATGAGGAGGGGGCCCAGGATAGAGTCCTGAAGAACACCGCACGAGACGGTGCAGGAGCTGGAAGAAAAGCTGTTGGTGAACACAAAGTGGAGATGTGCGAAAGATAGGACCGGAACCAGTTAAGGACAGAACCTTGAAGGTTGAAGTGGGAGGAGAGGCGGTGGAGGAGGATTGAGTGGTTCACAGTGTCGAAGGCGGTGGATAGGTCGAGGAGGATGAGGAGGCCAACGGAGCGCTGGTTACAGATGGTCAGGATACCAGGGCAATTTCTGTGATGTGAGCAGCATGGAAGCCCAATTGGAGGGGCTCGTGGAGGGAGTGGGATGAGAAGAAGGAGCGAAGCTGAGAGGCAACGACTCTTTCAAGGAAACTTTGACAGAAAAGGGAGATTGGAGATGGGAATCTTAGAAAATCTTGTGTATCTTAGAAAATCAAAATAAATAATTGATTGAAATTACTGTATTTATATAGCATATCCACGATGAAATCAAACATTTAAGGTCCTGGTAAAAGGAAATCAGATCACTCACTGTTCATACAATCTTTCAGGATGATTAAGTAACAAATAGCTATTTTGTATTAGTATTAAGAAGCAGATATTTATATATTTTGTTAGAATAGTCATGAAGTGAATTCAAATGGAGAATTGTTGGTTACTGTATTTGTACATTTAATAATGTTTTTTTCTGTTAATAGTTACATTTGCAAATTTATATCAAAGAGGATGTATAGTTTTTCTAAACCTTAACATCAAAGTCTGGACTGAAACTTTCAACTCCATTCATAATAAATGGAGGAGTTTCTCTACCTTAATGTGTAAAGGTAGAAGACCTTGAGTTTGTTATCCACTTTGACCACTTCTGACGTCCCTTACCCCAAACGCAGCCGAAACCCTCGTGCATGTGTTTGTCACCTCCTGCCCTCAAACACATCTCTCAATGGTCTCCCCAGCTCCACTATTCAAAAGATCCAGCTTATTCAGAACTCTGCCGCCTGCATACTGACCCAGACCAAATTCTGTACCCAAATCTCACCAGTTCTGGCCAGGCTCCACTGGATCCCTATCACCAAACAGATCGATTTCAAGATCCTCACACTCGTGTTCAACCTTCCTTAGGGTAACCTCCCTACCTCTCTGACTCCTCACTCCCCAATCCATCACCTGGCACTTCCGCTCGACTGACACTAGCCTCCTGCTTCTCCTTCGCACTCTCCATCCCACCATCGGAGGTTGCACTATCAGCCACTATGCCTCAAAACCCTGGAACACTCTCCCTCAATCCCTCCACCTTACCCCCATCTTTTCCGTTTTTCAAGTTCTGTCTGAAAACATTCCTGTTTGGCCCCTGCTTATACCACCCGCTCCCTAGCCCATCCCCCACTCCTCCCACTCTAACCTTCCTGGAGGGTGCTGTATAAGTGTAAATTGTTGTAAATAGAATCTCAGTCTAAAGGAAATGAACCCAATGCCATGATCCAGAGAAACATTTAAATAATTTCCACAGTCATTGGAGAAAAACTGGAATATATCTGGATTAAACAGTAAATATCTTGGAATTAACAACCTGAGCAGAATAAATCAAACACATGTGATGATATAGTTGGACTGTAATAAATTGCATTTATTTATCGACATGCATTATTTATAAATTGGTAAAATAAGAAGAAAATAAAGCAAGAAAAGGAAAAACAATGGTAATTAAGATAAAGCTACCACGGTGATTTTATCTGTGATGCTATTACTTCACTGAATTTATATTTTAGTGGCTATGTGACCTTTGCAGTAGTTGCGTACTGACTAAACCACCAAATGGAACTCATAAGTAAGGCAAAGATATGACCCCACTGCATCAATTCAGTATGTTGTTTCCTTCGTGCTGTAAGATACTTTGCTTTAACCTGGGAACGAATACACTTTGTCTGCGAGTCAGGGGGAGAATCAAAGAGCCGCAAGGAAGTGCAGTCTTCAATTGTGCCAGGCTGGCAAAAAAAATTGTAATATCAATAAATATAATTTAAAAAAATAGAACAATGAAAAGTAGTTATGAGCCTATAGTACATGTAGCTAGGATTGATGGGACTTTGAAGTTGATGCTTTGAACCCAGGTAGAACCCACTGGTTTGTTTGTTCTGCAACTCAAGGCAAAATATGGCTTATTCTCCATGAGATTTTTCCAGTCACTCAACTAAAAGTTGAAATAACTTTGAAATAATGATGCTCAAGTATTGAAACATTTCCTCAATAGATTTCTGTTGTGGAATTCTTATGTGACAACCAATAAGAGCAAAACCTTTCAAAAAACCTCGGCCCAAACCTCTCTCAGGATGAGAAACTTTATTTATATACCATTTCAGAGTCTTAATTTGAAAGCCAGTTTATTAAGAACTACAAAACACTGCCTTGAAAATTAAGTCTGAATTAATAAATTTGCCAACAATTTGGACACTGAAATGTTATAGAGAGCCTAGACTCACGTGGGATTTCTCCTTCTGAATGTAAAATCCATGAAATTCGAGCCATACTCTTAAGCAGCAAGGGAAGATAGCTCCTGGAGATTCCAGATCTCTTCTGATGTGTTTGCTTTCCACAATGGCACTGAAGTTGTTGACTGAGACAGAACCTGCCTACTCAAGAGAATTTACAAAGATTTGGCTGTTTGTGTCTATGATTAACGTGTGCAGATGATAATTAACTCTAAACAATGCGATACAATTTAATTTACATAGTGCCTTTCACACCAGGAAGATGTCTTGAACCAATCTCAGAAAATCTGATTCCCTCAAGTCTGCATTTGATCTCAAGTTAGATTTTCAGCTGTTTCGTTATTTATAATTTTGAGTGGAGAAACTGAGGAATCTCCTTTTCCTGAGTGTGATAAAGAACTTTAGAGACAAATAGAAACTTATTTCAGGATCAGATGTTTCTATCTAGACTGTATTTGATGAATTTTGCAATATTTCTTCATGGGATTTCTTTAATGAATAATTTGGAAGTACAGGAGGGAGGCTAGATAATGCTGTTCCAATTTGATCAATATTGGAATGAGGTTCGTCAGTCTATGTCATGCACTTTAGTTATGAGATGAGTTTCCTTTTGAATCTCTTTCATTAAGAAAACTTCTCATATTTACTCCATTGCTTCTAAACAATTTACATGAATACATTGTTTCACATCAGAAGGATACCCTAAAAGGCTTCACACAGCTGCCTGGAAGCCTAAACCTGAGGGGTTGGAGGGGTGGGGTGGGTAGGTTTGGGGGTGGGTGGGAGGTGGTGGCTGAGAGCTGTGTGGAATCAGAAGCTTGGTCAAAAAGATGAATCTTAAGATGAGTTTTGCAGGGAGGGAGGAAGAACATCATGAGAACGTTACAAGAGGTTTGGGTGATGAAGCTCCTTCGGGTAATCTAATCCATATTTCCAGAATGGCCACTAGCTTTTTTTTTAAAAAAAGTCAAACTTCTGGTCTCAAGCCTTCTCAGCAAACTGTTCAAGTGGACTTTAAACCAAGGTCCAGCTGATTATCCAGGTGAATGTTCATGATCCCATGGCATTATTCGAAAAGGGAAGGGAGTTTCTCCTGGTGTCCTTGCCAATAATCGCACAAATAAAAAAAGTCATTCAATCTATTTCTGTGTGCATATTGGCTTCCGCATTCCTCCACAAAATACACACCATCTTTTTATATGTAAAATATACACCGTATAGCCTGTGAAGTGCTTTGCGGGTTCTTGATATAGAGCATATATAAGGCTCTATATCAATTGCAAGGATTATTAAAAGGATTATTTTTAACTACTCTCTTGGTAATGAAAAACCTTCTTGATATATGTCCTGAAATGCCCTTTGCTACCCTTAACCTGGGTCCTATTGTTCTGCCGTCTCAGTTTAGTTGAAAATCTTACTTCGGGTTCACTTACTCAACTTTGGTTAAAATCTTACATATTCTAGAAGGTTCCCTCTTAAATCCTTCAATTGGTTCCTATTCCATGAATTTGTGGTATGCCGAATTCCCAAACCATGACTCTTACTTCAATCCAATGACCATTCCAGAATGATAGAAATTGAGAAGCATATATCACTTAGTGAGGGATCATAACACTACTGTTTAATGTATGTTGTTTATTTATATATTAACTGTATGCCCTGAATGGACTGGAGAAATCATGAAGGTTGTCGTATTAAAAATATTTTAATTAAATATTCTTGTTACATTGCTAAATGAAAAGCACAGTATATACAACAACATCAACTTGCATTTATATATGATAGCATTTGAAAGAGAATTGGAATGCCTGTGATCTGAAATGGACCAGCACGCTTATTAAAATAGGATGAGCAAGTTACAAAGGCACAGTGTCCATTGATTCACTTTCAATACCAATGGACACTAGAGAACAATCATTATTTTCCTCCCCGAGCATCTCCTTCATATTCCTGATTTCCTGAAATAGCCATGAATTCATTTATTATGAAATAATTTACAATAACCACTCTCACTTGGCCCGAAATTTCACTTCAGCATAGTCTGTAAAATAATTTTGTCTTACAAGTTAAGATCGCTCAAAACTGGAAAATCCTGAAATTTATTCTTATTTAGAATTGTTTCACTGTAAGTCATGCAGCATCTGAAGGCCTTGTCATTTGAATCTCTTGTAATCCTGCGGTATTCAGAGAGAAACACTGAATTATCTAAAAGCTGTTTAAAGAGTGGAGCACCACAACCTGGAGCTTTATCTCTTTTTTCCTTACAGATAATTAGGTTTTGACTCAAAGTCTAAACATCAAGTTAAACATCACAAATTATCTGACAAGATTCTGTTGTGAACTTGAGATTTCAAATGTAAGCTCTGGTTGTTATTTCTTTTAAATGCAATAAGTTTCCACACACTGAGCATTTTTGATGCCAGCCTAAGGCTATCACATAACATGCAGATCTAGAACTGAACCCTGTTGACCCTGAATAATTATGAAACTGTGATGTAAAGAGCATTGTAATCTGTATCACTAGCCCAGCTGAGTTCAGAAATAGTCTTTCAAAGATGATCTTGTGAAAAGATGAAAAGTCAATGAGACAGGAAACGTAGCTGGAGTCAAATCTATTATCATGTCTGAAAAGACCTACTTGTTTACAGGCGATTGAAAGTAAATAAATGAAACCAAGCCTCAGGCTAATAGGGTGGTTCAGGAAGAATGAAATTAGCAATTCAGGACACTCAGGACGCAGGCTGATTAACTGTAAAATCACTGCAAATCCCGTCCAGGTCAGCGGCGTGATCACCTCCCATCAGATGCTCTCACCAGGAAGGCCTTTTTATTGACTAGTTTTTACAATTCCAATCCTAATGTTGTTCAAGGTCAAAAATTATTTACATTTAGATCACAAAGAATTACACGTTTTCATTACATACTGAGGAGCATTCCACAACAACAAATTAGATTTGTATAGTTCTTTCACATTGAGGGGAGGTCCCAAGGTGTTGGACAACCAAAGATGTGGACTCAAACAGGGGATTGGAATCAGGATGGGTGGAAGGTAGGGAGGTTAGAGGTAGGAGGGTGGCGGAAGGCGTGGTCAAAGCGGAGGGTCTTGTGACGTGCTTTCAAAGAGGCAAACGTGTAAGCAAGGCAAAGAAAGGTTAGGGTAGAGTCTGAATGATGGGGATAGAGAGGCTAAGGACCCAACCACCAATGGTGGGGCGGGCAGTCGGCTGACATAGAGCAGACTGGAGCCTGCTGAACAGAAGGAGCGGACAGGTCAACATGGAATTAGCAGTTCACAAAGGTAGAAAGGAGCAAAGCCATGAAGGGCTTTGAAAAAATAAGTACCAAATGCACTCACCTGCTCTCAGCAACACAAGTTCCTTTGTGGAGTCATTACATTTGGGGACCAATTTTGCTGACTCCTAACTCATTATCCTTTAAGCAATTCCATTCAGTTCTTGTATGACACGTACCACAGAACACAGGCTATCTGCACACTAATTATTCACATCTCTGTTTAGTTGGATGCATATCTGGGAGATATCCACAATTTATTTTTATTGTATGCCTGTGCTTTGTGTCCATACATGCGAATCATGTCCCTCATACACATATGCACAGAGAGAGGGAGACAGAGAAAGAGAGATTTGGAGAGAAAGAGGCAGAATAAGCTAGAAAGGACCATGAGAGATAGAGAAAGTCTGAGAGAAAATGTCACAGAGAAATAATAGCTGGAAGTTTGGTACTTCAGAGAAGGTTGAACTCCTGATGGATCAATGTTTTAGTGAGTATTGAAGCCAGGTTATTAGTTGTGTGATGTCTGATTTTCCGCACTACAATGGGTCCGGTTCTAATTAGTGCTGATAATTAGCTCTCAAGTTAACTAAATATCTGTCTTGCAGCTAATGTACTCCAAGACCCAACTTGCCTGTGTGCCAACCGATCATTCACACTGATCATTTAAATCCTTATGCCACAGAAATAAAGATTGAATTGGTGAACGTGCCATGATGTTGGTCATTGTTGTTAAACAAGATATAATAGTCTGAACTTCACTCCACAACTTACAAATTCCTTTGAAAAGAGTTCATTAATTTTGCAGTTTTGCTGCATTTGACCAAAGTATCCCTCACTTCCAGTTTGGACATATTCTTACTCACAGCTTACATCTAAATCAAGTTGTAAATACAAATTTACAGATTTATCAGTCAGTTTTATAAAGCAAGTGCTTTATAAAACTGACTGATAAATCTGTAAATTTGTATTTTTCTCAAGCTATGAGCCTTGGATGGGATGAATGACTAATTTGGAATCACAAAAGTATTGGAGATGGGCTCCAGAACCATGGATGCAATACAAAAATATTTGGTTTCAATACTCGTCTTACCATGAGTATGTACAAAGATTTCAAGAACCACAAAGATGTTTAGGCATTATGAGATGCCGTCTGGAAAGAAATATCTATATAAATGTAAATTGTTGTTCCATATTCCCACTTTCAACTGTTGGAATCTTAAATGACCAGTCACTGGGGGGAAAGAGAATCTGTCTACTCATTTTCTGTTAACCCTACAAGCCAAAGCCCTAATGTGTAGGATAGTCCTAGCTGAACAAGCAGTGGGAAAGTTTGCCAGACAGTTCTATCAATAGCAAGCTATGATGTTATAGCAGGTTAAACTCCAGCAATACCCCAACGTACACTCTGGGATCCGAAATCCTTAGCTCTTGCCAACCTGCATCAAATACTTACTGGAATTAGGTAAGCTGAGTGTACCCTCCAGCCATTCCTTCCATTCCAACAATCTATCTCTGGAATTTCCATGTGTAGATTGGATGCATGGAAATCTCAGCTGGGTTTGGATACTCTTAAGCATATACCAGACACCCTGCTAACCCCCAAAACATCTAATAAATTTGAATTAAATGTATTGTAATATGGTGTTAAATTAATCTATCAGTGAGCAAAAACCTATGACATACCAGTTGTAGGTAGAATTTGAGGTTTTCCAGCACTCCTTATGTTTGTTAAAAAGAACACGTGATAACTACCATTAGGTGGAGCAGCTTCTCCAGGTAAATCAGCTCAAATGTCATTTTGATTGGTATAAATATGTTGTGGAAGCAATATATAACTTATGGTGCATTTGTCCAACAGCTATTTCCTGGCCTTGATCAGCCAAAGAGAGACGTAACCCCCAGTCAGGTGATGCTAAAGAGGATCAATGTATTTACAAATTCTCATATATGTGCAGAATCTTAAGTTATTGTATGAATATTTTGTTGACTTTAAAATATTCTCATAATCCATTCATTAGAATTTGGTCTGGTTATCCCTGCTATCTAAGTAACAGTATGAGAGGCCTGAAAACAGATGACAATACTAGCTCAATGCATTGTAACTATCAGCTTTTTCACTACCAAGTCATATCTGTTGCTTCAGAAGGCATCATACAATCAGTTCAGTCAGGATTCAGTGGGTCTGGTGTCAAGAAAAACACCCAGATTACAATATGGGTCATGTACAAGCACAAGTCAATCATTTGATCTCACCGTTCCTGTCCACACAACTCACCTATTGTTTGGCACTGTGAACAGAGCAAAGACACTCACTTGCAATAAACTGCAAAACCTGTGCCAATGGAACTCACAGAAGTGTGCTGCACCTTGTTAAGACTTGATGGTAAATATAAGATATTGGCATAGCAACTGTGACACAAAATGAATCTCATGTCACTTGCATGTGTCTCTGGAGACTTCTTGCGAATGGGAAGTGACTGGCATGTGTGAACAGTGTCAATGAATTTATCACCAAAGGCAGCCTGCTGCTATATTCCTATATCAATAAACCTGTGGGATTGGTGGTTTCCACAGCAAGAACAATATATGAAAGTTAATTTATGATCATGACTAACAGCACACTAGGCAGCACCCTTCTGACTCTGTGAAGGTTGACAATCACTTAGTCTGAAGGATATTGACAGAGGTTATTTAATAGGTTACTGGGGAGCTAAGTTTAAGTGCTGCCCTGATCATCTTGTACACACTTCAGGGACTAATCCAAAGGCATCTAGTTGGTTTAATAAAGAAATGAATTCAGTTACAGGAAAGCGATTTAATTAATTGATTCCTGTTTAATGGACAGCTCTTACAGCTGTACTGTATGCTACGTGAAGGGATCATTTGTGGTACATATTTATGATTATTATCACTTGTAATGATTATCACAAACACGGAATTTACGATCCTTGTCCTGTTTACAATTGTTGAGGACGCCATTCTGTTTAAGCACTCCGGGATGCTACCCCACATGAAGGGTGCTATCATAATGCAAGTTGTTGTTCTTTCGGAGCTGAATTGTAGCCATAGCAATCATTAATGTCAATATTTTGAATTATTTGAAGAAATGTGAAATCTGCACTCTCTCCTGTCTCGGGGTTTTCATATTGGCTGGCACCAGACCTGCCTTTGGCAAGTCGCAACTGAAGACAATTTTTAGGTGAAAGATTTGAAATGAAACAGCTATTCGAGCAGCAGGGATTCAGTAAATCGAATCTATTGGAAACTGTGCTGAAAATGTGTACTCTCTTCTAGTGACTATCGATAAAACTGTCAGTACTCTAAATTAAAATATCGAGAGAGTCAAAACATTACACAAACACCAACAACTAGCCATGTCTTCCAAAGTAAAAACACAATAAATACGAGTAAATCATCCTTGCACTTGATATAATGACTTGATATAATGCCTGATCGTATTATTGAAACGTTCAAATATCTTCATGGGATTTACTGTGGAGTGTAGGCTTTTCTGTGCATAGCAGTGTCCACCAACAGCCATGAAGTGAGCTATCAATTTTATCTGAAGAGATTGTTAGCCACGACATTGGGAGAAACTCCCTTCTTTTTTCGATTCATGGCATGGGATCTTTAACATCCACCCAAACAAACACATTGGATAATAGATAATAACATTAATCCTTGCATTGAATGTAGCACCGTTCAAGTTGGAGGAGTCTCAAAGCAATTCAGGGTTGACTGCAAAGTGTAACAACAACAACAACTTAAACTTATAAAGCGCCTTTCACGTTGGGAGGACATCCCAAGGCGCTGCACAGGAGATGTGTGACCCGAGCTGGGAGGGGAGTGTACGGGAAGGGGTGAAACAAGTAGGGGAGGTCAAAAAATTTGGGGGGGAACAAAAGGCACGGTCGAAGAGGAAAGTCTTCAAACCGGCCTTGAAAGAGGAAAGGGAAGAAACAAGATGGAGGGATTGGGGGATGGAATTCCACAGGGTGGGAGCGGAGAAACTGAAGGCCCGGCCTCCGATGGTGGGGCGGTTCGGGCGGGGGGCTTGGAGCAGGCCAAGACCTGCTGAACGGAGGGTCGGGGTGGGCTTATAGGGGGAGAGTAAATCGGTTAAATAGGGCGGGGCAAGGCCGTGTAAGGCCTTGAAGGTGAGGACGAGGATCTTGAACTCGATCCTTGGGAGGATAGGAAGCCAGTGGAGATGGGCGAGGATGGGGGTTATGTGGTCGCGGAGGCGGGTGCAGGATAGTACACGGGCTGCAGAGTTTTGGATGACCTGCAGCCTGTGAATGGAGGAGCTGGGGAGGCTGACGAGGAGAGAGTTTCCATAGTCCAGCCATGAGGTGATGTACGCGTGCACGAGTGTTTCAGCAGCGTGGGAGGTGAGATAGTTGCGGAGCCTAGCAATGTTGCGTAGGTGGAAATAAGCGGTGCCGGTCAAGGCACGGATGTGGGGGAGGAAGGAGAGTTTATGGTCGAACGTGATGCCGAGGTTCCTGACTGGCTTTGTGAGGTGGAGAGTACAGCCTTGGATGTTGAGGCTGGCAGCGCCCGATGTGCTTGAGCCAATCAGGAAGGCCTTGGTCTTGTTCACGTTCAATTGGAGGAAGTTGTCCCTCGTCTAGGACTCAATGTCGGACAGACATGCTGTCAGAACATCGATGGTCTGGGGGTTGAGGGATGAGGCAGAAAGGTACAGCTGGGTGTCGTCCGCATACAGGTACCTTTCTGCCTCATAGTGACTGAATATGGTGTAGGCCTCATCTGAAGGATGGCATCTCAGACTTTGCAGCTTCCACAGCACAATCCAGCACAGGAATATCAGCCTATGCTATGAGAAGTGTAATGACTGCTTTTGTTCTGTTTCCTCAGAAAAGGACACAGCTGTTGTCAGGTAGTGTACACAGCTGGCTAATGGCATCTTGTCTATGGTTTCTTAAAAATCACATTTACAAGACTTTTTGTATTGTATTTTCACCTTGAGGAGCAAAGCTTTTTATAATAATAATGATCCTTGCATTTGATATAGTACTTTTCACGTCTTCTGGACATCTCAAAGCTCTTCACAGAATATACTGTAAAGTGAATCGACTATATATATGTGGGCGAAATGTGGCAGCGAATTGCGTACAGCTGTGTCCCACAAACGGTCGTGGATTGAAGTGATCAATTTTTTTTAAGGCTTTTTTTAGGCACGTGAAGTAAGGAAACTTGCCCAAGGTTTCGCCCTGATCTGCCTGGAATTGAACCCAGGTCTCTCGCTTGTAAGGTATGTGCTCTAACCACTGAGCTACAGGATTCCACATTTTTTTAAATTAGATTTTTTAATGAAAATAACAGCAACATCTTGCATTTATGTAGCACCTCTCATGCAGGTTAGTATCCCAGAGTGTTTGACGGCGAAGCCGGAGGGATGGGGGTGGTGACCACAAACACCACGGAAGAGGATAATGCAACCTGATGGTAGGGAATGAGGGGCAAGGTGGAGGGAATGAGGGAGTGTTCCTTGAAGCCGGACAAGTACTCCCAACGGGAATCTGCACTCAGATTTGGAAATACTGTACAACCAAGCATCCTCTTTGCCCTAATTATTGTTGCTTCACACTGAAACCAAACACTCTTAAAATTAACAGATAGCTGTGTGCCTTTTCCTCAGTGCTGTATGTTGAATAACTAAATCAGGATTTTTTCAGGACATGTGAGTTGGATTGTTTAAGGGTGCAGAGCCTCTCCAACAAGCAATTCTATTGCTTCCAGTTTTTTTTTATATACTGTACTGTATATAAAATGACGAATTTACGATTTTTCAAAGGAACAGAAGCCTAACAACAAGTTCCATTGACAGCAACAGCCCAGGACTGGCCAGCCCTAGGATAGGAATACTAGGGTCACAATTGTGGGATTCTTAATGCATTCCATTCCCTAATCATCATCACCAGGGATAATGGTGACTTTTAAGGCTGGAAAATGTCTTTAAGGAAATGTTTGAGACTGAACATTTTAGAGAATGGGTTCCCCCCTCCAGTACCTCACAATCAATTTGGATACCATGATTTATATTTTAATGAGAGATAAGATTTTGAAGATTCCTCACTAAAACAGCATTTTAACTTAAAACATTTTACTTTTAAAGTAATTTTAGGCCAGCACCTGGCAGAGAAGCTCAGACTGACCAGAGTAAAAGTGTTTGGTTTGGGGTAAAATCAAGTTCAAATCAACAAATTGCAATTACATTTGATAATACTTGCATTTGATATTGTGCCTTATCACACTATTGAGATGTCTTTAACCGCTTCACAGAATATACTGTAAAATACTGTATATTTTGTGGGTGAAATGTGGCATCCAATTGATCATAGTAATGTCCCACAAACTGCTGTGGATTGAGTGGCCAAATTTTAATTTTAAAAGTGTTTTGAAGGGGTTAAAACCCACAATAATAAAATTGGTCATTTCAATCCACGACTGTTTGTGGGACACAGCTGTGCGCAATTGGCTGCCGCGATTCGCCCACAAATATACAGTCAATTCACTTTACAGTGTATTCTGTGAAGCGCTTTGGGACGTATAGAAGATGTGAAAAGCGCTATATCAAATGCAAGGATTATTATTATTATTATTACTCCTGCAAAGCAATCCACAAATTGACTAATAACTGGGTGCTATTTACTGCTAATAAATAGGCGTTTGGAGTAAGGAATTTCCCCAAGCTTTCACCCTGCCCGAGATTTGAACCAAGGTCCTCTCATTTGCGAGGTGAATGATCTAACCAATACACAAAAGAATTACATGGTGCCCTTCACGTAGAAAAACACTGTGTGTCAGCCTGACTCAGTCCTTAGCATTTTCATTTCTGTGTTAAAAGGTTGTAGGTTCAAGCACAATATTGCAATGGGAATTGAATGGGGTAGGAAATCTGAGAGAAAATGAGGTGCGAGATAGACAGGGCGGTCAAGGGTCAAAATTTGTAAGGAGATACTGACGAGAGCCAAGAAGGGTGCCTGTATTGAATTATATTGAATTGTTGTTGTTGTTGCAAGAAATTGATGCTGATTCAGACCATGTTGTCTGACAGGCAAATCTGATGGAACATCAATTAGGACTAGAAGTGGAAAAGTAGATTCATCAGATTGCATAGAACATGGATTTCACACTTCTTTGCTGATCCTTGGTATAAAGTATGTCTTAAAAGTAATTAGGTTAAGTTAAAAAGTTATTCTATGTGACCGGGGATCTTGCTAAACAAAACAAAATAAAATGTACTCCCCCTAAATTACCAGGGATGAGGGCTATTGATATTAGGAGAGACGGGAGAAACTGGGTCTGTTTACTTTAGAGATGACCTGATAAAAGTGTACAAAATTATGAGATGTTTTGTAAAGTAAATAGGGAAATGTTATTTCCATAAGGAGAAAAGTCAAGATCGTAGGTCGTCAGAGGATGTTAGGAGGTTGCAGATGGAGGGTGGTGCGGGGCCATGGAGGGCTTTGAATGTGAGGACCAGGATCTTGAATTGGATCCTCTGGATGATGGGGAGCCAATGGAGTTGGGGGAGGATGGGGGAAATGGGGTCCCGAAGCTTGGAGCGGTGAAAGGAGAAGTTAGGAGGATTTTTTTCACCCAAAGAGTTGTTAAGATGTGGAAAGCCCAGCTCCATAAAAACTTTCAAAAGGGAAGTAGAAGGATAAAGGCTTGAAGGGGAATGGGGATAGGGCAGGGAAGGGCAGGGCAGGCAATGGGATTAACCTTCTATTAAGTCCATTGACAGATGGACTATAATTTTGGGTTTCCAGAAATGAACTCAAGGAGAAACCATTCTCCTAAAGTCATGGTGATCATTACCAAACTTGTCATTTTTAGAAGGACTTGTTTAGGACTTGTTCTCAATTTGTACTGTTTCTTAGTTAGCACCAGTGAACAGAATTTTTTAGCATACTACAATTTGGGTTGGGTTGTGTGTCAGGGAGTTACAGTGTGTGTAATCTCAGAACACACAAATAAAATGAGGTTAGCATGAGTCAATGCATTTAAAGTACATAAATGACTCAGGAAACATTAGTCAGAAGACTTTATTGAAGTTAAGTCTGGGCTTTGTTAGTTACCGATCACGCTCGTTTCCCACTGGAACACGGTATTTGTATTGAATGTTTACGTGCAACCTTCCCATTAAGGTTTAGTTAGTATCACCCTCCCCTCTGGATCAGAAGATGTTAAAAAGAGATCCTGTCTGCCTGTTCATGATACTAATTCAGTTCCACTATTCGAAAAAGATTGGCATTTGTCCAGGCCAATAATTGGCCAGATTTAAAGCAACAACCATTTACATTATTTAGCGCACCTCACCAGGGTAACAACAGCGATCCGCGTGAGAGAGCAAACCAAACAGTCATTCACTTCAGGACATTTATGGAGCATTGCTGTGTGCAAAATAACAACAAATTACATTTATAGAGCGCCTTTCACGTCGGGAGGACGTCCCAAGGCGCTGCTATGAGCACCTGCAAACAATAAAAAAAAATTATGGAGAGTTCTTTTGAGGTGTTTCAACATAATAAGGCGCAATATCAAATGCAATATTTGTTATTATGAAGGCTGTTTTCAGGGACATCGCTATACACAAACTTACTGCTATGTTTCACCAGCAGGGCAGGCAGTGAGAAAACAGGTTTAAATACTGTACTTGAATGGGGTAAATTTCCACATGTATGTGGATGACACCCAAATATACCTCTCTGTTTCCACCCTCAACTCCAGGACTACCGGTGTCCTGACTGCCTGCCTGTCCTGGATGTTGAATGTCCGCAAGACTGAGGCCCTCCCGAGGCTCGCGTCAGCGCCTCCGCACCTCAGGCACTGACAGCATTAGCATCAAAAGGCTGCACTCTCCACATCATAAAGCCAGTCAGGAACCTAGGTGTCTTAGAACTGTCCTTCCTCCCCCACATCTGCGCCATGACCAACACTGCCTTCTACCATCTCTGCAACATCGCCAGACTTCACCACTGCCTCTCCCTTCAGGCTGCCAAAACCTTTGTCCATGATTCATCACATCAAGGTCCAACAATGGAAACTCTCTCCTCATCAGTCTTCCCAGCTCTTCCCTTCATAAACTGCAGATATCCAGAACTTTGCAGTTCGTGTCCTCTCCCGCACCAAGCTCCGCGACCACATAACTCCCACCCTCGCCCAACTCCATTGGCTCCCCATCCTCCAGAGTATTGAATTCAAGATCATCATCCTCACATTCACGGCCTTGCCCCCTCCTATCTCTCTGACCTGCTATCCCCCTATGAACCTGCCCGCCCCCTCCGTTAAGCATGCTCCAGTTTGCTCCATGTCCCCCACCCGACCCACCCTACCATTGGTAGACGGTCTTTCAGCCTCTCTGCTCACACACTCTGGAATGCCATCCCCACAGTCCTTCACCTCACTTCCTCCCTTGCCCCTTCAAGGCCGATCTCAAGATCCTCCTCTTCGATCATGCCTACTGCAGGCCTCCCAACTCCCTTCCTCCCCTCCTAACTCTCTCCCTCCCCTCCCTCCTACCCTGCCCCTTCCCCATGCTCAGGTCTCGAGCTGACTGTTCAGTGCCTTGGGACGTCCTCCTGATGTGAAAGGTGCTCTAAAAATTTAATTTTGTTGTTGTTGATGCAAATTGATGACCGAGTTTCTATATGTGCTGCCTTTTCCCAGTCGAATTTTTTCTCTCCTTAGAATACATTTGCCATATGGTATCCATAATTTACTATTTGTTTCAACAACAACATCAAAATTACACTTGTATAGCGCCTTTCACGTCAGGAAAGTGTTAGCATCTTTTCACGAATTCCGATGACACAATATTGGTTCAAATAACACATAGTGACAGCCGACGACCACTTGCTCACCATTCACCTCAAAAACACCATTGGTCACAAGATTGCTCTGTTCTCTTTTGGCTTCAGTCACAGTAGCAGCTGTGCAAACATTGTAAGTCATCTGTCTTGTATAAGTAACAGCAAGTTGCCTCATCTCCAGAGCAATGTTACGTGTGATATTTCCACATTGATAATTATCATACCGCCAAGAATGCAATCAAAAGAGACAGTAGTTATCCTGAGCCTTGAGGGCCCTGGGCCTTAAGCCCAATATCTGCGACAATAGTCAATATCAGAAGATCACATTCCCCCTTCCTCTATTCATAGAATCATAGAATCATAAAATTTTACGGCACAAAAGGAGGTCATTCGGCCCATCTAGTCTGTGCCAGCTCTTTGAAAAGAGCAACTCAATCCCACTGCCCAGCTCTCTCCCCATAACCTAACAGACCTGTTCTCCCTAAATAAAGATCTAATTCTCTTTTAAATTATTTCAATTATTCTTTACTAACATACCATATCATTAATTTCCTGGCAATTTGTGGAACAATGATGTGTATAAATTGGCTGCTATTTATATGATTTGTGGGGGTTAATTAACCTGTTGCTCACTAAGTCCACACACAGTGTGAAACAGTAACAAATGAGGCAAAGAGGACGCTGCACTGTATTGCTAAATTATTTCATTTTAGATCTTCAAATGTCATACTCAAGCTTTACAGAAGAACTTTGTTAATGTGGGACGAGATCTTCTGCTCTGTTTTTGACCAGACATATTTCAATTTGTTTGGATGTTTGAAGCCAATGATTCCATTGGGGACAAGATGCATTGCTGCTGTGTGGTGAGCAAACACCTCTCTCTTAATCTGCACAAACATAACCCTCAGGAAATACAACCTCAATTTAGCAAAAGTCTTCTGCTAACTTTGGGGAACATCAAGTTAGATTCAACCATCACAGAGGGAACTGGCTGCTTGAATTCATCACAGATAAGGTTGTGGTCAACTCGGGTTAGCTCCATGCTCAAAAGCAAAAGTATTTTCTCAACTGAGATAGACACATTACACTCCAGGAGGAGTTGAGTTCCTTCCTGCCTGTAATATTTTTGCTAAAAGATTTTCCAATGTCTGCATTACATTAGAGGTAGAGCAGTTTTCTCTGCTATCAATTGAAATTACTTTAAATATGCATCTTAACACTGGATGGAACTTAGCAAAATATGATTGAACATTGCAAGCACATCTATCATTGTCACTTTGTCATTCAAGGACAGCAGAGGAAGCAATATGCAGTTTAAGTACATGAGTCATACTATATTATAGCTGTCTTCCTTTGCATGAAAAAAATCACTTACTGATGAAAAATGCATTAGCTGCCTGATGTTCATAGTTCTTTGATTTATTTAGTCAGATTCAATCAGAGCTAATGCCAAGGCCAGAAGTGCCAGTAATGGTTGGCGTCTTAAGGGGCATTTGAGCAGCAGAACAGAATTGCACCACTGCATGGTGAAACATTCATCTGTTTTGTTTCAACATAAAGTGCAGGTTAGAATAAAATAAATCCATAGGTTCCACATCATTGCACAATTATATTAGAGCTCAGACATCCCAGAAAGATAAAACATCATTTACGCAGAAAAGCTTTCCACATTCGCCTATTTGAACTCATTCTCCTGAATGTAATCAAACTGTTACACTGCTAGAATTCTCTCACTTGGTCACTACAGGGATTTTTGTGTTGAATGTTATATGGAGTGTACAGTACTACCTGGCAATCTTCAACGGTAAATCTTGCAGAATGGAGCAAGCTTCTTTAGTGTATATATCTAACTCCACAGCATGTATAGTCCTGCTTCAATGTACTGTAATATGTAATGAATAATGAGAATATATTACTATATTTACCACATTTGTATGTGAGAAATATTGCATCATATTGGAATACTGTACATTGAAACTTCCTGTCCCTTGGATGAGATATTAAACTGAGATCCCACCTGTCCAGGTAAATTGGAATACATGTTCCTTTAAGTGAAACTTTACTTTCAGCTTTGCAGCTGTCAACCACAATTCTCTAAATACAATTCTAAATGCAATTTAGACAAAAGTCAGTTCTGTGCAATGAGGTGCAGCTCATTAACAGATCTATCAAACAAGCTTCAGAAGTCATTGCTGCGCATGGGAGAGTTGCAAATACTTTAAATGCATCTCTATCAATGTTTTTCTCTGAACAAAACATTAAAATATTTCAATGTTTTTAATGCTGCTCACAAAATTGGGACATCTCAACAATGTGATAAAGCATCGATCAAGTGTAAGGATTATTAGTGTATATTATATTAAAGTGTACAATACAATCCTGAGCTGTGTTGATCATCGGGATACTTGCAGGGAGTTCCTGTACCTACTAGACTACCTACTAGACACCTCGTGTACGCTCAAACCTGTATTTGTTGGATGTCAAATGGCCAATGACTATTCGTTTGTGAGGAAAGTGTATATGCAGATATATGTCTGGTTAAGAAACTCTTAAGTACTTATGGTTCAGCACCTTGGGATGTCCTCCCGACGTGAAAGGCACTCTATAAATTAAATTTTGTTGTTGTTGTTGTTACGAGTTTCAGGATTGTTAGATTCCCTGCTGACCAAAAACAAATGTATATACTGGATTGGGACAAACCAGTAGCTCTGCTTCCAAAAACACCAGCAGCAGATGCTCTGTTTCGATAAAAGGCAGCTCTTCAAAATGTCTGAGCAGCAAACTCTCAAATCCTATTTTGGGATTCAGTGGCCTTCTTGCAAAAATCACTAAAAAGAATGATTGATTCTCACAGCAAGAATTTTCTTCAAGATATGTGGAGTCACTTAACTGATAATAGATAAATAGTGATTTAATATAATCTCATTTATATTTATCAAGCAGTTTCATATCAGGATATCCTGGAGATGTCAGGAGATGTCCTCCTGATATGAAACTGCTTGATACCTAAATTGGGGGTGGGAGCAGAGGGCATGGGGAGGAAAAAGTTGACCGAAAGAGCTTTAGGTTTTATGATAGACCTTGAACAAAATGAGGGAAGAAGACACTCAGAGGGACACTGGAGTGGAGTTCCAGAACTCTGCAGACTGTCTCCTCTCCTACACCAATCTCCGTGATCACATCTTCCCTATTCTTGCCCTATTCGATTGGCTTCCCATTATTCACCTTTACTGCCCTCCATGGCTTTGCCCCACCCTACCTCTGTGACCTCCTAACCACCTACCAACATGGCTATTCCATCCACTCAGTGGGCTCCGGCCTGATCCATGTCCCCCAACCTACCCCCTACCCTCACTATCAGCGGGCAAGCCTTCAGCCACTCTGCCCCTAATCTCTGAAATTCCACCCTGCAATCCCTCTGCTTCACCCACTCCTTAGCTTCCTTCAAGTCCCGCCTCAAGACCCTCCTCTTTGACGGTCCCATTGGTCACCCCTCCTGCCCTCCCTTCTCTCCACCCTCCCCTATCCTGACCCTAGCTCAGGTTTGACTGTTCAGTGCCTTAGGAAGTTATCCCGATGTGAAAGGCACTGTACAAATGTAATTTTGCTCTTATTGATGTTGCAGTTTACAACTTGTGTAGGGGAGAGCTGGAGAGTCCAGTAAACAAAGTAGCCTAGATGGAAGAGTCCATTGTCAGCTTGAGTCATATTAGTTGCTGGAAATTTGATCCATATTGAATGCTCCTAAACAGGTGTTGGACGAAAAGCATTAGAATTCTGAAGCCTTTTCCTGAGCCAGTTAGGATTACCCCTCAACCCTCGTTGTTTCCAAGGAAAAAGTCCAAGTTCTCCTAGTCTCCACTCAAAGGTCAAATTGCTCATCCATGGTATCATCCTGGTAAATCATCTCTTTACAATGACAGACTCTGTACTCTCTGTATATATTGCCATGACATTATTCCTAGAGTGGGACTGACTAAAACCGGACACAATATTTTACCTGCAGTCCAACTTACATTTATATAATAAGTTTGTCATTACCTCTTTGGGTTGTACTATTACTACTACTAATAATAATCTTTGCATTTGATTTTATAGGCTATAGCATTTATATTCTATATACTTATCTAATTTAGAATTCCATCTGCTTTCTTTGATAGCTTTGTCCACCTGCCTTCTCAGCTTTAAAGATTTTTCTGTTAACCCCTAATTCCCTCTGTTCTCTCACTCCTTTTAATTTATTACCACCTAACATATTCTTGTTCTCCTTATTCTTCCTTCCAAAATTTATAACCTAAGATGCTTAGTTTTGCAGAAACAGAATTTCCACACCTTTTTAAATGCAAGCTACAACCTGAATCTAGCTAAGAATACGAACTGATGGCAATGACTCACTTACTCATGGCTATCGTCACTTTGATTTGAGTTATTAGCAATTTCAGTTCAATAACTTCAAAAATACTTGGATATTGCTGTAAGTTTGGTGGATAGGTTGCAACACCAGAAAGATCTTCCCTCCCCCCATCCACCATGCCCTCTCCCTTGCCTCCTTCAAGGTTCTTCTCAATACAGGGCAAAACCTTGCTCATATTTCCTTACTCTACATGCCTGGTAATAATCCCTCAAGAAATAACATAAAAATAAAATAATAATTTGTTCACGCAATCCACGACAGTTTGTGGGACACTGCTGTGCGCAATTGGCTGCCATATTTCACCCACAAATATCCAGTCAATTCATTTTATAGTATAATCTGTAAAGAACTTTGAGACATCTAGAATACGTGAAAAGTGCTATATCAAATGTAAGGATTATTTTATATTATTTAACACTTTCCTCTTTAACCATGCCTTTGGTCATCCTCTGACCCCCTCCCCCATAGCTCTCCACCCCTCTTGATTCCAAACCCAAGCATGGGTGCAAACCTTCACTGTCCAGCCCCTTAGGATGTCCTCCCAACATAAAAGGCATGATATCAACGCAATTTGTTATTGGTGTTGTTTGTCCAAACCACATGATATGTTTTTAATTTTCAAAACTCGTGCTATTTGACTTCCTCGCGCTATATAAATGCAATTTGTTATTGTTGTTGTGCTTGTTCATAGAGATAAATAAAGAATTGAAATTGAAAACTGAGTAATTTAAGATCTTTTGTAGATTATTAATACCACCAGTATTGTAAGATGACCCCAAGATTTCCTACGATGGTGGTAGATCTGTGTGTTGACCAATTTGTGTTACTGGGCCTGGGGAACCCAGCTGTACTCTGTACATTACTGCCTAGGGGTAGTAATATGGGGTGTGTGGATATTTCTGGGGGTATCTGTGCAAGATTCTCCCTACAGAAAGAATGGTGAGATATGAAGGTAGGAACCCTTTGTACCTGGTGTGTGGAAGAAACATACTGAAACACTCCTTTCTTCATTCTTGACTTTCTGTTTGAAACAGCAATAATCCAAATCATTGGGTACACAATTGTCTCAACCTGCCTTCAAAGCAATTACCATTTACAATCAGAAATATTGCACAAGCTCTTCATTTATGCAAAGTGACAGCACATCTTGTTCATAACCTGTTGAGTTAATCATTAGCTGAAAATCATCGTGCTTTCATGCTGGAGGAATTTAGTGATGGTTGACACCCAGGGAGGGTGAATTGGTATATGCTGAGCCCTTAGCTGTTTTTGTACAACTCTCTTTCCGTTTAGGCTGTGAACTGTTAAAGAATAAATGTAGAGGCAGGTCAGTTCTCCATGCTTCAGCATGCAAACTTGTTTTAAAATATTTGCATGGAAGTTCAGAACACAGGAATAACTGCTTTGGCGATATTGTGGGAGGTTAAAACGTCTTTTTACTAGTTCAAATAAGAGTACAGATTTCCGGTTCATTTTCCCCCTTAGCAATATTCACCAAAGAAACATCCAGCCCATCGATATTATCACTGACTCTAATTTCAATTATTTCTTCTTACACCTTTAGAATAGAATCACCAAAGAATTTTTTTTTCACTTCATTGTGGCTTGTGTGATGCTGCTGGTACAAATTAGGTATTTGACTAGTTAACAAAAACTTCTAAATTTCAAAGTAACTCATTGTGTTCAGTATTTTTCATATCACAAGACACTATAGGAAACCCAAGTATAACTACCCTTCCAAGGTTGTGGTGTTGCAGGCTGCATTCCTTAGCAGGATTTTGTCTGAGAGGCACAATAAGCCAAAGGATGCTCTGTTCCACTTGCATCACCTATCAATCCAAAATGTCTGATGCTAACACAAGCTTCAGGTATTCATTTCAACTCCTGGAAGAAACTAGAACTTTGTGTGAACACAGAAAGTGAAGTGTGGCGTTCCCATTGATTACTAAGTCAGGGTTGAAATGTTTGAGCATATCCCCTGGGACTCCAACACCAATTTTGCAAGTCTCAGAAATCACCAGAGTCAATCTTCTATGGTTCCTGTCCTTGTCACAGCTTACATTCAACTGGACATACATGCTGGGCAGGGTAGAAATGAGGAGAAACATTGGAGAAACAATTATCTACTGACTCACGGATCTACTAATTATATATCCACTGAGCCATGTATCTACTAATATATCTACTAACGCAGGATCTACCAACTTAGTTATCTTCCAATAATGATAATAAACCTTGCATTTGATATAATACCTTATCATGTCTTTGAGAGATCTCAAAGCGCATCACAGAATATGCTATAAAGTGAATTCACTGTATATTTGGTAAGCGAAACGTATTTTGTGTTTAACTCAAGTAGGTGGCAGATGAAATTTAAGGTAAAGAAATGCAAAGTGGTGCATTTTGGGTGGAAGAATGAGGAGAGACAGTATGAGCTAGATGGTAGAAACTTAAAGATGGTGAAGGAACAGAGAAATCTGGGGGGTCATATAAGTAAATCTTTGAAGGTGGCATGATAGGTGGATAAAGCTGTTTTTAAAAAAAGAATACAGGATAGTAGGCTTCATAAATAGGGGGCATAGAATACTTTATAAATAAGGGCATAGAATATGAAAGTCAAGAAGTTATGATGCATATTTATAAAACCTTGGTTAGGCCTCAGCTGGAGTACTGTGTTCAATTCTGGACTGCACACTTTAGGAAGGATGTCAAGGCATCGGAGAGGGTGCAAAGGAGATTTACCAGGATGGTACCAGTAATGAGGGACTTCAGTTATCTGGAGAGGCTAGAGAAGCTAGGTGTATTCTCCTTGGAGCAGAGAAGGTTAAGAGGAGACCTAATAAAAGTTTTCAAAATTATTAGGGGATCCGAAAGGGCAAACAAAGAGAAATTATTTCCACTGGCAGGTGGGTCGGTTACCCGAGTGCACTGATTTAAAATAGTTACAAGAAACAGAGGTGAGGTGAGAAGAAATATTTTCACGCGGCGAATTGTTCAGATCTGGAATGCGTTGCCTGAAAGGATTGTAGAAACTGATTTGATAAACAGTTTTAAGAGAGAAGTAGATACAGCAATTATTTGGGTAAGACAAGTTTGTAGGGCTATGGGGAGAGAACGAGGCACTGGGATTGATTTGGACAGCTCTTTTCAAAGAGACAGCACTGCCACAATGGGCTGAATGGCCTCCTTCTGTGCTATATTAATTATATGATTCTATGATTCATGTATGCACTGACTCAGGAATCCTCTAACCACACATGGCCATAGCACAGACATGTATCAAATGTCTTAAAACTCATCCATGTATTAAATGTCTTAAAACTTCCCAGCTTCTCTCTTCACAAGCTGCAGAGTATTCAGACCTCTGCAGCTTGCATACTCTCCTACACTAGGCTCCATGACCACATCACTCCCACCCTCGCCCGTCTCCACTGGCTCTCCATTCCCCAGAGGATCAAATTCAAGATCCTCGTTATCACCTTCAAGGCCACTCACGGTCTTGTCCTCGCCTATCTCTCTGACCTGCTGTCTCCCTATCAGCCTGCCCATCCTCTCTGTTCAGCACTCTATAAATGTAATTTTGTTGTTGTTGTTGTTAAATAGCAGTGGATGTCCTTGAACTGAACACAGTACACCAGCTGAGGGCTAACCAGGATATTATAAATATTCATCATAACTTCTTGACTTTTGTATTCTATGCCCCTATTTATAAAGTATTGTATGCTCCTATTTATGAAACTTACTATCCCGTATGCTTCCTGAAGGTGACCAACATTCCAAATCCATTTCTCTCCATCTGTCCAAACAACTAAATTTTCAGGAACCAATTACCATAAAGTGATTCACAGCTGTTAAGGTAACTTAAGATCTGTATGTTTCCCCCATCACAATTCTGAATTGTTTATATTGTAACACAGAATGTACGTTTATATAACGTTTTGCGTTGGGGAGTATATCTCAAAGCGTATTCACAGTGCTAGGTGGGCATCAAATCTGTGGGTGAGAGTCACGGGTGGTAGGGAGGGACAAGATGACCCAAACTGTGGTCAAATGAAATGAAAAGGAGATGAGTTTGTGTGACTCTGGGATAGAGAATAGGGAAAGAAGACTGCCTACCTGCCAATGGTGGGATGGACAGAGCTGCAGACATACAGCAAGCTGAACAGAGGGAGACTGGGTCAGAATAGTTGAAGGTGGTTGCAGAGATAGGATGGAGAGAAACCATAGAGAGATTTAAAGGTAATAACAAGGATCATGAACTTGGGGGGTCTGAATCTAATGCAGGTGAATGAACATGGGGATGACATGTTCATGGAGCCTGGTGCAGGAAAGGACACAAGCTAGAGATTTCTGTATCATCTGCAACTTGTGCAGGGAATCGTTGGGAAATCTGGTAGTGGAAATCTGAGCTGGGAGTTAGCATAGTCAAACCTGGACATGAAAAAAGCATGGATCAGCGGCCTGAGAGTAGGACCAGTGGCAAATGCACGCAAAGTTGCAGAGGTGGGAGAAAGCTGAAAAGATCATGGCATGGATATGAGGTGTAAAGCATAGTTAAGAGTCAAACAAGACACCAAGGTTCCACACTGGCTCGATGAGGTAGAGAGTGCACCGAAATACTGTGTTGCTGTTAGTGCCTGTCGTGAGAAGCCACTGATGGGAGCCAAGCATGAGAGGCCTCTGTCTTGTTGATGCTCAACTGGAGAAAGTTAGCACTTGTCCAGGCCTTTGATGTCCAACAGATAATTGGTTAGGACAGCAGCTGTCATGTCATGGAATCAAGGGTTGAGGCAGAGAGATAGAATGGGTGTAATCCTCATACATTTAGAAGGTACCCTTATGTCTGCGGATAATATTGCTATGTTGTTGTGTGTTACAGTGAAATGTGTAACTGTGTGGGCTGGCTTCAGTGAGCTGGGGTGTTTCAGGTTTCAGTGAGGGCTAGGATTGTAATGTTTTCATCAACAATGAGTTTGTGGATGCTGAGGGCTTTGTTGGGAAGAAAGTAGACAATTTTTTGCAGGGCGATGTGCAGGTTGTAGGCAGCAGAGATGTTTTCAGGATGGTGGGGTGGAGAGAGTGACAGGAAGGATGAGAAAAGAGGTTCACTCGTGGGGGCTGAGATCACAACCTTGTGATCTTGTGAGTCCAGTTATCAGGTTAATGTAGAAAGAGTCTGGTAGTATGTTCTATTACACAGAATGATGCTCACCATATCGTTTCTATTTGCCTCGATGTGTCCAGTTTCCTGCCACAGGAAACACGCAGTGCGCTCTCCTGCCTATGTCCTCCCTACAGCATGGCTGCTTGCTGTCAGACTGGAGATGGAGTCTGTGAGTCTGGATCACTCACGACTTGAACGAATGATTATAACAATACGGATGTTCACAAGATAAAGTGAGGACATGACTCATATTTACATGAAAACAGTCCAGGAGATAAACAGTTCAAGCACTCAGCCCCCTGGTATGTCTTGTACAATCAGATTAGGTCAAACCCTACACTGGAGGGTCAGAGAGTGCAACGCAGCAAGTGAATATCAAAACATCCGCCAGCAGTAGAGAACAAAGACACTTGTGTGATACTTATTCACAGTTTAATAATTTAGCATCGGCTGATTGGCATAAATCCTGCCTTAAATTGGAATCATGTAGCTCAGTGGGTAGAGCACTCACCTCCCAAGCAAGAGCCCTTGGTTTGATTCCCAGCAGGGTGAAACCTTGGGCAAGTTTCCTTACCGTACACGCTTAATAATAATCCCTCAAAAAAAAACGAATTTGGTCACTCGATCCATGACTGTTTGTGGGACACTGCTGTGTGTGATTGGGTGCTGTGTTTTGACCACAAATATCCAGTCAATTCACTTTACAGTATATTCTGTGAAGCGCTTTGAGAAGTTTAGAAGATGTGAAAACCACTATATCAAATGCAAGGAATATTATTACTATATTCTGCAATTATTGTTTGCCTTCACCTTCAACAGTAATACAATTACAGTATGTTGCCCTTTCGTTTAAATATAATACATTTGTATAATCAATCAATCAATCAATCAATCAATCAATCAAAACTTACATTTATATAGCGCCTTTCACGTTGAGAGGAAGTCCCAAGGCGCCGTACAGTTAGATAGGGACAAGAGCAGGGGGTGGGGGTTGGGGCAGGATGAAGAAGCATAGGAAAATTGATTGTATGATTGTGGGCGTAATGCGGCAGCCAAATTGGCACAGCAGTGTCCCACAAACAGTTACGGAAGTGGGATTAAGGGAAAAGAGGAGGAAAGATGGCAAGGGGAGGGGTTGGGGTAGGGGGAAGGAGAGCAGGAAAGCCGACTGTATACTTGTGGGCGAAATGCTATAATGCTATTCATAGAAAATACTTTCCCTACCCGTTGAACAACAATATGAGCAGTGAACACAAGCATAATGTGAGGAAAATTTTAAGGCAAAATCACATAGATTGAAGAAGCCAAGATGCGATTTTGGCTGTAGAAATATATTCAGAAGTAAGTTATCTCAATAACAACAAATTACAATTGTATAGGGCCTTTCATGTCAGGAGGACATCCCAAGAAGCTGGACAGTCAGGGAACCACACACAAGCAGGTGGTTGGGATCAGGAGGGAGGAAGAGTAGGGGTAGGAGGGTGATGAAAGGCACGATCTTGAGACGGGTCTTGAAGGATACCTTGTCAAAAGCATTTAAAATGTTCCCTGAAGCTCAGAATCCTATTAAATAAAGTATTTTATTTTTCACAAGCATCCTGTTTAATCTATCACAATAAATTGCTTTCACTGAAAATATCTTGTGAAGCAAGAAAGACCTCAGAACTGTTGCAGAACTGATTGTGTTTGGACAGTTTTGACAGCTTCATACAATTTGCAGTGGCTGCTTATGCAAAGGGAACAAGAAGTTCTGTTTCAAGTTAGTTTTTCCCATTGGGATTCCAGTGGAAATCTTAAGACAGAATTATTCTCTACTTTTAAGAAGTTGTCGTTTGTGGCCAAAAAGTTGCACTATATTTGATAGTGAAGAAGAATTTCATTAAGCTTCTGTGAATTGTTCCTCTGATGAGTATTTTTAAGATGCTTTATACAGTAAAATATCCACAACCTTAAAAGATAGGTAATCCTATAGCAACAGGCCAAGCATCCCTGAATAAAGAAGTAAGTTTTAACAATTGAGCGGGTTGCCACATTGTCCGCCTCTGACCATACCTTACCCCAAATGCATTTGATACCCTCGTGCACACGTTTGCCACACGGCTCTGAACATGAATTAATAGAAAGGTTAGGAAATAATGTCTTTACACGGAGGTTGGTTATTCTTAGCCACAGTCTATTGCTTATGGCGTAGGCCACAAGCAAGAGTTCTGTTAATGGAATACATTGCCTACCTTCCACCCTGATAAAACAGTCAACAGAGGATAAATCTAAACAGAAAGTATTTTTCATGGAATTACATTGACTGTTAAAACAGGACATTTAGCTCAACTGGTCTGTGATGGGATTCATACTCTACACAAACCTCCAGCCTAATCCCTTCTTCTCCCTCATGTTTTACAATGGAAAGTGTTATGAAAGTGGGATCGATCTTGATTCCTGTTGTTTATACTGTAATTGACTTGAACAGAGTTGTAGAATGAAACATATCTCTGAAACACTGCGAGAGTGCTGTAAAATGTAAGGTTTATTTTGAGCTGGCGAGGAGATTCTATCCATTATATATACACCATGGTTTGACATCCTACTCATCCACAGCTGAATATCGATCAATCCTGTTCCTCAGAGTACACTTCACATCTTTTTACAGTAGGGAGAACATGAGAAGGCTTTGACTGAAATGTGATTCAAGTTTGCTGATTAATGCTTAAAGCAAAGATATCTGATGATGCTGACACCAGGTTAATAATTGATGTAGTGGCTTTCAATGGAGCAGAACAAAGACTGCATTTCAAGGTGAAAATTGAGCAGGATCTGACAGTTCCACTAATTCCACCTCACTTCCTCTGTGCGTTGTTTTCATGTATGTGTAACCATAGTGGAGTTCAACTACAGTAGTCACAAACTAGATTTACCTCACCATTTGCAATTTATGGTTTGCAAATATTAAATTATACAATTCCCAGAATTGCAAATTCCACACATCGGCTGTCCATTAGAATGCTGACTGTTTCATCTGCGTTACTTTGGATTTGGCTGGCTTGGAATTTACAATTCGTCATTTTGTAAATCTCCCATGAATTTCTGATATTGACAAACACAAGTCATTAATTAGCGACTGGTATCAGGTTCACATATATGATATTTTATACCTAAATATGCCAGGGATTTCAAGCCATTCAAAGCCTGGGAATGTAGAGGTTATTACTAGAACACGATAATAATTAGCGCTCTGAGATGCCATCCGGCGTGGAGGGCGCTTTATAAATCTAAGTTGTTGTTGTTGTACAAGAACACATCATGAGTTAGGGAGCACTAACCTATCTCATGATCATCTTGGCTTGGACTCAAAGCAAAGTTTTGGACAGGTGGAGGAGGAGGGAGAAGCCAATTGACTGTGTGCTCCCACAGGATAAAGAGATTGGCAGACTACTGTATAGCTTCCAATCCATGATTTCAAACTAATTTTTGCATTATAGTAGAAGCCTGTTTATCCGTGACCCGATTAACCAGATTGCTCGCCCCCTTCCTGGGGCAATTCCCCATTCCAGCAATCGCAAGTATGCTCAATTTGCATATGCGCACAATGTGTGCGCATGCGCACTTATTAAACTTACAAACTTGTAGGTTTTTACCGAGTGTGCTGAAATCTTTATTGGTAAGTAGTTAAACAATATTCTGTTACTATTTAGTATCTTATTAATATACTATGTTTTAAAATAAGTACATTTTTTGTGTTGGGTTTTCGGCAATTTGCCGCCCAATTATCCGGCACAGTCAATTAGCCAACCCCCCCGAGCATGCCGGATAAACGGGCTTCTAGTGTACTAACATTAGATGAAAAGTCCAGTGTTTCTGATAATAATAATCCTCGTATTTGATAAAGCGTCTAATCGCGTCTTCTACACATAGCAGTGTCTTCAAATCAGTCGTGGATTGAAATGACTCATTTGTAATTGTTTTCTTTCTCTTGAGGGGTTATTATCAGGCATGTGGAGAAAGGAAACTTGCCCAAGGTGTCGTCCTGCCTGAAATCGGACCCGCGAGTGCTCTAACAACTGAGCTACAGGACGCTGAATAGAAAAGTTTATGAAATCTGTTTACCTGGCATTAACTAGGAACTCGATTGTCAGTTGATTGGTGGATCACTTTTCCGGGAGTAAAATTCCTTAAAAAAAAATCATTATAAATTGTCGACTTCAATCCAAAACTGTTCGTGGGACACTGCTGTGCGCAATTGGCTGCAGGGCTTGAATGCCTTGAGGTGGGTCCTGTATGAGGCAAGGGAGGAGGCGAGGTGGAGGAACTGTGGCATGGAGTTACAGAGTGCAGAGTGGGGGCAGAGAGAATGAATGCCTGCCCACCAATGGTAGGGCGGGGGAGACTTGAGAAGTGAAGCAGGCCAGTGCCCGCTGAACAGAGGGAGCGGGCAGATTGGTAGGGTGTTACGAGGTCGCTGAGGTATGGGTGAGCAAAATCATGGAGGGCTTTAAAAGCAAGGACCAGGATCTTAAACTGTATCCTCTGTGTGATGGGAAGCCAGTGGAATTGGGATAGGTTGGGGCTGATAGGGACATGGAGCTTGGTGTGGAAAAGGACACGGTCTGCAGAGTTCTGGATGATGTATAGCCTATGAAGTTAGGAGTTGGGGAAGCTGACAAGAAGGAAGTTTGCGTGGTCGAGGGTTGTATGTTATGAATGTGTGGGTGAGGGTCTTGGCAGCCTGTGGGGTGAGGCAGTGACAAATTCAAATGATGTTGCGGAAGTAGGGAAAGGCAGAGCGGGTCATGGCACAGATATGGATTATGACAGACAGTTGAACATCAAAGAGGAGCCCAGGTTCCATATTGGCCCCATGAGATGTCGTGTGCATCCATGGAGGGAGATGTCAGCATCTGAGGTATGGAGGCACTGGCAGGAGCCAAGCAGAAGAATCTCGGTCTTGTTCACGAAGTTACCTTCAACCAGGACTTGATGTCTGACAGACAGTCTGTGGACAATAGTGGTCCTGGAATCAAGTGGACATGGGTGGCAGAGTGGATGTGGAGGAAGAGGTTGAGGGAGGAGAGGAGGGAGGAGGTCAGCAGAGTTAGAGCAGGAGGGGGTGAAGTGGAGGTTGAAGTCGCCTAGCATGAGGATGCGTTCGGAGTGGAGGGAGAGGAACGATGGGAGGGTGGAGATGATGGGGACAAAAGTGGGGGACTATACCTCTAACAATGCAGTGCTGTGGAGACAGCTGACACTACACCAACTCACAGGCCCGACGTGGGGCCTGAACACATAATCTTCTGACTCAGATGCTAGAGTGCTTTGAATTGAGCCAGACTGACACCTAAATCATATGTTGCACCCTCTTGCTTGAGGAATTATAATAATTAAAAGTGTTGGCAGTAGATACCTTTTGAATTTATGAATCTAAATTTGAAGGATTTCTATTTAAAAAGTGTTCTTTGTTATAATCCAGAATTGTAGCTAAGTCACCTGGCCTGGATGGAATGCAACCTGAATTGTTGAGGGCAGTAACGGTGCGAATAGTGGAGGATCTGTCCACAATCTTTCAATCCTCCTTGGATATGGGAGTGGTGCCAGAGGACTGGAGGGTTGCTAATGTTACTCCCCTGTTCAAAAAAGGGGAGAGGAATAAACCTGGTAAATACAAGCCAATCAGTTTAACGTTGGTGGTTGGAAAACTTCTAGAGACCATAATCTGGGAGAAAATTAATTTGCACTTCGAAAAGCACGAGTTAATAAAGGAGAGCCAACAGGGGTTTGTTAAAGGCAAATTGCATCTAATAACCTGATTTGAGTTTTTTTGATAAGAATTGCTGAAGGGAATGCAGTTGATAATAATATAATCTTTGCATTTGATATGGCGCTGCATCACGTCCTAGCTACTTCTCAAAGAATATACTGTAAAGTGAATTGACTGTATAATTTGTGCATTTGAGCCCCATGTCGGGATTTGGTATCACATTGTCCATTGAAGTATTGGGGATGTGTTGCGTTGCCAGAGATGCCATCCTTTGGATGAGACGTTAAACCAAGGTCCCATCTACTTGTTCAGGTGGTTGTTAAAGATCCCGTGGAACTATTAAAAAGAGAAGGGAGTTCCTTCTAGTGTCCTTGCCAACAATTCCCCAAATAAAATCGGTGATTCACTTCATGACTCTTTGTAAGACATCCCTATGTTCATTCACAAAGCAGACAGGCATTGCACTTTACAATATATTGGGAATTGGCAGCACCTTGAGACGTCCTCCCGACGTGCAAGGTACTATAAAAATGTAAATTTGTTGTTGTTGTATATCCTGAGAAGAGCTCTGGCATATTCTACCAATGTGAAAGGAGCTACACCAAACATAAGGCCATTATTAGTATTATATAGCCCACATCACTGTAGTCTGATAATCTCTACTGCACAGTAGGCATCTTATTAATAGTATTTCATTACTATTTCCTTCCAGATACAGTACATTCAGTTTACCTAACTATTACAATCTGATCCTCTATTTGGTTTGGGTGAAGCTCTTGCTGTCAGATCCTATCAGATCAAAATGATAAGCAACAAATGTATTGTGTTAGTTGTACATTCACCCAGAGAAAAGCTTCTTCAGTTCACTTCTACCAGCTGCTGCATTCCATTTCCTATTACTGCTGCATCATTCCAAACACCATCAGCTCTCCGAGACAGTCAGGCAAATAGGCATACTTGTTCCCATTGAAAGGAACCATGTAATTTATAATACAATTACATTACATGGTGATTTTCACTACAAGGAATGACAATTGGTTTTAATGTGAATAAATGTGAGGAAATGCATATCAATACAGGAGACATTAAACATACAGAATGGATGTCTGGCAATTGGCAAATAAGTAAATTGTGTGTGTTGTTTATTAATTGTGTGTGTGTAGCAATTGTTTTTCAATCTCATCACCTTTTATTGTGGTCTTCTGCATGCCTGAAACATAATATTTTTAAAAACTTGTCCTTGCTTAAGTATATCCAAACAAACTGTCAGTTCCATATGGAAATGTCCCTGTATTTGGAAATGGAATGCTCTAAGGAAAGCAGACCAACCTCTCCCCAAATGGACCTTCCCTATTTTCGCATTCCCAGAATATACTAGGAGCAGGTTGGCAAGAGCAAGTTGGCAAGCTTGGGAATCCTAGAGTGTGCATTGGGTTACTGCTGGATTTCAACCACCTACAACTGCACAGGTCCAGATCCCAGACCTGAGATGCAAAAGTGATGTTCAGATGAGATATGAGTGAAAAACTTTAGTTACCCACATGTGGACATTGCAATCAGGTAAGCAATTTTACAAGAGTTTCAACCAACATATCATTCAAGAATTTGATTCAGATACAGTGTGGAGTAAGGATAGAGAAGGTATCAGAGACAAGAAATTGGGAGAACCAGGAGAGAACAGGGCAAATAAACAGAAAGTCAGAGATATTCTCTATCTGCTTCAGGTACAGCTCTGGCTGTCAAAGAGAGAAATAACTAACTGATCATATTGTGATACTGTAGTAACAAATGGAAAGCAGTACAGTACTGTATTATCTTCTGGAGATAAGCAGCCCTCATTGCAGCTGATCTGCGTAGGACCAGAATGCCAGATAGAGTTAACCCTCTGTGACAGAATTTGTAGTCCGGTTCATTAGACAGATGGGTCTGCAGTATTCCAGGGCACTGCTGATGACAGCACAGCCAGCATGGGTCATCAGCAGGACCTGGAAGGACAGATTGGTCACTGGGGGCAGGAAATCATCCCACTTAGCTCCTGTTAACCCTGCAAACTGAAACCCTAAAATATAGGGTGGTCTTAGCTGAAGGAACAGTGGGTAAGCTTGCTGTACAGCAATATCGATGGCAAGCTATGTAGTTTTACCTGGTTAGAATCCGTGCAGTACCTCACCGCACACTCTGGGGTCCCCAAAGCTTGATTATTGCAAACCTGCATCTGATTTCTGGAAGTAGATAAGTGGGATACATTTTCTCTTTCAACCCTTACCATAGAAGTAACCCAATTGCTGGCCTTGACTATCCTGCTGTAACATTGAATTGCTCTATCCATCTAAGCCTTAGATTCTAAGGCCTTGATATGCAGAATCACACACAGTAATGTTATTGTCTCTTCATGGAAACTGACTTACCTGGGTGATATTTAGATGTAGTCTACTGTAATAAATACTGGACAACTTCCTCTATCTCTGAATACATTATGTAGGGGCCATTTATTAATCTCATATAAATTTCCTTGAGCAGGTGAAACTAAATAAGTTTTTGAAACCAAATTGATCTTGGCATAAATATGAAGACTTTATGTTGTCTCTGCTTCTACAATAACTATTATATAAGCTTGTAGCAGGTGCTCCCTGTGGCACCTATTTCTTCAAATAGATTTCATGAGACTTTTGGTTGGATAGTTAATGCTGTGGAATAGGTCAGGTTTACTCACTAGGGAAAGGATGTGACTTGGTTATTTTTAAGCTAGTTTTAGTTTTCTATTTAGGTATTTAGACTATTTAGACTCACAAAGTATATATTGGGACTTGAGCTCTTTATTCCCTTCTCTTTACCTTTGTAAAACATTTGTTTGGCCTGAGGTGGAGTACTGTGTTCAGTTCTGGCCAGCACACCTTAGGAAGGTTGTCGAGGAGTTTTGGTACCAGGAATGAGGGACATCAATTATCAGGGGAGGCTAGAGAAGCTAGGGTTATTCTCGTTGGAGCAGAGAAGGTTAAGAGGAGACTTGATGGAAGTTTTTTAAATTATCAGGGGATTCTATAAGGTGAACAAGGGGAAACTATTTCCACCGGTGGGTGGGTCGGCAACCCGAGCACACTGGTTTTAAATAGTTGTTAAAAGAAACAGAGGGGAGGTTAGGAGAAATTGTTTCAAACAGAGAGTTGTACGGATCTGGAATGCATTGCCTGAAAGGGTGGTGGAGGCCGATTCCATAACAATTTTTAAGAGAGAAGTACAGATAATTATTTGGGGAGGACAGGTTTGTAGGTTATGGGGATGAGAGGGGGGAGGGGGTTTGATTTGGACAGCTCGTTTCAAATAGCCAGCATAGATACGATGGGCTGAATGGCCTCCTTCTGTGCTGTATAATTCTATGATTCTTTTTGAACATGGCCGTGGCATCTCTAATGCCTATCTAAACAGACAGGTGGGATCTCATCTTAACATGTCACCTGAAGGAGGAACATCCAACAGGGCAGGACACCCACAGCACTGCACTGGTGTTTCATGTTAGACTGTGACACTTCCAGATTGTGAATGACTTTCTGATTCAGAGATAAGCGAGAGTGCTGCCTGATGCAGGCTGACACACAATTATTACAGTAATATCATGGAAAATCTCATCTATTGTACAGTGAAACAACTGGATGTCTCCAAATTCATAATCAAATTATGGCTCATTTACTGGTACTACTCTTTGAGTCAGTGTAAAATCATATTAGGTTATTTCACATATGGTATTCTTTTTTCAGACAGTAATTGTGCTACTTTAAATGTGTTTACTCTTCTTCTTAAACTGAAAGTAATCAATGCATATTAAGCACCCAATATGTCCTAAGGTCAACCATGCAAAAAAAATTCAGCATTTCCGTTCATCCCCACAACTCCAATTTTCAAACCTGGCCTTCTCTCCATAGATTCCTTTTACACTCCACCGACACCTCAAAAACCAGAAATCACTGTGTACGTGATGTTAGTCTGTGTCTGCTCTTATTTATATATTAGTCAGAAGGAAAAGCTCACTGCTAGTGGTGTCAATGAGTCGCATGAATGTGTACTTTCATGAAGGAAGAAAACATTTTCACATTAAAAACTGTTGCAAAACCTCCAAAGCAAAGGAGCAGAGCCATTTGAGGCTGGAAATGTCACATCTGGAGCCCTGTAGCTCAGTGGTTAAGAGAACTCATCTCGCAAGAGTCCTGGGTTCAATTCCCGACAGAGCAAAACCTTGGGCAAGTTTCCTTACTTCACACGTCTGATAATATTCCCTCAACAAAAATTGGTCACTCCAATCCACGACTGCTTGTGGGGCACTACTGTGCGCAATAGGCTGCACATTTATGCCACATTTCTCCCACAAAGTATAGTCAATTCACTTTACAGTGTGTTCTGTGAGTGCTTTGAGACATCGAGAAGACGCGAAAAGTGCTAAACAGTAAAACGTTGATAGTGCGACATTCCAAAAGCCAGCAACTCCCTAAAACCGGCAGGATTTCAAAATACATACAGTATTACATCTTCTTCTGATGTTGGGCAAATCTCCCAAAGTTCGAACAGCTGTTTGTAGTTCACGGCATCACCACGTAGTTACAGCACTTTCTAGGGTAGGTTCTAAATAGTGGTAAACTCCCAAATCTAGGAGGTGCGTGGGCCCGACCATGTCGGATTATCGAGGTTTTACTATATCAAATGCAAGGATTATTATTATATCTTCCAGGTTATCTTTCAGTGTGTGGAAACGTTGAAGCCATTTGTTACCTTTTTGTTTTCATTAGATTCTATAGGACATCGGTTCATTTGAAGATATTTTCCAGCTTAGTTGATTCTTTGAAAAAATCTCTTTTATTGCTGGTGGATGGGGCAGTGAGTGTTGCATGACATAAAATTGTTCATTCACTTCAAGGTTGTTCGTGGAACATTGCTTTGAGCAAATTGACTGCTGCGTTCGTCTATAAAACGCACACACAGTTGGACCACTTCACAGCATACCCTGCAAAGCACTTTGGGACATCCTCCCAACGTGAAAGGCGTTAAGCCAAACATAAGGATTATCATTAAAGATTAGTATTATTTCAGTTAAATCAAGGCAGCTGGTAAATTAAAGAGTTATGTACACATACTTAAATGTGCCATGACTCTGGTTTCACGTTAACCCCAGTGGCTTCTCCTTTAATAATCAACAACAATTGCTATTTATATACAGAAGTACTGTTCACATACAATAAATGTCTCAAAGCACTTTGCAAAAAGGAGATTAATTAGAAAGTAAGTGATTGTTATGCAGGCAAAATAAATAAACAAGGAACCATTAATTAAGAAAAGGTTATTTTACCCCCTCACACTCATTCCTCCTAAGACCATGTGCTCTATCTCAGAACCTAACACACGTATACCATTTAATGATAGAGTTCTGAGCAGATAGTCCTTGACCCCTCCAAAACAGTTAAACAAAACTGCAGAATATCTACCATTCACACATCTCCACTACACAAAACAAGCCAGCTGCACTCCACAGATGCACAGCTTCCCTAAGCTACACGAGCACAGCAATTATCAGGCCTGGGGCTAAAGAGCAGAATAATGATTGCCAGAACCTCTATTTCCCAGCCCTGTGAAGGTTTAGGCTTTTTGAGCACCTTATGCATTGAGCAGCTGGGAGCTTTGATCCCCAGCTCTCCGTGGTGTTGAAGGCAAGAGCTGGAAGCAGCACTATTCTTTGGCAAACTCAAAAATAATGTTCTTTGTGAAACAAATAATGGTTAGTATTGTGTTAACAAAGTAAAACAAGAAAGTTCATAGAAGAGATTACACTGGCCAGTTAAATATTGACCTCTATGCTGAATAGTTTGGGAAAATTATTCATCAGAACACATCCCATACCACATTAAATATAAATGATATCAAAGAAATAACTGCAAAACATATTACTAGTGATAGAACAGATCAAACTGTTATTGCAAATGATTAGGTGAGATTGCACTGCTGATCTATCTTTTCCCTTTTTTTGAATAATAGCATTACATTTGCTATTCTCCAATCGCTTGAATTCTTTCATATTTTAAGGAAGTTTGTAAAATGTCAGCAGTTCTCCCAAAGTCTTTAACCTTCCTTCGCCCTCGAGAGTGACATGTAACTGGCTACCCTGTGCACATCATCACATATAATATACAGTTAAGCATTGATATACTTGCCTCTTCTATCACAACAACTGCTATTTTTGTGTTAAATGAACATTACATGGAGTGAATCAACAATATCCTCTTTTGTTTAAACATATGAACAAAAGGAAAGAGTCTTAAAATCACTGATGGGTCTGACTCCAGACAAGCGAAGGTTGTGGGTTCAAACCCCACATCAAATCTTTGAGCTTGGCCAACACTCCAATGGAGGTGCCGTCATTCAGATGATGCGTTAAACCAAGGCCCGTCTGCCTATTCAGGTGGCACTATGGCATGGCACTATTCAAAAAGAGAAAATAGTTTCTTTAGTTTCTCTAAAGCTCCTGTATCTCAGTGGTTAGAGCTCTCGCCTTACAAGCGTGAGATCTGTATTCGAATCCACGCAGATCAGGGCGAGACCTTGGGACCAAGTTTCCTTACTCCACACACCTAATGATAATCTGTAGAAAAAAACGCACAATAATAAAATTGGTCATTTAAATCCATGACTGTTTGTGGGACATTGCTGTGCGCAATTGGCTGCCGCATTTCGCCCACAAATATGCAGTTAATTCACTTTACAGTATATTCTGTGAAGCGCTTTGAGATGTCGATAAGATGTGAAAAGCGCTATATGAAAATGTAAGGATTAAATGTGGTTATTTACTTAATGGCTATTTGTGGGACATTCTTTGCGCCAATTGGTTGCCTTGTATTCACCATGTCGCCTCTAAGATAAATGGTCACTATTGTTTACAGTAAATCCTGAGAAGCATTTTGAGATGTCCTCCGTATATAATTCCTCGATTCCTCTGCACCACCCTACCTCTCTGACCTCCTCTCTCCTCACAACAGTACCCGTTACCTTCGCTCCACTGGGTCTGGCCTCCTCCTTGTCTCCAAATCCTCTGCTCCACCATCAGCAGCCATGCCTTCAGCCACTCCTCCTTGAGGCTCTGGAACTCCCTTCTTCACTCCCTTCGGCTCGTCCCCTCTCTTCCTACTTTCAGGTCTCGACTAAATACCTTTCTTTTTGACTGCGCTTTAGGTCACCTTTTTTCCCCCTCCCACTGGCTTGGCCCTGGGAACCATTATTGGGAAGCGCTCTGAGATGCCGTCCGGCGTGAAGGGTGCTATATAAATGCAAGTTGTTGATGTTATCAAATGTAAGGACTATTATTAGTAGTAGTTCATTGTGAGGCAAGTTAGTCTTACACACACGGGTGCAGGAGATGCAGGAGTTCAGCCAATGCCTCTGTTGTGCCAGCTGTATGGAGGTGTGGAAACAGACTTGGCCACGACAAACAAACAGGAGGATGTCAAACACAACATTGCACTCTTTGGTCCTGTCTGTGTTCAGCAGTACCTCATAATGTGGCTGCGAAGCATTTAATTTGCAGAAGGTTAATTAGTATCCAGCAGTACATATTATTTCCTCAACCTCCCAAATCCTAAATCTTTTTAATAGGGGAAGAAATGGATAATGGATAAAAACTAACGAGAGGCTCTAACCTCAGCATAGTCAATAGTAAAGAGAATGGGTGTGAAGAATAATTTCAGTCAGAGCTTTCTTTAAAACACAAAATACTTCCATTTAGAAGCAATCCGATGATAAAATTGAAAGTCAATGTATTGTATAAAGGTACAGCAGTAGTAGATTGGGAAATGTTAGTTAAGCTCCCGCGGAGGAGCTAGCAATACTTTCTAAGATCCTGAGCTCAACTTTCTAAGTTTCCAAATCAGTCATTTCAAATTACATTAAGAGAACCATCAAACAAAAAGTAGACATGGTGTGAGCACAAATGTGAAACTAGTTAGGCTTCATTTGATTTAGATTCATTCATTTGATTCAGCATAAAAGTGGAAGAAGGGGGACTAGAGGGAAAGGGAGGAAGGATTAGGAAGGTGAAGGCTTATGTAGAGTAAGAAAAAGTGATGCTCAAGTATTTTCTTTGAATGAAGGAGGAATTCCACATCTTTAAACCAAAGTGTAAATTTGAACAATTATAATCCTTGCATTTGATATAGTACCTAATCATATGTTTTGAGATATGATTGAGGTGATTTGAAGTGCTTCAAAGGAATTACAATACAAAATTACATTTGTATAGCACCTTTCACGTCAGGAGGCCGTCCCAAGGCGATTTACTATAAAGTGCAGTGATTGTGTAAATGTAGGTTGCTCCTCACATTCATCTTCAAGATTGCGAATTCTAAGGTCGCTCTGTTTGAATCCAGCTCCAAAGTTCAGGACCAGGGCACATCCAGGAAGAGCTCACGCTAGGATCTTGATTTATTTCCTTCCACATAATTCAGAGGCATAATGTCTTAGGATGCACAACATATGTAAGGTGAAATTCCAGTTGGCAGAGCGTGTAGTGCCTTTGGCAGAATCCTACTACAATAATGTATCACCAAACACATGACATGTAACGTCAACCACAATAGATGCCATATGTTCCACACAGGCATGGGAAGTTTTTACAATTGTCTCCACACCTGCCTATTACGTACTTATATAATTGTGGTTGAAATTGGAAAATAGATCCCAGCCTCCACCATCATTAATTTGGGGCAATCAACAAATACAAAACCTGGAAAACACTGGGGTACCAAACAGTGAGGCTAGAGATGAACAAACCACGGTTATCTGAGAAGCAGATGTAACCGTTTAAACACAGTATATGTCATGTGCATCTACCCCCAACCTCACTGATATCAAGGGATTGCTCCTTCCTTTCCAACTTGTTGCCTTTTACTGCCTTTTTAAATAGACTACATAAATTAATTCTACTTTCATCTTGTGTGAAATGAATAAAACATCCTAAAATAATGTTCTTACCTGGTCAAAAAAGGCATCAAATAATGCTGCCTTTTTGTCCATTGATAAGAGGCAAAATTGTTGTTTACTCCAGCTAAAAAAGATCACAGAAACATTTTAATCCTCTCTAAGAAATTAATATGGGGAAACCTAATGATCTCTTTGCCCATATGCAAGAGGGATAGAGATGAAACACATTCGTGTTGCTCTTATCCTTTGATCTTGAACCTCATTTCCTAAACATTAAACAAGGCATCCTTAACAAACAAAACCTGAAAGGCTTAACTTTAATGAACACTGATTAGTGAGAAGAATAAGTGCTGAAATGACCATGTGTCAACCAAACCAGCATCAAAGCCACCTAATTATCAGGGTAACTTCTGAAGGGAATCCAAGAAGTGAAAGTGTCAGACTGACAGTATTGTTTGTGTGCAATTTATCTGACATCCTCTTGCTTGTTTATACTGGTACTGAAGTTACATTGCTTGTGCCATATGCGATATATCACCTCCTGTTTCTTATTGAATACAAGGGCAATGTTTGCCCTCGGGCTCTGCCATTGTGAAGCACTCTGAGACGCTTCCCAGTGCGAGGAGGCTGCTATATAAATGCAAGTTGTTGATATTGTTGTTGAGAAATATCAGAAAAGTACTGCCTCAGTTATATTAAGATACCATATATAATATCCATGCTATAATTGTTAATTGTGGAGAATAAATTGTAATAATAATAATATAGCGCTTTTCATGTTTTCGAGACATCAGAATATACTGTAAAATGAATTGTCTATACGTATGTGGGCAAAACACGCAGCCAATTGCGTACAGCGGTGTCCCACAAACAGTCGTGGATTTGAATGACCAATTTATTATTGGTCAATAAAGTGGAAAAGGGCTCCGCCAATTATATCAGGTGTTTTCAGGGAGGATATTTCTAATAATTAATAGTGTTTAGTTGTTTGTGCACTGTTCTGAATCATAGTGGGAGAACACATGACATTGGAAATATCTATGTAGAGCGTTCTGTTTAGACCACACCTGGAATACTGAATGCATCATCAACATTCTACTGAATTAGATCTATAGTGCAAAAGACAGTGAGTTCCACATTTTCACCACCCTCTGCATAAAAAGATTCCTCCCAAATTCATTTTTACAACAACAACAACTAGCACATATATAGCTCCCTCCAAGCATGGTCAAAGAAGAAAGTTTTCAGGCAGGACTTGAAAGAGGGCAGAGAGGGGGCAAGGCGGAGGGATTGAGGGAGTGAGTTCCAGAGTTTTAGATCTACTACTGAATACCTTAGGTTTATGCCACATCATTTTGGACTCAGAAAGAAGCAGAAACATCTTATAATCATAATATAGTTTCTAATTACTAAAAGGATCAGGGTATCTGTCACCTCTGTGCAGATCAGAGCTGGCAGAAACAGCACGAATGTCTGCTGAAGCATTACAAGCACACACAATATAGATTATTTCCCATCATCATTCTGTCAGACAAGGATTGGAACAAACAGGAGATGAGGACACAGGTGCAGGACTCTCAAGGGAATATATCCCAGAGACACAAATGTAATACCCAGGATTGATAGAAAAGCGATGCAGAGAAACAGCTCTCCAAGGTACAAGTACTGAATGCTGCTGAATGTTAGCAGAGGTTTCCTTTGTAATTAGAATTGCTGTCCTTGTAACTAGGAAATCCCAGTTGTCCTAACATGTTTATTACTGGGCCATTCCACTCAGGTAGATATTGCAGATATTGTCCAGAGAACCGCGTTCAAGATGTGACTGATGCTCTGTTGCACAGAGGTAGCCAGACCACCCATCTCCACAGAGCTGTGGCCAAAACAGATGGAAAGCATTAATAATTCTACTTTTCCCATGAGGAAGTGCACAGTTGATCCCATGGCCCACATGAACTGCAACGGCTTAACTATTAATGTCCAGGTGCTCCATGATGCAGAATAATGTAGCCTAACAATTTGGCATAAATTCCCAGAATCAATACTTCCTTCATTACTAACCAGCAATGTGTGCCCGTACCATTTGTATAGGCTGATAGACTGAAACAATAATTAGTATGATCCACATTTCTTATGATCCAGATTTCTCAGTCAACAGCTACAAGCAGAATTGAGCAGTTACAAAAGCCCGTCACATATCTTCAACCAGCAAAGCATTAAGGTCTTGAAGCAACTCTTCACCCTCTGCCCCACCATCGGAGGTTGCGCTTTCAGCCATTATGCCCCAATACTCTGGAACACTCTCCTTCAATTCCTCCGCCTTGTGCCCTCTCTTCTTTCTTTCAACTCCTACCTGAAAACCTTCCTCTTAAACCATGTTTATTGCCACCTCCCCCTTCCCCACGGCTCGGAGCCAGGCTCCGCCACGGATAAGCACACTGAGATGCTACCCTGTGTGGAGAGCACTATATAAGTGCAAGTTGTTGTTGTTGCTTTGACTTCTCATAAGTAAATGTGTCCAGAATAATTATTCTACTCATCTGTAATCTCATCAACGAGCTGGGGGGGTTCAATGAAATGTGTTGAGGCCATGGATGAAGAGGCTCCCAGAAGAATGTTTGGAAGTTATGTTAATTTGATCTCTGCTTACAAATAGCAAGAGCTGGCTTTAGCTCAGCTCTGTTACTATCGCAACAACAACAACTTGCATTTACTTGGCACCATTCACATGGCTAGTGTCTTGATCTCAACAACTGATCTGCAATCAGATGTGCATAGGGTTGTTAAGAGGTTGTTTATTCCAACCATACTTTTCCATTTCCTTTGCACAGATGAGGTGTACTTGGATATGTGGCACTAGTACAGCGGCATCAGCAATAGCATAACCTAGTACAGTTACTGGCTCCATGGGACTGTGAAGCATAGGTAGGATGCAGCACCAAGGACCAATATAAGTAAGATAAATAGCATTCAAAAGACCTGGCTAAGTGAAGCATATGAGTGACATATTAATATTGATTCTGGATTATCTGAATAAATGTTTTGAAGATGAATGTGATTGAACTCATTTTCAAAGCATGAAACCTATCTAACACAAAGGTGGCATGTCAATAATTATAATAATAATCCTTGCATTTGATATAACATGTTTCATGTCTTCTAGACGTCTCAAAGCACTTCACCGAATTTACTGTAAAGTGAATTGACTGGAATGCATTGCCTGAAAAGGTGGTTGAGGCCGATTTGATAACAGCTGTTAAAAGAGAATTAGATCTTTATTTAGGGAGAACAGGTCTGTTAGGTTATGGGGAGAGAGCGGGGCAGTGGGATTGAGTTGCTGTTTTCAAAGAGCCGGCAAAAATTCTATGATTCTATGATTTGTGGACGAAATGAGGCAGCCAATTGCGCAAAGCAGTGTCCCACAAACATTTGTGGATTGAGTGACCACATTTTTTTTTAAGGAATTATTATTAGGCATGTGGAGTAAGGAAACTTGCCCATGGTTTCACCCTGCTGGAAATTGAACTCAGGATACCCACTTATGAGGCAAGTGCTATAACCACTGAGTTACATGATTGAGTGGAGAGGAAACTTGCCCAAGGTGAGTGCTCTAACCACTGAGCTACAGGACTCCACAGCCTAAATTGTGAATGAAAGGGATTAGGGTGAATTTTTGCAATAGTTTGAGGCTTTCCCCCAACTAAACTCTTCATGCATTGATTTGCATCCTCCCAACGTCCTCCCGACGTGAAAGGTGCTCTAAAAATGTAATTTTATTGTTGTTGTTGTTGTTGTTGTTGCATCTCAAGCATTTTTGACTGGAAGTTTGCATAACAGTTCCCAATGATGGCAGGTCAAAGTTCATTCCCCTTCACAGATAGGGAAATCTACTGATAATGCTAGTAATCACTAAGGTTACTAAATGTGATAACCACCTAAGAATAATTCATATATGTCTGATTGCCTGATAAAGTGGGTGAATTTGTTGAAAAGCAACAAACTGTTCTCCTGGTAACTATTTCCAACTTATTGAAAGCACCACATTGTACCAATTTCAGAAACGGTTTGACGGTGTATTGAGAATGGGAATGGGTATTCATGCAGAATTAGATCAAATAGACCAAAGGGCTTTTCTTATCCTTGTGCTCTTGTGAATTTGCATTAGTTTAAGGTCGGAACCCGTTAGGTTACAATTCAGCGTTATGACTTACGTCCTGTTGTACAGCAGTATATATTTGGCTTCTGCTGCAGATTGTCTGGATTCCTGTCCATTATGCACAGAGTCAGAAGGTCTCCTAGCATCGAGTGGTACCCAGCAACTGCTGGTATCACTCACAAGTGGAGTTGCTTGCTTCCTGTGTAAATGCATGCATGATGGCCTCAGAAGTGCAAATTTTACAGCAAGCCCCATTATAATGCAGGGTCTGAGTTTATAGAGGTTATAGTAGGATCTAATATTATGAACATGCTAATATGCTCATAATATAATATTATGAGCTAGCAATAATCCTTGCATTTGATATAGCGTCTTATCATGTTAGGATGTCACAAACCCAGGTAGCAAGCCCATATGGGCCCCATTTGGGCCAATTTGGTTTGATCCATGCCCATATGGGCCCCACATGGGCTTGCTACCTGGGAAATGTTTCATAGTATTAGTTAGAGATTGTGTATTTTGTGGTTGAATGTGACAGCAAATTTGTGCAAAGCAGTATCTCACAACCATAGAGCGAATGAACAGTTTTATTTAGGAGGTTGTTAGCCAAAATCTCCTCTTTTTTGAACAGTGTCATGAGCGATCCACCTCTACAGAGAGACACAGTCGATCACACCATCCTCCTCCAACATCTTTCCTCCCACCTCAACCTTCAAGGCACAGTCCTTGACTGGTTCCATTCCTACCTGACCCACCGCCTACACTTTGTATCTTCCAACGGTTTCTCCTCAAACCCCTGCACAGTTTCTCACGGTGTCTCAGGGCTCTGTCCTCGGCCCCCACCTTTTCACCATTTACACGCTCCCTCTGGGCGATGTCATCCGCAAATATGGGGTAAATTTCCACATGTATGCGGACGACACCCAGCTGTACCTTTCTGCCTCATCCCTCAACCCCCAGACCATCGATGTTCTGACAGCATGTCTGTCCGACATTGAGTCCTGGATGAGGGACAACTTCCTCCAATTGAACGTGAGCAAGACCGAGGCCCTCCTGATCGGCTCAAGCCAGCGCCTCCGCACATCGGGCGCTGCCAGCCTCAACATCCAAGGCTGTACTCTCCACCTCACAAAGCCAGTCAGGAACCTCGGCATCATGTTCGACTGTAAACTCTTCTTCCTCCCCCACATCCGTGCCTTGAATGGCACCACTTACTTCCACCTGCGCAACATTGCCAGGCTCCGCAACTATCTCACCCCCCATGCTGCCGAAACACTCGTGCACGTGTACATCACCTCAAGGCTAGATTACGGAAACTCTCTCCTCGTCGGCCTCCCCAGTTCCTCCATTCACAGGCTGCAGGCCATCCAAAACTCTGCAGCCCATGTACTATCCCGCACCCGCGACCATATAACCCCCACCCTCGCCCGTCTCCACTGGCTCCCCATCCTCCAGAGGATCGAGTTCAAGATCCTCGTCCTCACCTACAAGGCCTTACATGGCCTTGCCCCGCCCTATTTAACCGATTTACTCTCCCCCTACAAGCCCACCTGGACCCTCCGTTCAACAGGACTTGGCCTGCTCCAAGCCCCCCGCCCGAACCGCCCCACCATCGGAGGCCGGGCCTTCAGCTTCTCCGCTCCCACCCTATGGAATGCCATCCCTCAATCCCTCCGCCTTGTTTCTTCCCTTTCCTCTTTCAAGGCCGGTTTGAAGACTTTCCTCTTCGACCGTGCCTTTTGTTCCACCCCGAACTTTTCGACCTCCCCCACGTTTTTCACCCCTTCCCGTACACTCCCCTCCCAGCTCGGGTCACACGCCTCCTGTGCAGCGCCTTGGGACGTCCTCCCGACGTGAAAGGTGCTTTATAAGTGTAATTTGTTGTTGTTGTTGTTGACCTTGTTTAGTATCTCATCTGAAGGATGTAATAGTGAGGCTTGTTGGGTTTAGATTTTAATTGGGAACATTCGCTACTCGTCAGGTTTTTAAATATTCTCTAAATCAAGGAAAATCAATTCCAGTCATTAAATGTCTGTTTTGATTTTTTTTTTAAGTTTGACCAACAAAAATCTCAGGATGGTTAGATCACCACGGCATGACTTCCTGCTTGCTGCACAGGTACACCTCCACCATTGTTTCTTGCATATTGTGCATTTTCTCACTGATTGAGGATACACCATAGGTTGGTGAGAAAACTATGTTTTTTTTACACACACACAGGTTCCCTGAGCTTATGCCAAGACAACGAAACAGTTTTAGCGCCTTGGGGCGTGCTCCCGACGGGAAAGGCGCTCTATACACGTAATTTTGTTGTTGTTGTTCAGGGCAGATACCAGAGCAGTATTTCTTAATGTAAAGGATCGCCCACAAGTAGAATGGATCATCGGGAAGAGCAGTTAAGACCAGAGGATGAATTCATTTAAGATATAACTAACTGCGACTTTGCAAAAGCAGTTTTGTATATTCATATAGGATAAAATCAAATAAACCCAAGGGTTTTTTCATCTACCTTTCTGTGTTCTTTCTTGTGAATGGGAAAAAAAAACATTAACCTAGTTCTGCAAATACAATGAGCTGCTAACTCGCACGTACTGCATCTAGTATACTATTAACAAGGTTTGTGCGATCAACTGTGGCGGTTTGGCACAGAGCACGCTCACCTCCGAGGAAAAAGCTTATGAGTTGAAGCCCAAGGTTGGAACTTGGAATTGATATAATCCATGTTGATGCTCCACCACAGGAGTGGAGCGACATGCTGCAATATGTAAAATGAAGAGCCATGTTGTTTACTCTTATATCGCGCGCATGTTTTGCATTTGTGCGTGTATGTGTATGATGGTGTGTGCTGGTCTTTGTGTTTGATGTGTGTGTTTGTCTTTGTGAGTGATGTGTGTGCGTATGGCTTTGTATATGTATGGTCTGTTTGTATGTGTGTGTATGGTCTGTTTGTGTGTATGGTCTTTTTGTGCGTGTATATGTGTGTATGGTGTGTTTGTGTGTGTATGGTGTGTATGTGTGTATGGTGTGTGTATGTATGGTGTGTGTGTATGGCGTGTTTGTGTGTGTTGTAGCTGCTTGTGCATGTGCGCATCGTGGCCTATTTTCATTCAATATATTGTGTGTGTATGTGAATGAGATTAAAGCTCCCACCTGACTCCTACCCCGTGATAACGCGTCAATGCCCATACATGGCTGTGGAGTTAGCTTTCATTCATAAGATGAGTGAATAACAAGGGGGCGGGTCACTGTGTGAGTGCACATACACACACACACACTCAGGAGCTGGGGTCAGTCGTCAGTCAGTCACTGAGTGAGTGCACACACACACACACACACACATACAAGCCTGGGAGCTGGGGCAGTCAGTGAGTGAACACACACACAAGCCTGGGAGCTGGGGCAGTCAGTGAGTGAACACACACACACACACACAAGCCTGGGAGCTGGGGCAGTCAGTGAGTGAACACACACACACACACACACACAAGCCTGGGAGCTGGGGCAGTCAGTGAGTGAACACACACACACACACACACACAAGCCTGGGAGCTGGGGCAGTCAGTGAGTGAACACACACACACACACACACAAGCCTGGGAGCTGGGGCAGTCAGTGAGTGAACACACACACACACAAGCCTGGGAGCTGGGGCAGTCAGTGAGTGAACACACACACACACACACAAGCCTGGGAGCTGGGGCAGTCAGTGAGTGAACACACACACACACACACACAAGCCTGGGAGCTGGGGCAGTCAGTGAGTGAACACACACACACACAAGCCTGGGAGCTGGGGCAGTCAGTGAGTGAACACACACACACACACACACAAGCCTGGGAGCTGGGGCAGTCAGTGAGTGAACACACACACACACACACACACACAAGCCTGGGAGCTGGGGCAGTCAGTGAGTGAACACACACAAGCCCAGGAGCTGGGAGAGTCAGTCAGTCAGTGAGTGAACACACACACATACATACAAGCCTGGGAGCTGGGGCAGTGAGAGAGTACACACACACACACACACAGGCTGGGGGCTGGGGCAGTGAGAGAGTGTACACACACACACACACACACAGGCTGTTTGCTGGGGTGGGGGGGATGGAGGTGTCTGATGTGGAGTGTAAGCTGGTGAAGCGGCTGTTGAGAGAGGATGGTCCCAAGTGTTTGCTGCTGGACTGCAGGTCCTTCCTGGCTCACAGCGCCGGCCACATCTCCGGGGCCATCAATGTCCGCTGTAACACCATCGTCAGGCGCAGAGCCAAGGGCACCATGAGCCTCCAGCACATCATCCCGGCCGAGGAGCCGCGCAGTCGGCTGCAGGCGGGACTCTACTCCGCTCTCATCCTGTACGACGAGAGAAGTCAGCGATTCGAGCTGGTCAAGCACGACAGCACAGTGAGGATGGTGCTGAGCGCAGTGTGGAGAGGCGCCCGCCCCACCCGCACACACTTCCTGAAGGGTAAGGGCATCTCCCCCCCCCCACACACACACACACTGCCTCCCCCCCCCACACACACACTGCCTCCCCCCCCCACACACACACACACTGCCTCCCCCCCCACACACACACTGCCTCCCCCCCCCCCACACACACACTGCCTCCCCCCCCCACACACACACTGCCTCCCCAACCCCCCCCCACACACACACACACACTGCCTCCCCCCCCCCCCCACACACACACTGCCTCCCCCCCCCCCCCACACACACACTGCCTCCCCCCCCCACACACACACTGCCTCCCCCCCAAACACACACTGCCTCCCCCCCCCACACACACACACTGCCTCCCCAACCCCCCCCACACACACACACTGCCTCTCCCCCCCCCCCACACACACACTGCCTCCCCCCCCCCACACACACTGCCTCCCCCCCCCACACACACACACTGCCTCCCCAACCCCCCCCCACACACACACTGCCTCCCCCCCCCACACACACACTGCCTCCCCCCCAAACACACACTGCCTCCCCCCCCCACACACACACTGCCTCCCCCCCCCCCACACACACACTGCCTCCCCCCCCCACACACACACACTGCCTCCCCCCCCCCACACACTGCCTCCCCACCCCCCCCACACACACACTGCCTCCCCCCCCACACACACTGCCTCCCCCCCCCACACACAAACACAGCCTCCCCCCCCCACACACACACTGCCTCCCACCCCCACACACACACTGCCTCCCCCCCCACACACACTGCCTCCCCCCCCCACACACACACACACTGCCTCCCCCCCACACACACACACTGCCTCCCCCCCCACACACACTGCCTCCCCCCCCCCCACACACACACACTGCCTCCCCCCCCACACACACTGCCTCCCACCCCCACACACACACACTGCCTCCCCCCCCACACACACACAGCCTCCCCCCCCCCCACACACACTGCCTCCCCCCCCCACACACACACTGCCCCCCCCCACACACACAAACACAGCCTCCCCCCCCCACACACTGCCTCCCCCCCCCCACACACTGCCCCCCCCCCCCCCACACACACACTGCCTCCCCCCCCCACACACACACTGCCTCCCCCCCCCCCCACACACACACTGCCTCCCCCCCCCCACACACACACTGCCTCCCCCCCCCAAACACACACTGCCTCCCCCCCCCCACACACACACTGCCTCCCCCCCCCACACACACACACTGCCTCCCCCCCCCCCACACACACTGCCTCCCCCCCCCACACACACACACTGCCTCCCCCCCCCACACACACACTGCCTCCCCCCCCACACACTGCCTCCCCCCCCCCCCACACACACTGCCTCCCCCCCCCCCACACACACACACTGCCTCCCCCCCCCCACACACACACACTGCCTCCCCCCCCCCCACACACACACTGCCTCCCCCCCCCCACACACACACACTGCCCCCCCCCCCCCACACACACACTGCCCCCCCCCCCCCACACACACACTGCCTCCCCCCCCCACACACACACTGCCTCCCCCCCCCCACACACACTGCCTCCCCCCCCCACACACACACTGCCTCCCCCCCCCACACACACACTGCCTCCCCCCCCCACACACACACACACACTGCCTCCCCCCCCCCCCACACACCCTCCCCCCCACACACACACACACACTGCCTCCCCCACCCCCCACACACCCTTCCCCCCCCCCACACACACACACTGCCTCCCCCCCCCCCACACACACACTGCCTCCCCCCCCCCACACACACACACTGCCCCCCCCCCCCACACACACTGCCTCCCCCCCCCCCCCCACACACACATTGCCTCCCCCCCCCACACACACACACTGCCTCCCCCCACACACACACACCCTCCCCCCCCTACACACCCTCCCCCCCCTACACACCCTCCCCCCCCCCACACACACACACCCCCACACACACACCCCCCCACACACACACCACAGACACACACGCCCTGACACTGGCAACAGGGGGCGGGGGCCAGGCTGCAGTGTAACAGATCACTGCTGATCGTGTCACACTTGTTCTGTGTGGGCGTTTTCTGTCGCTATCTGGACAGTGGTGCTGATGCTGTAATTTGAGTTGCTCTCCCCACAGATCACAGCAGAGCCGTGTTGACTCCGGTTGTATTGTACTGTAGTTGGTATGGTATGGTATTGTATATTGTACTGTATGGTATGGTATTGTATATTGTACTGTATGGTATGGTATATTGTATGGTACTGTATGGTATTGTATGGCACTGTATAGTATGTGCTGCACTGTGTGTATCCCGTGTTTGCGGTGATCTCGGGATAACCATTTCGTGTGTGTTGTCCGGGGACAGCCCGCTGTTGGGGGGGGGGGGGGGGGGGGCTGTTGGGGGA